>MASP02000303.1:0-409155 GCA_001693025.2 Colletotrichum lindemuthianum | reverse complement strand
TATAATTACTAGATAAAATCTAAATTTAATTACTATAAATAATTACTATAAATACTAAAAAGGGTTACTTATAATTACTTTACTGATAAGTAAATTATCTAACTAAGTTTAATTATATAGCTTCAGAATATAAATTTTAGAATACTTTAATATAATATTTATATTACTTAATTTAATATAAAGATAGATTAGTATTTTATAATATTACTTATATAATACTACTAGTTACTTAGTAGTTTAAGAGAATATATAATTAAACTTATTCTAAATAAGTATTTTAATATTAAATTAGAATATTTCTATTTAGTTAAGATATTCCTTCAGGGATTCCTTACTCTATAGTAGATATTAACTATTTATAACTTAAAATTTATATTATTAGAGAGTTTACTAAAGAATATTAAACTAACTAAGGAGGTTTACTATAAAAATAATCAAATTATAGCAAATATAAAGATTAGTAATATATAGAGGATCTAAACTATCCTCTAGGTTGACGTTAAGTAGAGATTATAATATCTTAGAAATAGTAGAGATAATCTTTTGATATTCTATTAGAATAATAAAATAGAAATTACTATAATATTTATATTAATTAACTTAAATATAAAATATAAAGTATAGATTAAGTTTTAGAATATTATAAGATTATATCTAATAATTACTTATAGTTAGATACTTTATTATAAGTTTTATATTTATTAAATTATAACTTCTATAAAAAAAACTTATTCTAATAATTATTAAATTTATTCTTATATTTATATTTATTATTATTATTAAATTAGTATTATACCTCTAGAAATTCTATTATTACTTCAAGTAGAAGTTAGAGATATATTAATATCCAGATATACAAGTGTTTATTTATCTAGTTAGATTACTTCCTCCAGCTCTAAACTTCCTCCTTTTAGATAAAAGTTAAATATAAACTAAATTAGGTTTACTATAAAAGTAGCTATATAGATAGATTTAGAGTATCTACTAAAACTACTAGATAAATTAAAAATAACTTATAAGAAACTAGTAATTATTATACTACTTAAGAAGAAAAAATAATAATATCTAGAAAGTAAGAATATCTAGTTACTATTATATTAACTTTATCTAATAAGTTAGTTTATACTCTATATAAGATCAGGAAACTTTAAAAAATAACTAACTTCTTTATTCTAAAAATACTATTTAGGTAGTTTATATATAAGATTATATAGTCTCTACTAAATTATATTTAAAAGGAGTTTAAAATCTAATCTACTGTATTTTATATATAATAAGAGGTTGCTAAAGATTACTTTACTATATTATTCCTAAGTAAGTAAATTTTGAGGAAATAAAGTATTTACTAATTTATTTAGATATAAATCTCTATATAATTTATATAAAATAAGTTACTTTACTAAAGAAGGATTTTAATTTATTAAAAGAATTATTAAAGAATACTTAAGGTTTTTAGTTTAATTAAAAATTAAGATTTCTACTAATTATTATAAAATAATTATTCCTAACTTATTTTCCCTATTCTATCTCCTCTATAATCTTCTTAATAAAAGTAAAGTCTAGCTTAGCTATTAAGTCTTAGGTTTCCTGCTGATATTTATTTTAAGATATAGGGAATATTTAAGATAGAATTTAGAGGTATAGGTAGAGTGGAATATACTCTATACTTCTCTTAAAACTTTTCTCTATCTTTTTAGTAAATTAATTAATTTTAATAAGATTAATATCTTACTATAAGGAAGTAGAGCTAGGAAGGATAATTTAATCTAATTTCAGCTTACTACTATAAACCTCTTGAACTATATTTAGAAGAGTAAGTTTATAGTTAATAATATAATAGCAGCTATAAGTTATATAGAAATAGTTAGGAATATTGAGAGTAGGATAATATTTAAGCTTAAAAAACTTAAAATAATTAGTAAATATTCTGTAATATTTTAATATTACTTACTTCTTTACTTTATAGTTTAAAGATAAAGACTTTATTAGTATACTAATAGTTTTTTAGTGTTTTATAAGTATATAGTAAAGTTGAAATTCCTCCTTTATAAGGAATATTAGGCTGTCGATTTATCTATTCTTTAAAAAGCTTTTTTTAATAATTTCTAATATAATATTAAAGTAGTTATACTAAAGTTAAAGTTTTACATAAAACTACTTAAGTATTACAAGCTAAACTCTTTAGAAATACTGAAACTTCCTATTTTTGTTTAATTATAATTTATTAGTATTTATAGTAATTAATTATAGTAATTAGTTAGTATTTACCTATGTTATAAGCTATACCCGGATGTCCGGCCAGGGCTATGCCTAGGTATCCGAAGCTAACCCCCTCGCCCGGGTGGGGCCCCAGTGGGCTCTATATAGCACTATTGTCGGGTTAACTGGGCACCGATGTGGCAAAAGCTATAGCAGTGGGTGACACACTGAGTGCCCCACTTTTTACACTAATTAGATGAGAGGTATCATCCTACAGATTGATCCTAACGGTATATAGTGTGTATGCGTGCGCTATAATGTAGACTTAGATATAATAAAATAGAAACTACTAGTTATAACCTAGTTACGTTAAATCGATCGATTATGAATGTTTACCAGTTGTAAACTAATACTAATTAGTAGTTTAACTACTATTAGTACCTATTACTACTGCTTAACTGTAGATCAGTAAGAAATACCTAAAGAGATGAGATTATGATACCTCCTAAGGGACCCTATAGATAGCTTCCAAGCAGAAACAGGCAACTTGAAGCTATCGTAACTATATGCTACCCCGAGAGAAATTATTAACATTATATCCACAATAGAAACAGAAGTAAAGATAACCTTATAATAACTTATTTACTTAATATTATATTATATCTACTATATAATAAAAAGATAATTTAGATTAATACTAAATTAAGGTAGTAAATTTTAAGATAAGATAATAAAATTAATATAACTAAAAGAAAAGAATTTATAACTAAACTACTATCCCTCACTACTACTTTTTAATATCTTATATATATTTAACTGATAAGAGATAAGAGAGTATTTTAATAATAGCAGATATAATATATTAGTAACTAAAAATAATATACTGAAAGTGCTCCTTTTAATATTATATAGAAGAAGTAAAATACCTTAGTTGATATATCTGTATCTATAATGCAGCTTACTTAGTAGTTAGGACTTAACTATAATAAGAATAATAATAAAGAAAGAAATCCTTATTTTATATAGTAAGGAGACCCTAAGAATAATTATAAAAGTATAATTAATAATATAAACTGATATATAAATATTCCAGACTTAAAACTAGGTAATAATATTAGCTTATAATCTCTTCTCCTTATATTTTATAAGTAATTATAGTAGAGAGAAGTTCTAATTAGGATCCCCTAGGATATAGTAATTAGTAGATATTATAACTAATACTGAGATAAAAATATTAAGAAACTACTGTTTCTTATTTTTATCTATATATCTGACTGACTAATAATTATAGCTTATTCTTAAAGCTGCTTTCTGTAGTGACGATAGGCTAAGAGATAGTTACTAGACTATATAAGGATAAGTGACTAATAATACTCTTAATCTCTATTTATTATTTCTATCTAATGTAGGTAGTATATTTATATAACGAAAAGTTAAACTAAGTTACTAATAATCTTAATAATATTACTGTTAGATTATAACTTACTTCTACTTCTATAATAAGTTTCAATAAGGTTACTACTAAAGTATGCTAATTTATTGCTAGCGTTACTAGTAAAGAATAATATTTAGTGAATTAATAAAAATCTTAAATTAGAAGATATTTATAAAGTTTTTGCTAGAAGGAGATATTTACTTAGTGGTAGTAATTTGTCTAATAAGTATATATACTTCTGAAGCTGCAGTTTTTAGAGAAATATCTGTAATTGAGATATGATAAAGTTATACTAATTATAGATATTCTTCCAGTTTAATACTTTAAATATATCTTCCTCTCTGGATCTTATTAATAGTTACTATAAGGATATAAATAATAATAGTATTTCTGTAGCTGAAATTAATAAGTATAAGAAGGTATTCTAATATATAGAGGTAAAAATATTAGTGGGGATATACTAAAAGGTTATACTTTAGTAATAGGGTGAGAATATGGAACTTTAAATAAATATTAATAATAGTATATTTAACGATATTTTTATCTACTATTATATTTATCTATAGAAAGGATAAAGTATCTACTTTAATAAAGTATAGGAAGTTTACTATATTAACTTTAAGGGATAGATTCTAGAATATTTTAATAATATAGAGAGAGTGTTAATATAAGTTCTTAAGAACTGCCTTATAGGGAAGGATATATGCTTCTCTATAGATAAAAGTATAATTAGAGAGAAGCTAGTAGAGATTTTTATAAGGGAGATACTAATAAGATAGATAGTGGAGAGTATTAAGACTAACTAATAGGATTATTTAGCTTTTAGATAAGAAATTATAAAGGATTCTAATTTTATTAATAATCTCCTGAGAGTAGGAAACTTTATCCTTTTTAATTAATAACTTTTAATATCTAGAGGCTTAATAATAGAAATAGCTACTTTATAGTTAATACTAATAATATTAATAATAAGAGTAATATTAATACTAAGTCTGTAGCCTACAGACCTAGATATTTATATAGATATTAACTTACTGAGGACTAAAAAGATAATTAGTATTGCTAATAAGGAGGAAAGATATTTAGAGCTAACTAGATCCCTGAGGTTTTATATTTACTTTAGAGGGAAATATTAGTTGATGCTGAAATACTATATCCTGTTTAACTAACTTTATGAGAAAGTTAAATTATTATTCAGTAAAGCTTACAGAATAAATAATAAATATATTAGAGAAGAGTATAATATTTTTGAGGATAAAATATAGATATTTATTACTAAATATATTAGCTATAATATTAGCTGAAATATAGTAGGGAGAGTGTTTAATAATATACTAGTAGGATAAGTATATTTATACTATAAGATATTAATTTTGCTAATTTAAGATAACTTCTTAATTACTCAGATAGTTAGAATAGTTAGAAATAAGTTTGAAATACTTATAGTTTATTTTAACTACTATAGAGAGTAGAAGAATATAAATTTTAAGGTTTTTACTGAAAATTATAGGTATATTAATATAGTTAAGATATTTAGAGTGATAATAATATAGATTAACCTTTTTTAATATATCTATCTGAATCTATAAGATCTATAGGAGAAAATTAATAAGGAGATATATATAACTATATATTAGATATATAATATAATTAATATACTTTATAATATTATTGATAAAGTTAAACTAACTGTTAATAAGCTGTGTAAATAGATAATAAAGATACTTAAGAGTTAAAAGAGATAGTTAAAGTAAAAGGTTAACTATATTTTAGATTATAACTAATTTCTTATAGACTATATATATAATAGCTAAGAGTGGAATTAATATTTTAACTGCTCTTAATTACTTCGTCTGTAATACTCACAGGATAATAAGGTTATCTCAGGATAACCTTATAAGAAGGTATAGAGTGGAGATATGTAAGGTAAGTATTAAGTATACTTAAAACTAGTAAATAAATACTAGTTAATAAAATATATTCTAGAGGAATATAAGATTACTACCCTATAATTTAAAAAGGTATTTATTATTAATATTATATTAATAGAGGAGATTATAATATATTTTAATAATGCTAACCCCACAGAGGAGATAATAGAGGAGGCGAAAGATAATATAGAGGAGATATTAGAAGATAATTTTACAGCTATCTACTTTACTATAATAGATAGTAAGGAGGAGACTGTTAACTTTATATAGCTTATAGAAATCCTTCAGGACTGTATTTTTTACTACTTAATAACTACTAATAAATTAGAGACTTTCTTGACCTTATAGTATTTAGAAGTTGTTTTTAAAGGTATCCTCCTAGATACTGGAGTGGGTGGACTCTCTACTAGAGGTATATAATAATTTAGAGCCTTCTAGAGGATTCTCCCTAATATCTCACTAGATAAGAAAGCTCTAAAGATAAATGTTAGATTTGGAGATAGGTAAGGATTTATAAGTTTTAGTATTATTAGGATACTTATACCTTTTAGAGATATTAATTTTAATATTATACTTATAGTTATATTATTTCTATTAAGCCTCCCTAATATAGATTACTTTAGAATATATCTTAATAATCTTAATAATAAGATTAAGTAAGAGAGAGTATTACTACCTATAGAGAGATATAATAGATATTTATAGTTCTTAATATAAGAGGATCCCTATAATAGGGTTATTAACTTCCTTATAGAGATAGAGATATAGCAACTTTATAAGAGATTTAGCTACTTTAGCGTCTGTAAGTTAAATAATATACTTAAGAGAGTAGGTAAAACTATAACTACTAATAAGATTATAGTGATTATAAAGAACTGCTACTAATGTCAGATAAACAGCAAGATACTATACTAGTTTAAATTTAACTTTAAGGATAACTGTAAATTTAATATAGAGATTATTATCAATATTATATATTTTAATAGTAATAAGTTTATATTATATACTATTAATATCTTAATAATATTTACAGCCGTAAAGTTTATAAGAAGTATCTCTATAGATGATATATAGTATATACTGAAAGTATACTAGATTAATATATATTAAGGACCTTCAGATAGAATTATCACTAATATGGAATATAATTTTACAGCTGAAAGCTTTAAGAGAGAAGCTAACAGTATAGGTAGTAAGGTTAAGATTATGCTAGTTAAAATTTATAATAGTATCAGTAAGGTTAAATATTACTATATTCCCCTATAGAGGATATATAAGATTACTTAAGATAAGATACTAGAGATCAGTAGAGAGGAGATACTATAAAATACTATTAAGACTATTAATAATATAAATAGTCTAAATAGTCTTATACTAATTTTACTAGTTTTTAGAGTATACTTATATCTTAATCTAATATCACTACTATCTCTAAATATAATAAGATATATAGTAGCTATCTAGAAGGTAATAGAGGAGGTATATAAGATCTATACTTAATAGTAAGTCTCTAATACTCTAAATATATATAATAGTTTCTTAATAGTTACTATTTACTACCTACTATTATAATTAGAAGTATATATCTACTGTAAACACTAAAGATAAATAGGATCTTTCAGGTTTCTCTTAATTAATAGTAAGATATATATTATAAAGATAGATAGTAAACCTAGTATCTTCAGATTTATAATAGTTAAGCTATATTACTAGCTGTATAATAAGGAAGTAGAGGATTAAAATTAATAAGATAACTAACTACTAGATAGATATTCAGAAGAGAAAGTATTAATAATAATGTTAGATAAAGAGAGACTAAGGAGATGAGGATAATTACGTAAGAATATAAACTTTATTATAGAGGCTAACCTTATAGATAATATTTACTATAATATTTATTTAATAATAAAGGAGGTAGAGGTACTTACTAAAGCTATTAATTTTTACTAATATAGCTTTATTTAAATACTAGAGAAGCTTTTTGAGAGATTATATACTATAGAGTGGGAGACTTTACTGGCGAAAGGTGTAATCTACCTTAAATACTTTAATATTTGAAAATATAATAGTATAAGGATCTTTAGCTTCTGCTTTGTTAATAAGATTAAAGGAATAGATAATATACTATATAAGAAGTTATAGTTAGTTATTAAGAGTTTTAATAATTAGAGGAAGATTGATATTCTTATATAGTTACTAATAATCTAATAGATTAATTACTATCTAATATTAATATTATTAGTAATATTTAAAGAGGTTACTCCTATAGAAATTTACCTCTAGAATATTATATAAGTATATATATAAGTAGAGATAATACTGAATTACCTTATATTAGTAAGATTACCTCTAAGTTTATAAGGTTTATATCTAGAGGGTATTATTATTATTATTATTTAACTATTATATAACTTTATAGAGTTAGGTACCTATTAGTATATAATATACTCTAGCTACTATAAGAACTAGCTGTAAATAGAGACCTTATTATATAATTTATATTTTATAATCTTCAGGCCTGATAATCTGTATTTTAGGATTGTAAGTATATAAATAGATAATATCCTTAGAATCTGCTTACCTAAGTTTAATAATAAAAAAGAAGAGGAACTCTAGTAAGTAGAATTTGCAGCTAAACTAAAGTTAATACTTATATAATATAAACTCTTTATATTTAATAGTAGAGTGATTATTCTAAAGGATAATAGTAATATTATTCTCACCTAAAAGGGATAAGGTAAGAAGATTAAGTTTATTAATTATATATTTAAGACTGTAAAGTTAATATATATTAAATAATAGGTATAAAGAGTATATATTACTTCTATATACTAACTGGAGGTATATTTTAACCTCTCTATTACAGCTTAATATTAAGAACTGATAGAGGAGGATATTAAGAGACTTAATAAACGCCTAATATAGTAGATAAAAAACTATAAGAGAGGCTTAATATTTATCCCTATTTATATTAGGATAATAAGGTTATATATCTTTATTAATAGATTTTTTACTAATAATAGTAATATAATATCTTAGTTAAGATTTATTATTATCCTAAGGATAGAAGAGATTAGTAAGGATAATAATATTTTTAAACTTAGAGGTAATATTATTTACTTTTTTTCTACTAAGTTAAAGAGAGTTATATATAGTATATTAGTATCTAAGGTCTATAGTATAACTATAGGAGTTAATATAGAATATATAATATTTATAACTATTAAGTAAGTAACTAAATATCTTAAGATACTAATAATATTAATAGTAGTTTATACTGACTTCTACTCTCTCTATAAATACCTTATTAAGTTAGATATTACTAAAAAGAAGTATCTTATAATTAATATTATAGTATTATAGTAATTATATAAGAGAAGGGAGATCTTTAAGATCTAATAGATTAATAGTAAAGATAACCTTATTAATAGTATAATTAAGGTATCTAATAATTAAGCTTTTAAAGTATTTATTACTATAAATAAGGTAATTATAAGGATAGAAGGATAGATTATAAGGGCGACAGAGGGTAATAAGAGGAGGATATAAGAGTGAAGAGGATAAATAGAGAGTATTGCCACGAGAGGGCCCCGAGGTATCTAAGTGGTGATAATTAAAAGGCGTATTTTTATGAGTAAATACTGTTTATAGTGTTTAATTAGTTTTTGGCGCACCCAAAAAGACGTACGTAACTAGTAGCTATTTTTGCGTTTTACGCTGTTTTGCATTTTACACTATTTTTACGCTTTATACTATTTTGCGTTTTATGCTGTTTTTTGCGTTTTACGCTGTTTTTGCGTTTTTTATACTGTTTTTACGTTTAATACTATTTTGCGCTTTTGCCACAAAAGAGAGTATTGCTAGTGTCAGGTTAACTGGGCACTAATGTGGCAAAAGCTATAGTAGTGGGTGACACACTGAGTGCCCCACTTTTTACACTAATTAGATGAGAGGTATTATCCTACGGATTGATCCCAACGGCATATAGCGTGTACGCATGCGCCGTAACGTAGACTTAGATATAATGAAATAGAAACCACTAGTTGCGACCCAGTTACGTTAAATCGATCGATTACGAACGTTTACCAGTTGTAAACTAACAACTATATATACAGACTTTTCCATACACCTATGAAGGCTTCTCTTTTACTCCTTAGTTCTAAATAAATAGTATTTTACGCCACCTTCCAGTTAAATAAGCTTAAGTCCAGCTCTTCATATATTTAGAACTCAGTTTTATTCACTATATAGATAATACTAAGTAGAGCGTAGCTTCCTACTAATTAAGTATATAATCTAGTTAAGTATAGCTTCTAGGATATAATACTATATAATAGGTAATTAATATAAAGAATAATAGAGGATACTGAAGCCCCCCAGGATACCCCTATAGGTAGTAACCCTATAAGTAAACTGCTTCAGTAGTAGTTATAATATATCTTAAGCTTTCTCTACTAGAGGATTAATAAGCTCTCGCATAAGTTAGTAAAATAAGATACTATAGTAAGTAGTAACCCCCAGGTAGCTACTATAATAGACACCTCTAGCCTACATTAGAATGCTCTAGTAACCTCTAGAACAACATCTATTAGGATAATAACCCTTAGGGTTAATAATATTACTATACTCCCACTAGTAGCTAACCACTAGAGGAAGCTTCTTCCCCTACCCCTGAAGTTTTTAGGTAAACAGAAGGAATACTAAGTATAAACCTAATAGATAAAAACTAAGCTTAAGATTAACCACCATTTCTTTAATAGTAATTAGGAATACTAGTACCTAATTTACTCCTACTTAGACTTTAGTCTTCAGTAGGTAGTTAAAACCTTCTATATAGCAGGAAAGCTAGAGAACTCCTATAATCTAAATAATTTCATAGGTTACCTAGATAGAACTTACCTAGATCCTAACAGTCAGCCCTACACTATTACCTAACTATAAAGCCTCAGACAGAAGGAAAATAAATACCTAACTACCTTTCTATCCTAATTTAAAAAGACTCTAACTAATACTGGAGGGTATATATAGCTAGATATAATCCAGATCTCCCTACTAGAGGCTACTCTACTCCCCCACCTTAAGAAGCTACTTATTATAATTAATCTTTCTATAGAATATAGATTTTAATTATCTAAAGTTTAAAATATAGCTTAGAAGCTTAAATATATAAAGGGGACGTTAGTATACTACTAACTACCCCACTAGAGACCTACTGCCTATAATATAGAGGGTAATATTATAATAACTAGGGTAGTTAAGAAGTAATAATAATACTGAAGCTCTAGTAGCTTCTCCTCTACTCCTAAGGAATACTCTAGAGACTACTAAGATACTTACTAATACTTTAAGTATAATAAGAAAGACTATATCTACAGAAACTATAGAGCCTGAGAGTATAAGAAAACTAGCGTGAAGGTTATAAAAACTACAGTTACTTCAGATTATACTGGAGATAATCAGGAGGATAACACTATTCCACCTAATAATAGTAAGAATTTGGAAAAAAAGTAACTCCAGAGTGAAGTTAGACTCTAAAGCTAACTAAGGTAAAAATAATAAGATAGAAGAAATAACAGGAAAAGAAACAAGTAAGTAACTAGTAGTTAGCTACTATTCAGATTAGAATTAATAGAGATTACTCTATTAATATGCTTATTAATATAGACTATAATACTTACACTATTATTAATATTTTCCTTATAAAGAAACTTCACCTCCTGCTAGTTAATAAGTTAAAAAGATAGATAAGGAAATATACTACTAGGCTGTTACTTAGTGACACCCAGAAGGTAGCTATCCTAACTTTAGAAGTTAGTAACTATATACAGAAAATTTATACTTACATTATAGAGAGTTTATAGCTACTCTTATATCTTAAGTAGCTATAGATAGAAAATAATTATATTATCTATAATACTGAAACCTAATGGATAATATATAGGCAAGATAGTATAATAGCATATCTGGAACACCAGGATAAGCTAGTATAGCTTAAGGAGATCCAGTTAGCTTAGCTACTTAATACTAATTTATTTATATTTATCTATTAGTACACTATATAGTACACTAATAAGATATTAAGTCCCTACTAGGTTATATCTATTAGTCTAGTAAATATTAAGAAAATATTAACTCTAAAGGTAGAAATGAACCTAAAGAATTATATTCCTATAAATATTTTAAAGGAATTCCCAGATCTTTTCTATCCAGATTCAGTATACTAACTACCCCCCAGCTGACTAGAGATAGACTACTATATCCTATTAATTCCTAATAATAAGGAATAAGAACCAGACATCCTATAGGAATCCCTCTATAGTATATTATAAGAGGAACTTCTAATACTTAAGAAAACTCTAAAGGATTTATTTAATAAGGAATTTATTAAAGTAAGTAGCTCCTCCACTAATACTCCAATCCTCTTTATAAGAAAGCTAGACAGAAGAATATACTTCTGTATGGATTATAGAGCTCTTAACATAATTATAAAGAAGAACTATTACTCCCTCTCCCTTATATTAGAAACCCTCTAGAAAGATACTACTACCTAGTAATATACTAAACTTAATATTATTACTATATTCTATAAAATTAGAATTAATAAAGTAAATTAGGAGAAAATAGCTTTTCAGATATATTACAGCCTTTTTAAATAAGTAGTATACTTCTTTAGACTTACTAATACCTCTACTATATTTCAATAATATATTAACAGCTACCTATAATAGTTTCTAGATAACTTTATTATAATATATATTAATAATATCCTTATTTATATTAGTAGCTTACAAAAAGAATATAAAGAGAAAATCTACCAGATACTTAACTACCTTACTAATATAAATTTTAAGTTAGATCCTAAGAAGTATAAATTCTTAGTTACTATAGTTAAGTATATTAAGTATATTATAACAGCTGGAAAGAGTTTCTCTTATAATCCTGAGAAGTTAGAAGCTATTACTAACTAGCTTCTCTCCAGCTTACTAAAGGATATCTATAGTTTCCTTAAGTTTATAAACTACTATAAGGTTTTTATACTTTAGTATAACACTATTATAGAGCTTTTAAACTGCCTAACTTAGAAGTTAGTTCTTTTTAACTGGAGACTAAAGTAATAGGAAGCTTTCCTTATACTGAAATAACTTTTTACTATAGAATTAATCCTATAGATATTTGACCCTGATACTTTAATAATAGTAGAGATAGACTATTTAGAGTATACTCTAAGAGGTATATTAATCTAAGCTAATAAGGCTGAAGTGAGGCACCTAGTAACTTTCTACTCCTAATACCTAACCTCTATAGAGTTTAATTACTTAATCTATAATAAGAAACTCCTTGTAATATTAGAATATTTATAGATATAGAGGGTAGAACTATAGAGCACCAGGAAGTTTAAGATCCTTACTAACTATAAAGGTTTTAAGTACTTCATAAAGAAATAATAGCTTACAGAGAGGTAAAGCTAGTAAGTAGAGAAGTTATTTCAGTATAACTTTTACCTTAAATACTAACTGGACACCCAAATAGTAGCTCCTAATATTCTCTCCTAGAGGGAATAAGATACCCCTAAAGGGTGGAATAATAAGAAGTAATAAGAATAAATAATATAGATTATCCTAAATACTACTATTTCTATAAAGCTTCAGATAGAATATATAAATATTACTAATACCTAGATTTTTAAAAGAAGATTAGATCTATAAAAGATATAGAATTATATTACTAAGAGAGACTTTTTATACTAATAGATCTTTATAGTAGTTTAGTAGAAGGAATATAACTTCCCCCCTAATCTCTATATTAAGATCCAGATTACTAAGTATATTATTAATATACTAGGATAGCTTACTTTTAGAGAGAGACTTTAAATACTAAGTAGTAAAGAAAATAATAACCTCCTCAATAAATTTAGAACTAAGCTAGTATAGAAGTTATATAACTTCTCCCCTATAGGCTACTTAGGATATAATAATATACTAGAGATTATAAGCTAATAGTTTTACTAGCCTGGATAATTATAAAGTGTCTACTAATTTATATATAACTATAATATATATAGAGATATTTATATCTAGAGGTAAGCTAAAAAGGGATTCCTGAAGCTTCTACTAGTACTTAACTGGTTATATTCTAATCTGTTAATAGACTTCATTACTAACTTACCCTCTATAAAAGGATAAGGTAGTTATTACCTCTAGGTTATTATTAATTAATTAGGTAAGGCTTCTATATTAGAAGAGATAGATATAATAGAGATAGAAATATATACTTAATAGTTCCTTAGTTACTACTATAGGTTCTATAAAATACTATACTCTATTATAAGTAATAGAGAGTCTAATTAGGTAAGTTACTTCTAGAAGGAGTTCTATAGGTTAATAGGTATTATATACTTACTAAATATTAATTACTACCTATAGACTGATAGGATTATAAAATAGTATAACTAGGAGATCTAAGTAGTTTTAAGGATATTTACCTACTAGTTTTAGGATAACTAGAATAACCTACTATCTATTATATAGTTAGCTTTCTATAACTAGCAGTATAGTATAATAGAGACTATATTTTTCTTTATAGATTATAAATATTATATTAACCTTATTCTAGTTACTGAGGAGTATATAAAACTACCTAGTAATAGTAAAGTTATAACTTACCAGCTAGTTAAGAGAATACAGTTAGTAATAATATATATCTATATAGAGATAACTGCTACTTAGCAGAAGTTAGAAGTTTAGGTAAATAGAACCTAGTTCCCTACAGATTAATATTAAGTTAGTAATAAGATATAGTTAAATATATCTAACTATAAGTTACTAAAACCCAGCTGAAAGCTAGCCTAGCTACACTATAAGTATATAGTAGTAAAGATACTCTCACTATATATTATAAAGCTGGATACTCTAGAGTCTATTTACTTATAGTTCTATATAGATTTACTTTAGAGAGCTACTACTAACCTACTACTTAGGCAGATTATAGTTAATAGCTAGCTACTACTACTAGTGGATAATAATAAGGAGGTTAAATAACTAGTTAAAAATATTCTTACTATAAGGATATACTAAATAGAGAGAGGATATTAATAAGAGGCTCTTATTAAATAGAAAGAATATATAAACTCTATATAGAAACCTATTAACACTATTATAGATATAGTAGCCCTAGAGCAGTATAAGGCAACATATAGGCTAATTATAGATAATAATAGAGACCTAGCTTATAGCCTCCAGCCGGGCGGCAGCTAGGGAGGAGGGGGGTAATATTATAAGCTATATCTAGATATCCAGCTAGAGCTATACCTAAGCATCTGAAGCTAACCCCCTCGCCCGGGTGAGGCCCCAGTAGGCTCCATATAGCACTATATATACAGACTTTTCCATACACCTATAAAGGCTTCTCTTTTACTCCTTAGTTCTAAATAAACAGTATTTTGCGCCACCTTCCAGTTAAACAAGCCTAAGTCCAGCCCTTCACAACCTACTTATACTACTTTATAATCTTCTGGGTTTTATATTTAATACTCTAGATTTCTTTAGCTTATTAGTTAGTTTTATAGTTATTATAAGTATTTATATTAATAAGAGTCTCTTCTATCTATATTAATAAGTTCCTAAACTTAATATCTTTCTAGATATTATTATTATTATTAAAACTAATTAGTAGGTTTTTCTTATTATACTAAACTCTAGTAGATTAAGTACTAAGAGGAGTATAGTTAATACTATATTATACTGTAATCTGTAAAAGATAAATATTCTTCTATATACTATTTTAAATAAGTAAATATTCTAAATTCTTTTTTAATAGTAAAAATTTATATAGCTGAATAAATATTATTATAGACTAGATTTTCTATATTAAGATAAGCTAACTGGAATATATTAATGTATTTAATACTCTAAAGAAGAGCTTTTATCTTCTAGCTTTCCTAGGCTTTTAGTGACTTTTTAACTTACTTTAGATACTTCTCCTTATTAATTATAGTCTCCAGGCAGGCTCTAGCTTTTTTTATATATTTATTCTGTAAGTAGTTATTATTTATCTTTCTTTTCTTTTTTACACTAGAGTCTATAGGATAATCTATATTCTAATTAATATAATTAATTACTATAAAATTATTAGGAATTTAGATAACTTACTATAACTTAAAGATAATAATATCTTAAAGTTTCTATATACTAACTTATTAGTAAAGAAAAGTTTTTTAGTACTTTATTAAATAAAGAAGTAGTAGAGTATTCTTTACTATCTTACTAATATTATTATTATTATTGTTGTTTTTATTAGGTGAATAATCTAGAGAAATAAAAAATAAAAAGATTAGAGATAAATATCTATAGTATAGTCTATATGTAAATACTTTTCCCTGAAAAAAAAGTAATAATTTAAATTATATTCTGAAATCTATTATAAAATATATTTATATATATTAAAAGATTATATAATTTGAATAGTATTAGTTTTATATTTTTATTTTTTCAAGTAGCTGAGATATTACTATTTTAATATTTACTAATTTACTTCTTCTCTTTTAAGATAGTTATAAAAAAATTCACTACTTCTACTTAATATATTAATATATAAACTTTATAATAATAATATTACTAATATTACTACTTAGTAGTATAAATTTACTTATTATTCTTATTTTAATTTAACTAATGAAATATTACTTATAAATAGCTTACTAAAAAAATAATATAAATATAATATTACTACTATAGCTAAATAGGCTATAGTAAAAGCCTTAATTTTAGTTATTTTAGTTACTAATAAGGACCCTACTACTTAGAAAACTTTAGTAATTTAGAAAACCTTACCTAGAAAAATTTCAACTAGAAAGTCTATCTAGTAAAAGTTATATAAATACTATCCTAATAGTAAGTTTATTTTTAATTACTATAAATAATTACTATAAATTTAGTTATTTATAGTTATAACTATTTAGGAAACTTATTATTACTAATATAATATTAAGTTTTTAATTCCTAAAGTTCCCTTGTAATATCTTATTAGGGAATTAATAATATAGATTTCTAGTAAAGGAGATCTCTATTACTAATTATTAGCTATTAATACTTTTTAAGAAGTAGCTAAATAGTATCTCATAAAAATATTTAAATATAAGTAATATTACTAAATTACCTACTACTTTCTATTTTACTTACTTTTTTCTAGTAATTAACCTAGTAGCTATATATATAAAATAAATTATAATTATATAGAAAAATACTATTTTTACCTACTAATTTCTATATACTATTAGTAATCTAAATTTTAATCTTTTTACTTATATACTAATTTGCCTGGTTATTCTCTATTCCTTATTATCTAAACTTAATACTAATAGCTACTTAGCTGAAAAATAATTTAATATTTATTATCACTAGAGTATACTACTATAATAGTAAAAAAAAGTATATAAGATATAGAAATAAAAAGAAATTATTAATAGCTAGATTATTTATAGTAATAAAAATAATAGAGGACATAAAAATAAGGAGTAATAATAATAATTAGCTTAAAAGAAATAATTAATTACTATGAATAATTATTATAAGTAATAGTAATAATATATTTATTTATCTTGATTTTTATAAATAAATAAGAGAATTAAATTTAGTTATTTATTTTTCCTATAATATTTCTGAATAGTTTTTTTAGGTACCTATAACTACCTATTACTTAAAATTGTGTCATTTTAGGTACCTACAGCTACCTATAAGTAATACTATAGGTACCTAAAATCTTATGGACTATTTGGGCCAGACCTATAGGTAAAGTAATTACCCAACCCATTTTTTGGGTAACCCACGGGTACCCATGGGTTGGGTAATTGCAAGCCTACTCTTGGATGAGGGACTCTTCCACGTGGGAGGGGAGTCCGAGTCCACCGGACCCTTTAAGCGTCGGGAATCGCTAAATCATCACCAAAGCTGTCAGAAGATCACAGAGCATGAGACCTACCAGTATGCCAAGCCAAAAGTGTGTTACAGGTGTACTGCAGTAGGCTACGGCTACTTGTATCGCGAGTGCAGGGCGACGACCCTGAAGTTTGTCCCCTGTGGAGGACCGCATGAATCGTTCAGCAGAAACTGCCGGAAACTCCATAACTCTCGCTATGAGTCAAGAGGTTCGGATGATGCAACTTGACATAAGGTAAGAAAGCAGAGAGCGGTGCATGGTAATTTGATGGATGATGAGACGATGTGTTACATGATGGAACTGGCTATTCAGGAACCATAGGCAAGGATCATCAAAGGCCTCCTCCTTAGTTGTTACTCACGTAATTACAGCCCGATGAGAAAGTAATAATTAATCGAGATGGTATCGTCAACTTGTGGAGAGGATGCCGATCCGGAGTGTGTCATGGGCGGGCAAGGACCTGACGGCTGCGGTCGTGCAGCTCAAAGACTGGCTGATATTGGTGGCTTCGGTGTACGTGCCGCGAGACAATAGTTACGCTCTACACGTATGCAGCATGTCCTGCTATCTGCGATGAGTAAACACGAAAACGCTGTGTAGTCAGCAGATACGACCAGCTGTACGGATAGAGTGGAGACGAAGTGTTGAAGATCAGGCAGGGACCGCAGGGTCAAGGAGATCAGCTCGTTGAATTGATGAGTGAGTCCGGCCCGAGGAACTTCATGAGTGAGTTCGGCCCGATGAACTTACTTCCTCGCGGGACGAAAGCATGACGAGCCGAGGGACGACGCGTCCACGATCAATCCGGTTCCACCATCCAGGAGCCCGCCGCCGGACCACCTTGCTGATCAGGTGTGCGATTCATGGGACGGAGGCACCGGTTGGATCACCGCGCGATCCACGCGGGGTTTTGAGGGTTCGGTCCCCGACTGGAACGGAGTCCATTAGCAGCGCCAAGTATGTACGACATCTACACAGCGAACCAGAAACCCAGGTTCTAAATGTGACATCAACCAACAGACCGAGAGCTGACCTGCCTATCTACAGGATAACTGATCTCCACTAGATAAATTTGATAGTAATTGAATGGGTCGTTTGTGATATGTCTAAGGGGAGGTGTGCCCTGTTGAACGGCTTCACATTGAGTATCGGGTACATCAGGAGTATCACGTGTTTAAGGATCATCGCGACCCCCAGCCAATTTCTATCCACACAGCCTTTATAGTGACTCGGCACATGACTTCAAAGAAGCTGGAAAATACTGTAGCTTGATGTTTGGCAAATAGAGTCTTAATGAAAAAATTGAATGGCCACCTCCCACGATTGCCTACGCCTCTGTACCAAATAAGTCGGACTTAATGGTGCTCGCAATCACTGTTGTTAAGCAGCACAAGGTATTCGTTATCGTTTATGTATGAAAACAGCTTAGACCGTATAATTCGGGATCCAATGGCTCAAAAGACCGCAAGCGCATTATATCTTTGAACACTGACATGGTCGTCGCACAATCTGCAGAAAGACGTTGTTATAAGCTCAAACGCCTCGAGCGGGCCCTACTGTAAGCTTCTCGGATATCGTTACCTTGACATTGCGGGGTTGAGGCGGGGGCGATTGGCGGGTATTCTGGGCACTGGTTCGCCCAACGTCGTGTCTCTAGCGCCTTCAGCGTCAGATCGGCTCAGAATCAAGAAATATTATAGGCCAAGGGCCAGAGGTACTTACAGTACTTACGTCACACCGTTGGAGGCGTTAGGTATTGTACGTTGAAGTACGTGGCCCGTCATCAGTGTGTGAGATCATGAGGTTTCCCCCACACCCAATTTTTTCAATAGTATTCTCCGCTTGGCTCGTGTTTCCAGTACTTGGAAAGTTTTTCTATAGTGGTAGAGAAATGCAAAACATAGACAGCAAATACCAGTTTTATACCTAGACAATACGGTACATCTTAGCTAAAGTTCTAACAAGCAACTTCGTACAAATATAGTGAGACGTGCTGAAATCTTGGGGAATTTGAAATAAGTAAAAGGCCTCCTTTGTAGGAACATTGGGAGATTTTATAAACTTTATGCTCGATCACGTGGGAATCTTGGGGCTTTGGCTCCCTGACTTTTGGCCTTGGATGTCGAGCCAATCTGACCCTCACAAGGCCACGCGACGGCAGTTTGGAGATACTTCTGTGAGTTAGGTCGTCAAGGTAAACTGACATTAGCAGTTGTGTGTATGTGGATTTATCACTCAAGAAAAAGGAGATTTGCACGCCGGCTTCTAAAAGAACGCGTGTTGAATCGCAGTGTAGCTTGTGATCGACGACAGGGCATCTTCAGACTGGGTTCGTAGATAGACCAAGGATTAAAGGGTCAAGAGAACCAGCCTTGGCTCGAGTCTATGGGCCTCATGCTGGCAATCATACTCTGGCCTATCAGTGAATTAATATTCGGAGGCAGATCAGGAAGGGCAATGAGGATTGCTCGTGTGTTTTTGGGGGAGAGGGCCAGAGATGAAAAGTCGTCCAGGCGCAAGACCGAATCACCGATACCCATGCTCTTCTGTCTTCAACTTGGCCACAGCATTTCAAGAGGTGCAAAACTTGAAAGGGTACAAAATTTTAGAAATGTGCAAGCTGAAATTTAGGAAGCTGCAAAAATTGAAGAGGTGCTAAATTTGAATTTTTGGGGTATGGCATATGCTGTGTTCAGAAGACTGTGGATTTGGGGAGTTGCGGAATTTCAAAAAGTTCAAAGTTTGAAATTTGAAATTTGAGAGAAGGCCAAAATTTGAATGGCTGCAAACCCTGGTCATCCTGGACGGCCGCTGAGAGATGGCTGAAAGCACATGTAGAGAGAAGGACGAAACAGCAGAATGAGGTTCAAAAGGTGGGTCAATGCAAGCATCCGGCTTGGTACTCATGTCATAACATCGAATCATGTCTATCTTCCCCGTCCGCCCTTGACCGCAAATTTGAGCCAAGAGAACCTAGCCCAGGATGACCCAGCAAAAGCCCACGTGGCAATGGCCTGTAATAAAATGGGAGTCATCCAATATGCTGGGAGGTCTCGTCTAGTCTCCAAGTTCGGCAAGGAAACGATCTGTCGTGCAGGTCTGCAGAGACGGAATACTGTCGGTAGGGTCCTTTCCCGGTGCATAAGGGTGTGGTTGCAAAAGATGAGAGCTGACGGGCCTCGACTTACGACTTACACGGAGAGGTGTCACTCAGAAAAAAGAAATGTTAGCATTGGCGTCAAGTGAGTAACACGTCTTCGGCCCTCTTTGCTTTTTGCTGCCGCCGTCAATCATGGCCATGGGTTCAGGAGGAGGAGATCTCAGATATCTACTGTGTACGCTCATGAGGAATCCCTTTGCTCACCCCTCCCACACACGCCCTCCTGACTGTGCGGATACTGCACGAGAATGCCGCGATGCAATGCATGACAAGGGTCACTGGGAGAACACCAGGGAAGCTAGGAAAGGCAAATCTGATAGTATCACCAGATGCCGGGCAGCCTTCCGCCCACGAGGCGACAGGCTCGACAACAGGCCTTCGTATCAAAGGATACGCTTTTTGGTGCATCTTCAATGTTCTTGCGTACAGTATTGACACGCATAAATAGCTGTGATTCCCTCTCCCCAAAACACGACATCTTCACCAGCAGCCTCAGCAACAGAAATCGTGGTCCATCCGCCTCAAGACTCACAGTCAACTCTTTCCCAGACCAACAAATCTTATCACCATATCTCCATCGCTCCCACTCATGGCTCCGCGCCGAAACAACAACACGCCTCGGCCTCGAACAGAGTGCGAGTTCGACAGCTGCCCGGGCCCAATCTCATCAGGCCCAAACGCCGGCATCAGAATGCACATTAAAAAAGAGCATGGCGGAGTCAAACTCCTCTCTTGCCGCACGATTGTGAAGCAGGAAGAAGGGTGGTTGGACAACCACATCCACACCTGCGACGTATGCCGTCCCAACTTCCAAGGCTCTGCGGCCCCTGCTGCTCAACCCCAGGAAGAAATTGCGCAGAGCATCGAAGCAGAGAGCCTCACCGCCAACGTCACGATCTCAAACAACACCAACTGCACGTTCGTTGGTAACAACTTCTTTCATTAGAAGCCCCACCAATCGAAGGTTAGCTATTGCCGTCTGTGGGCAGGACACCTCGAAGCAATGGAGTCAAGATGAAAGTTCTTGTGGAAGAACGCACGATAGGGTACTTTCGACGGGACAGGCATAACTTCTGAAGATGAAAAGGACGTGGTTTCGAGGGAATCAGGAAAGAGGGGCGTGGAAGGAACATTTCTGGCTATGAGTCTTGAGCAACAAAAAGACTGGTTTATTTTTTTTCGGATATGGTTATCTAGGTAGATTATTCACTTCGCAATCTTTAGTATACTAGACTAGGCAGAACAAATTTGGATGTCAATTGCGTACCAAAATGTACCTCACACTTAACGCATTGCTTGCAAACAACATGTTTGTCTGCAGCATGCTGTATGCCCTTTTCCACATCCGCAACCAAAGCCGCTGACGGGCCAACATGGACTCGACCACGCAAGCGTTACCAAGGAGCTTAAGAGGACTAATCGAACGTTTAAACCCCTGAGATTTCGTGCCCGCGTCACGACAACGGTGTCGTCTTTTTGACGTGGTGAATTCTAGAAGTGTAAAAAGTTGCTTGGCAACGGCTACGCGCAACCGCGCCGCAACACGGAATCACGCCACAACGGCAGGCCAATCAACCAACCTTGACCGGAGCTGAGAGCCAGGGTACCGTCGTCTTTAGCACTGCAACTTGACAGAAGCAGGCTTGCAACAGACACTGCCGCGGTTGTCTCCTCGGCCATGCCGGCGCCCAGTCCTCGCGCTTTGCCCGAACACATTTTGCGGCACTACGTGCGCAAGACTGGCTATTAACCGTCAGAACCGAATGAATGGGTTGAAAAGAGACGTTTCAGTCTGTCGTCACGATGAACGAATGACAGGTTACAGTGCGATCGTCCAACACCGCAACCACCAGCATGGGATTAGGGAAGCGGGGGTGACGTGTCCACCACGGCGAGGCAACCAACACCCTGAATTAATGCAGGGGTAGGATCTCACACCCGTGAAAGGATGTAGAGGGTCTAAGATGGACTTGATAGGCCACCGGATTCATGCAATTTTATCTCTTTTGCTGGCATGCGTTCGGCCAAATCCATACAACCGCGCAAGTTTTACCAAATGATTCGGTTTGGAAACCTTCGCTGAAACAAGTGAGGAAAAAGACCCCCTTTTCATCTTTTCATTAATATAGCATTTTTTTCGGTAATTTATTAAACGAGAATTACAGTCACATTCAAAATTACTGAATATTAAGTAGCTAAGTATATATGTTATTTCCAAGAGATAAGCAAGCTAGCCTGAGTCGAATTCTGTGAGAAGCAGCTATATACTAGTCATCACAAAAGAAAAGAGAACTACCTATCAATCAGGTGGTCTCTATAAATTGTTAAGTATAATATAACTAGAGAGATCTAAACTATATACTGTAGTTTAGACAGTCCTCCTATATATATAGGTAACCTAATATAGAACTATACTATATATAGTTATATAATAATCCCCAGTCTAACTGAAAGTAATATCTTTATTACTATTATAATATATAAACTAAGTATGAAACTTCTTTTCAGACTATCTAAATCTATATTCTATATCTATATAATTTATCACTAAATTTCTCTATTAACCTCAGGTTTATTATCTTTATAATTTTAAGTATCCTCTATATTTTCTGACAGCTAACTATAATCTTATCTAATTATATATTCCTCTATAACGATAAATCTAGATTTAGTAATAATAGTTTCCTTAAGGAAAATATTATCTATATTTATCTTCTTAAGTTTATTAAGAATATTATTAATTTTATCTATTTTATTAATAATATTTTTAAGATATTTCTTATTTTAATAATAAGTAACTTTATAGTTAATAGTTATATTAATATAGAAGTATATAATATCTATCTTAGTAAAGAGAGGGGGAAAAATATATAAAGTAATAATAAGATCTATATTCTCTTTTTTCTATACTTCTTCTTTATATTTATTAGTATTATATATAAATCTAGTTTTAATCTTATTAGTATAGAATATAATATAATATTAGTTTTTATATATCTTATATATTCTCTTAGTAGTATATTTATTATTTTTATATTATAATCTACTATATTTTATATAAGGTAGGTTTCAGTTAATTTTATCGATATAGAAGTAAGTATATATTTATTATTCCTTATACTAATTAAAATAGCTAACTATAATATTATACTTATCTATACTGGCGATTTTTCTTTTTTTATTATTAGGTAACTAGTTTCTAGAGTTTAATAGTATAATAGCTATACTATATACATATGTAATAGCGACAGCTATATATTAAGAATTTAGAATGAAACTAAGCTTCTTAGTTTAAATAATATTAAAGATAACTAAATCTACCTCTATATTTATATTATTATTCAGAACCTTAAAAATAATATTTTTATATATATAGTTACTAGTAGCTTTAGAAGCTTATTCATAGATATAATTATTATATTATCCTAAATATAAAGTAATAATTATAATAATATCTACTTTATTTATATTAAAAATTAAGAGAAAGCTAATAGAGTAAATTTTAAAGATCAGGCTAAATATATAATTATAGTTAGTAATATTATTAAAATTAATTCTAACTAATTATTTTTCTCTCTCAGTAATATTAATAATAAAAAAGTTTTATTTAGTATTATTAATATATAATATCTATTCTATATTTTTTCAGAAAAGGTTAATAAAAAGTAAGATATATTATACTAATTCTATATATCTATAGTAGATATTATTTTTAGTTTATATAATAATAATTCTATAATTATAGTAGTTAGTTGAGAGGTAGGTTACTATAGTATTAATAAAAGTAGTATAACTAATAAGAGATATTCTATATTAGAGTCTGAAGGTTAACTTCTAATCGCCATACTTATCACTACTCTTACTTATTAGACTAAATTACTTAATATTACTAGTAGCTATAATTAATATAGGTTTGAACTAAGTGAAGTAAGTATATACCTAGGATTCGGACATACAGCCAGCTTTATCTATGAATATAATATCTAGATTCTATTAGGGGGTAAGATTAATCTTAAGTTTAGTTAAACTGGTAATATTTAAGATTATAACTAGTATACTGATAATAATATAGATTAAGGTAAGAATATTAGTAAGTAATTAGTAGGCTTATTACTTCAGCTTTTTCTTATTATTATTAGAGAGATTTATCTTAGTATAAAAAGTTAAGAAGTCTAACTACCTATTTATAACTATAAATATTATAGTCTTATAGATAAGGGAATTCAGATCTTAAAGAGAGTAATTATTATAAAACTTCTTTTTATAATTTTATATTAACTTGTTAATTATTCTCTCAGTATAGCTTATAAAAAATATCTTAGAAGATATAGTATTTTTAGCTTCTATGAAGTTTATAATAGTATTTATTATTATTCTTATAGAGTGGATTTAAGTGATAATAATATTATCCCTTACCTTATAATAAATTAGTTTCTCTATAGTATCCCAGTAGAGTTTATTACTATAAGCTATCCAGACTCCCTTATAGATACTATCTATAGTAATCTAAACTATTATCTTTATTCTGAAGGTTGATTTACTTAAGCTAGAGCTGCTATAGTATAGTATAAGTCCAGTAGGGACTTCTGATAGACTATTCTAGAGTTATTCTTAGTGTAGTAGAACTTTAAGTTCCTTCAGGGTAGGAAACACCTTATATATATTTATAGATTCAGTATTTCTAAACTTAAAAGTATAGTTCCAAACCTTAGAATTAAAAGACATATCTAGTAATTAGGCTATCTTAGAGATTGCTACTATCTCATATTTAGTAGTTATAGGATCAGGCTCAGTATAAATAGTAATAAAACATAAAAAAACATCAGCTTACGAGACGATAGCTTAGATATCACTAATATTTATTCTGGATATAGGTAATAAGAAAGCTATAGGAGGAGTAATAAAATATTTAAGCTAGAAAGGTTAAAAGGAAGTACAAAGAAGGAGATAAATCTATACTATATTGCTACTAAATATAGGTATAATATATATCATATTCCAGAATATATTAGATATAGGGAGTAGTTAGTACTTATAAGGTGTAATAGCCTTTATGATTCTAATCTCCTATTCTTCTTTATTTTTATAAATATTATAGAAGAAGTAGAGAAGGAAGTTTATAATAATAATCTTATTCTTATTATCGTCTAAGTCAGCTAGAAGCTTCTATCGCTATATATTAAGGATAGTTATTATAGTATTAACTATAGCTGAGATTATTATAATATTGTATTCCTCTTATGAGGATTAAATACTTTTTATGATATTATTATAATTATTAATTATAATCTTAACTTTCTTAATAAGATATTTAGCTATATATCTAATAATAGTATTAAGGTTACGTTTATTAACAGGATAGTCTCTAGCAGTTACGTTATTTATACTAAGGAATTAGATATAGAAGTGGTTTCTAACTTAAGGAAGAAGGGTATATTTATTATTCTTAATATACTTAATAATAGTAATATATACCTGAATAATACTATCTGGTTTACAGTTATATATTACCTTATTACCTTACTATATTAATATTCTGTCCGTAAGGAATATTATTTTAAAGTTCTTTTAGCTAAGCTTATATAATAAGGTAAGCTTAAGTTTAAACTCTTTATATAATTCTATTTAATAGGTAACTATATAGGATTTCAGGTTATTAAAGATAGGGAGAGAAAGCTTAGAGTGAGGAAGTCTGGAGTTACTAATATTCAAGATAGTCCAGCCTAATTATTTAGAATTATTAGGATCTCTGAATTATTAGTTAGTATTGTGGATAGCTTTTTTTAATATGTTAAGAGAAATATTATAGTTTTTCTCTAGTTTAGTAAACTATTTAGTAGTAGCTATCTGGTTTTGAGGTATTGTTAGTATTAATATATTAGTAGAAGTAATTACTTTTTTCTATTCCTTAAGATAGGTAGTAAGATCTTTATCTTCTGGGAGGTTAGTAACTCTATAATACTACTTCTGAAGGTTCACGCTCTTGATTATCAGACGTATTATTAGGATAAGTAGGAATTTGCCTGGAGTATAACTAAGATGTATTATCTTATCTAGGTTATTCTCAGGAATCTTAATTAGCTTAAGGTAGCTTGTGAAGTGTGTATAGAGGATTATTATTCTTATAAAAATATAGTTCTTCTTCTTATAGTAGTAGGAGTAGGTAATTTATATAGAGCTGGGAAAAGTCTGAAATCTAATAATAATAATATTAGTGGAAACTTTATTATTATTATATCCTATTCTACTAGTGATAACTTTAATTCTATATTTCTTAATAACTATAAGAGAGTCTGTAATATATCTGATAGTTATAGATTCTATATTAGTTTTTGTCTTAGTGGTGATAAGGAATTCTGTTATTTTATTAATAGTGTTAGTGTGGTTAATATTTATAGTGTCTATTAACTTAATTAGCTTCTGGGATATTTTATTCTACTCGCTAGGCTTAGGGTCCTCAGGTTTATCTTAAGGTAATTAGGAAGGTATAATAATATTCTCTAAATTATAGAAATTAACTCTCTATTTAGTGAGAGATCTGAATATCTCACTCTCCTAGAGTTAGAATTTAGCGTTAAAGTAGTTTATAATTTCCTCTTTATTAGGAGCTTAATTCTATGTTCCGTTATTATCTTCTTCTCTATTAAGATTATTCTCTTTAGTATCTTTAATATTATCTTATTTATTATAAGTAGTGGATATTATAGTGTTATTCTAACTATTATAAATAGTAGATATTATAATGCCACCCTAACTATTATCTTACGTGGTTGTGTGGATACTCTAGGGATTGGGAGTAGTATCTATAACGGAAGGAATAGAGAATAAAGGTTTATTATTCCGGGATTTGGAATATAATATATTTTTAGTGGGGGAAGGTGGGTGAGATATACTCTAAGCGTGGGAGATAGGATATATATTAATATTATTAGCTTTAACGATATTTTTATATTAAGCTATAGCTGCTTCTAGGTTAATTAGACTGTCTCTGGATATATGGTTTATTGTGAGGTCTGAGAGGTAGATATAGAGATAAGTAAGATTAGTAGAATAAATAAAGATTGATAATATATTAGATAAAAGGGAAAAAGTTCTAGTGATACTATTAAAAGTTATAAGAGAGTATAAAGAGAGAAGGGAAGAGTTTAATAGAGAGGAGGTAAATAAAAAGAAATAGAAGGTGTTAAATATTATCTTAAGGAAAGTATATCGAATTTTATAGGTCTCTATTAGTGTAAATTATATAATTAGTTAGATAAATTTAAAAAGAGATATAGATAAGGTTATTTTTAGATATTTATAACTGATATCTCATAGTGGTATTAGTATATATTATATATAAAAGATGCTAAAAGTTTCTTAATATAGATATATAATACTTTATCTCCTGGAGAGCTATTATCTATATCTTTAATTTCGCTACTAATATTATAGTTTTGACGTATAGTAATAGTATACTAGCTAAGATATATCTTATTTGAGGGATATTACTTCCTGCTATGTTAGTTCTGGGTAGTTTAGCTATTTAACTAGGTATTATAGGGTATTATATTATTTATTATATATAATAATATGTTTGATGATGAATTTCTCGTCTGTATCTTGTTGAATTGGTTCCAGAGGGTTGGATATTCTGTCGTAAGGATCAGTTTAGATAGAATTAAGATATTTAATAGATATTTCTGAATACTATCTAAACTATAGCGGGAGCTTGATATAATACTTAAGGAGGCTGATAATTTTCTTAATCTTAAAGGGATCTTCTTGAGTATAGGAGAATTTAGTTTAGTTATTAAAATAGTATCCTAAGTTACTCTTTTTTGCTAGTTTAATATATATAAAATCTTCCTTATTAAGCTTAAGAGGGATATAGTAGTGGGCGTTATAGTAACTTACTATCCTTATAAAGGATATTTAGTAGACTTTCCATACTTCCTATCTAACTTAACTTTAATATTCTCTAAAGTTGAGGGGGTCTTAATATATTAGTAAGAGGAAGGATTTTAGTTTCTAACTAAATAGGATTTTATATAGAATATAATATATAGTTACTAAAATGGAGGTATTCAGATATATAAGTATGTGAGGTAAGATATCTTCCTAGTAATTATAGTTTAGTTGAATACTAATAAGTATATAGAATAAATAAACTAATATTTAGATAGACTATTCAGCTTAACTATTTACTTAATAATAATATATAGTAGAGACTTTAAGTTCTATAGATACTATATAATAGAAAGATATCTATAATATAGAGATAAACTTCAGGTTGATATTTAATATAAAAATATCTAATAAGTTCCAGTTAGGATAAATCTATCAGATATATATAGTTGCTTAGTTGTCTGTTATCTATATAGTATATCCCAGAATAGTGTAGATAAACTTTAAAGTTTTGTTGGTAATAAGTAGTATAGTATTATACTGTTCTTTTGATATTAGTAAGCTAACTATAAAATTGAGGTAGAGGGTGGTTAATAGGACCTAGGGAACTTCGATTGGTTGTATATTACTGTAAGTCTGAGCGTGATTGAGTTTAACTTTACGATATTCTGGATATATAGTGATATAAGTTATTAATTCTTAATATATACCCTAAAAGAAACAGACCTATCTGAAGAACTTGTATACTCTACTGAGGTTAGTATATACTTGATTATTATAAGCTGTATGATAGATATTGGGAATAACTTTTTGTAGTATATACAGACGTAAATTACTATCCTCTTTTAGATAGAGTAGCTTATTAGAGGCTAAGATAAAGTTTTGTAGTTAAGATTGATGTTTAGTTATTATATCCTTATAAATATGTTGAAAGGTTAGGTTATCTAGTAGAACTTCTTAGATGTTTTTTTATAAGCTGTTAGATATAAATAAGTTTATAGTAACTAAAGGTGTTAGAGGATTAGTTATATATTAATTTTTAGTAGGTTTAAAGTTTTATTTAGTAGTCTCTTTAGGAGGTTACTCTATATCTTTTTTAGAGTGTTATTTAGCAGTCTTATTAGAAAGTTATTTAGTAGTGTTTTTAGTAGGCTGTTTAGCTAGCTCTCTAGTGAGCTATTACTAAGTTTACTATCTAGTTACTATAAAAATCCTTTTGACTGTATCTGATATTAATAGTTTAGTTATCTATTAAAGGTTGACTGTATTGGATATTTATAGTTACTTATCTTCCTTATTATTAGTTAACTTTATGTATAGGAGAGGTTTAGTAATTAGTAAATATAAGAGGGTATTAATATTAATATATTTCCAGCTAGAGTAATGTTGAATAATAATATAATCTGCCTATTTTACTAGATATAACCTCTAGTTGACTAGTCTGTATTAACTTTTCAGTTTACCTCTTCTAACTACTTGAAAGCTATCTCAGATTACTATATAATTTATTAGAATATATATTTTACTGTTATCTAAATAGTATTCCAGCTTTATTAATGATTAGTATAAGCTAAGTATCTCTAATTCTATTATATTATAATTAGTTTCTATAGAAGATAGAATTCTTAAGAGGAAAAAAATTCAATGTATTTTGTCGTTAGGTTATTTTTGATGTAGGGTTATACTAATATCTTTACGATTTATGTTAACGTAAAGAATAAAAAATTTAGTATAGTCTGGAAATATAAATTCTGTAGTTACTGTAAGCTTGCGTTTCAGTTTTTTCTATACTATCTTAGCTTTGTTTTATATATTGGAACGTTGGGTATTTTCTCTAGTTTGCTATACTCTTTGAGTGTTGGATATTTCAGTAGTAATATTAAGTAATAGCGGCAGCGTCCGTCAGGCAGTGAAGCCGTCATATTATAGGTTCTTCAGTAGTGAATCTTGAAAGCTTAAGGATTTTATCTTTAGTAGTAATTCTATAATAATAGAATACCTATAAATATAGTCCCTATAATAGCCTATCAATCTAAGTCCGCTCTCTAGGTCCTAGAGGTTCTTAGGTATATTAAAAGCTATAATAGCTTTAACCTTTTCGGATGTGGTATTTAGGCTGAATCTTGAAATAAAATAACTAAATACTTCTAGTCTAGGTTGAGTGAAATGATATTTAGATAGCGAGAGTATATATCCTAATTTCTCCAGTAGTGTGAGGTAAAGTTGCAAATATCGGAAGTGGTTATCTAGTGTTTGAAAGTAAATAATAATATTATTAATATAGATAAGAATAAACTACTATAGATATTATCTAAGTAAGGCTTCTATGTGATATTAAAAGAAGGTTAGGGATATAGCTAGATTTATAATACTGATAGTGAAATATTTATATTTTTAATATAGTAATATGAAAGATATCTTCTAGTAGTCTCTAGGTTTAATTTCTTAGTTAAAGAATCTTTTTATAATATCTATAATAGAGAATATAATATTATTATATAATGATATAAGAATATTATCTTATCTTAGTAATGGGTATATGTTTGTGCTTAACTTAGTGTTAACTTTTCGTAAATCGACGATAATATATAATTTACTATTCCTCTATATAATAAAGGCTGGAGCTGATAAAGAACTTAGTTCGCTAAGTAGCATTTTTTCTATAATTCCTTCTTCTATTAAAGGATCCAGAATAGTATCTATAGCTTCTTAATCTCAGCGGGATAGTGTATATAGTTGTTAGTTTAAGTTGGAGAGATTAGTATCAGGTTTAAAGGGAATAAGTATCTGAATACTATTATTAAATTAACCCACTCCTGCGTGAAATAGGTATATATAGTCGCGAAGTAGCTAATAGACCTATTAATAGAAGTTCAGGCTTCAGTATTTAGATATATCTATTACCAGATTTGGTGGATCCTTATTAATATCTTAGGGTATATAGAATAGATAGCTATCAGGGCGTTTCAGGTTGTCAGGATTATCTTCCAGGCTTTCTGGTCTTAATAGGTTAGCTAAAGTTATAGTAGATAATATATTAGTAAGGAAAGCTTCTCTTATTTTAATAATATATATACTTAAGAATACTAAATTATTAGTCCTTATAGATTATTATAGGAATATTACTGAAATTAGAGAAAAGTAGATATTAATTTTAGCCTATTATGATTACTTAGATTAAGCTGCTTAAGGATAGTTAGTATGAATCTGAATAAGTAAGTAAGTATACTAGATAACTATATGTTATAACTAGTAGACTTCTGTATTTAATTTGGATATTAATATTATATCTAGATAGAATTATAATATCTTAATTTACGTAAAGCTAAGCTATCTATCTTTAGGATATATATTTTAGAGTTATTAATATAACTAAGATACTGTAACTATCTTCTGTTTTTAGTTAGTTATTTTATTTTTGTTTACCTTATTATAGGTTGAGGGAGTTTAAGTGTAGGAAATATCCTCCCAGGATGAAGTTGCAGGAGACTTGGTTGACTATATAGACTTAGTGTAAAGTTGAGAAGATGAAACTGTTAAGTCCTTGTAAAGAGATAAGTAGTTCTGCTATAGATATAATTAACAGTCTACTAGTCTCTATACTACTTAATCAGAAAGGTTCGTAGGGTTAGATATAGGTATTTAGGAAGTATTTTACTAAGAAGTTTTTCTGGATAATTAATAGTGTAGAGTAGGTGTCTAGGTAGGCTATATAGGGAGGTCCGTCGGGTGGATGGATAATAGTGTATAAGTGGGAATAAGAATTAAACTTAAAGGTTTAACTTTCTATAATATAGACGTTATGTTTTTTAATATAAATGTAAGAGGGAATAGTATAGATATATTTAATATCTAGATAATCTATAACCTTATTTATAGTAATATTAGTTTTAACCTCTTTATCTACTGACTTAGAGGTTATAGCTTTCTGGTTATCCTCTATTTATAATATAGTTTTTTCTGGGGAATTCTTCTCTATAATTAGTAAAGAAGTAGTAGAGTGAGTTAAGTTTAGGAAAATAGTTTTAGTAAAAAAGTTAATTATTTGTGAAGATAGGTTTATGACTTCCTATTACTTATTAATATTAGATATTATATTCTTGACTGAAGTGTCTGTTATAATATTCTTACTCTTGGGTTAGTCTATCTGTCTAGTCTGTTTTTTTCTGTATTTAGGTTTTGCTTTTCTAGTAGTAGATAATATAGTAAAGATGGGAATGCAGGATAGTTTTGATAATTTATAATCTACTTTTAATAATTATCAGTGGAGTTTAAAGAATATAAGTCTAAATTAGAGTAAGTAGAGTTAGTAGAGGAAGAATGGGAATAATAGTAGTGGCTATTAGGGGAGTGAGAAGGTAAATGATTAGCAGAAGGTTATTAAGTAGATATATAGTAGATCTTGACTAATAGTTAAGTATAGCGATTGGAGCGGTTATTATAGTAGTTTCAGTTATATCTGTTGCGAGGGGTTTAGGTATACTTATTATGAGGATCTCTTTTATTCTTATTATAAGGGGTTTTATTATTATGTCTAGTATCTTGGGAAGTTTTCTGGTTGTTAATAGGTTTCTCTAATTTGTCCGTTAGTTTATCTTCTTAAGTGCTTAACTGGCGTGGGTAATCTTAATTATTATTAAATTGAGGTTTATATTTATTATAATAGTTATTATAGTGAGGGTAATATTTATTATAGTGAGGGCGATAATCCTTATAATAGTTATCGAATTATAGATAGTAATTATTATATTAATTATAATAGTTAGATTAATAATTATTATAGTTATCTTAGTAATATGAATGTTAATAATTACAGTAGGAATCTGAATAAATATTATATTTATTATCTTATCTGGAGTTATTATTAGTTAAGTTACAGTTATGCTTCTTGTTTTAATAATTATATTATCTAGGTTAAAATACTTTAAGTTTCTTCTATAGTTTTAATATCTTTTCTTCAGATTACTTCTATAGGGTGTAAGTAGTATACTCTCTGGTGGTAATTTGGGATTTAAGCTTCTGGAGGATGTTATTAGAGGGAGTTATAGTAACTAGAGTGGTGAGAGTTAGATCTAAATCTATAATAAGATAGTAATATATAGTATTTTTATTAATATTCCCAGCTTTATAGTAAAAGTGGATCTTTTTATCTAGATAGTTTTATAGAGATAGATTATTTTCCTTAGTAAAGGAATATTTTAAGTTATCCACTTCTGTTAGTATAACGTTATAATCTTTTTAGAAACGCTCTTAAAAAACTTTCTTCTATAAGTTAAATTTATAGTTATTTTCTTATATTAGGTAGTAGAGAGAGAGTTAAACTATTCATTATTATTATTATCCTTAGTTAAGATACTATAACTAAGTATTTAAGTGACTATATTTTTTCTATATTATTTAGCTAAGTATTTAATCTTACTAATAAAGAATAAGATAGTCTATATAATACTATTATAGGTAAAAAGTTCTAACTTTAGCTTCTTAAAGTATCTATTCTATTACTATCTAGATTTAGTATATATATTATCTCTTTCAGAAGTAATATCCCTATAGTAAGAGTATTTATAGCTAAATCTGAATCCTTATCTTACTTTAAGTATATAGAGATAGTCTCTATCTTCCTAATTAGTTTATATTAACTAGTTATTCTACTAAGTAGTCTATATAAATAGATAGAAAAATTAAGAGTAAAATAGAGAGTAGAAAAGGATCTACTATTATAAGTAACTTTAAAGCTATCTAATAGGAACTTAGCTAATAATAGTAGGAAATTAAACTAGAAATAGATTCTATTAAGTCTAGGTAGCTTCCAGCTAGTTTATCTCTAGAGCCTAATTCTAATTATATTTCTAATAATTTTTTTCTTTATCTTTCTAACGCTAGAAAGATATATTTAATACTAACTTAAGATATTATATTACTATATAGAATAAGATATTATAGTTTCTTATAGTTAAACTCTTAATAATATAATTTATATAGATTTAAAATTATTTAAAATAATTAGCTAAAATAGTAAAATATCCTTATTAATAGTTATAAGCTACTAGATTAAAAAGGTTTTCCTATTATTTTTCTTTAAAGTTTCTTATAGTAGAGAGAGTGAAGTTAACTACTCTTAAGTTAGGTTAAGTATATAAGTTAAAATACTAACTATTACTCTATACGTTATATAGAATATATAATATAGTAGTATCTTAGAGAAATTATTAATAAGTAATAAATTCTATATAAACTAAACTCTAAGTGGATATTATTAAAGAATTACTATAAAGTTAGATAGATTTAGATAGAATATAAAGATTATTATATACTCCTAATAAATTACTTCCTTAGAGTATATTATTTATATTATATAATTTCTATTAGGGTTTCTAGGAACTTTTAATTATTATAAGAAAGATAGATTTCTTAATAAGAAATACTAATTAAATATATAATAAATATAATAAAGATTCTTTAGTAAGATAGATTTATATTAGGAAGGGAGAAGGTTTATAAGTTAGTTTAATTTTGTAAAATCTCTTAAATATCTCTAGAGATAGAGAAGTAAATAGAGGAGATAATAAATTTGTCGGTTACGCCATGCCGTAGGGCATGCGATAACCGTACGCGCTGCCACATATGTGGCGGTATGCCCTCTATAGCCTACTGGCTATGGGTGCCTGGCACCCGGCGCTAGCTGTAGCCTAGCGGCGTGGCAATTAGTAAGTAATTGCTATGCTATAGATCTAGAGCCTTATATGGCGCCATACGCTACGTAACGTAATAATAATAACAACCGAAAAAACCAGAATACTAGTTTGTATCTATATGATAAGATTATATATAGCGTGCAATATCCTAATAATTAAATTAATACTAATTAGTAGTTAACCTAACTATCTACTACTATACTACAGATCAGTAAAACTTATTACGCCAGAAGAAGTAATTATGAAACTCTATACCTAAGGTTTATATAAGGTGAAAGATTGTGAGATTATTACTTAGACGCCTCAGATTCTCCCTACTTTAGAATCTCGCTAGAAGCTTCTAAACTATATACTAACTCCCTTAAGGAAATTACTATAAAGAAAATATTTTTAGGTAGTAATTATAATTACTTTAGTAAACTTCCCCTTTATAGTAGTTAAGTTAAGATACTTTATATAACTAATAAGAAATTAATTATTATTATATTCTTATTATTACTATCTAGAGTATATTTAGTAAATATAATAACCTTCTTTAAGCTATTACCAGACTTTTTAGTATTAGAGATTTATAGTATTTCTAGCTTTAACCTCTTGAGAGACTTATATAGCCTCTTGAAAACTCTTTCCCTATCCCTCTCTATATAGATCCAGTAATATTAATAATCCTCCCTTACTCCACACCCCTCTCACCCTCATGATAATATCTAAATCTACCCCTATAGGTAAGATACCTACCTTAGGTATTCCTATATTTATAATAATAATATCCTTAAGTATCCCTATCCCTATAAAACTCTATTAATATCTTAACTTAATATTATTCAGTTAAATTCTTAATATTAACTATAATAATATTATAGGGAAAGATTCTACTATAATTTCTACCTTCTTAACTTACTAGATAATCCTCTATATCTATATAAAACTATATAGCTTAAAGCTCTTTCAGATATTCTAGAGTAATTTTAAAGAATAGCTTTTAATAATATAGTAACTAGCTAATACTAATATAGTTTATTACTTTAGAGACTATCTTATAGCTTATAATATTAAAATTAATCTAAATAGTAACCGGATTTATATTATTATATACTAACTTACCTACTAAGAAGAATTTACCCTATAGATTCTAAAGGAGATTAATAATATCCTAAAGTAATATACTATCCTTAAAACTAACCTTAAAAAGCACTCTAAATAACTTAATAACCTTATAATAGTTAAATTAAACTTTATATTACCCCTCTATAATATTTAGATAAAAGTTAAAAATACTATATAAGTAGTATTCTTGCTATAGAAGGTTAAAGAAAGATACCTACTACCTAACTAGCTAGCTTATATACTTATAGTATAAAGTGAGAGACTTCTATTATAACTATCAGTCTTACTAGCCTCCTATTCCTCTATCTTAGAGCCTCTCTAATACTAAGAGGACCACTAAGACTACAGCTGAGACTAATAAAAATATTATGAATATCCTCTATATATAACTACTACTACTCCTTTCAATAATATATCCACTAAATATACTACAGACCTTATAAAATTATATAACAAAAATATAAAATATAGTAGAGATCTCTATAATATCCTTAAATTAAAAATCTATATCTTCTATAATTACTACTTTAAATTTAGTATCCTATAATATATATAGATAAAACTATTTTTAATTATACTTAAAAATAATACTCTTAAGTTTTATTTTAACTATTTAAGTAACTTAAATATTAACCTCATATTTAACTAAATAGTCTAGCAGGTTAAGAACTACTTTAAGAATAATAAGAATTAATAGCTTTACCTCTCTAACTAGTAGAATACTACCTTTTAAAATATTATTACTGAAAACTCTAATAAAAGTAAAAAAGAAACTCTTAAGTTCCTAATCTTAAAACTTACACACATCTAAAAAACTTTCCCTATAAAAATCTAAATAGATAATACCCTCCACCTCTAGCTTATAAATATATACTACAGTATACTAGAATACTAATTAGTTTTTTTTAGCTTTATAGTAACCTCCTAAAGTCTCTATAACTAGTTAAGATCCGCTATAAGTAATACCTTATCGATCCAAAAGATGTAATATATATAAGATAATAGAGATAACCACTAGAAGGCAGCTAGAGATTAATTTTAAACTAACTATATATATAACTTACCTTAAGGTAACCCTCAAGACTATAACTATACCTCCACACGTATACAGCCTTACGCTCCAGGTAGCTATTACTTACTTTTAATATCTATATATAACTATACTAATTAAAAATACTATATATGTAGCAAATCTAGTTATTAATCTATAAAGTATACTCTCAAAGAGAAGTACACCTTATTTAATAAGTATAAGTTAACTACTAACCCTAAAGTGCACTCTGCAGCAGTATACTAAACTTTCCTCATAAGCTATAAAAATATTAACAGCCTTAATAATAACAACCTCAAGGTTCCACTAAAGATTAACACTAATAGAGATATTATTATATAATATTAAATAGATATTAACCTTAAGGAAAGCTACTCTATAAGATCTACCCCAGAGATATTTTTCATATTATTTTATAGTAAGAAACTTATTACTCTAGATAGAGGTAAAATTACTAGAATCCTCTAAAATCAGGTAATAATCTATATCTTCACTAAAAATATTACTATTAATAATAAACTTACAGATAATATTACTACTTCTAATATTCTTATATATACTTTTACACTTAAAGGCTACTACTTAAATACTATATTTTAAGGTATTCTATCTAACTTAAGTGCCACTAAATTCTTAACTACTAAACACTCCCAGTTTGCTACATTAAAGTAATCAGTTATCCCCTCTATTACCCTTATACCTCCATAAAATAAACTAGTTATAATATACTTCAGAGAAACTACCCCTATTATAATATTTAGAATAGTTAATATATCTATACTACTCAGTATTATTATATTTTATATAATCTTATATAATATATCCTTCCTACTCTACCTTATAAATATAAATCACCTTAGTATTATATTTAATAATATCTATAATAAACTTTACTAAAATAAAAAAATTATACCTATTATTTAAAAATAGGAGTATCTATAGATACTTCTTAATAAGGAGAGAATAATTACCTTTATATACCTCACAGAGATAGAGATATAGAGACTCCACTACCACTTCAGACACTCAGCTATAGCATACCTCCATAATATCCTCACTAAAGTGAGATATCCAGTTAAATAGTATACTCTTAAAGCTCTCAAAAGATATTACTACTACTACTAAATATATAGTGTAGCTCCCTCATAATTTTATTTTATTATTTAGAATAATATTAACTTTAACTTTAAAATTATTATTAATATTATCTATATTAATAACTATAATATACTCTATATTATTAACACTACTATAATATTTAATACCACTCAATTTCTACCTAACCTATCAGCAAAAATAATATAGGAGACTCTTAAAGTATATTAAATTAATATATACTAAAGTTCTCCTAATTTTATTACTACTGATATAAATATAACCTTTTAATCTGAAAACTTCAGATTAGAAGTAAAAACTATAAAATTAATAATTTATATTATATTTATTAAGATATATAATAATATCAGCAAAGTAGAATATTATTATATACTTCTCTACTATATATATAAGATTTACTATATAGAACTCCCTATTACTACTTAAGAGGTATCTCTTTAAATAATATATAAAGTAATTAATAATACTACTAGCCTGAATAGCTTTATATTTATCCTGCTTATATTTGGAGTATATTTACACCTCACGGAAGATTTAGCTTCCTCTCTGGATATTATTACCCAGGCCCAAGCTATACGTAAAACCATAGAGGAGGTCCACTATAAATACGCTAAGTATACTATTAACACTATTTTGGTAATATATAATAGCCTTAATACCTCTCGTATGATAACCCTCCCACTCCAGACTCTTATATGTGTATAATGAGAGAAAAAGGGCTAGTAAGGATTATACCCTCTCGTCACTACCTATAGTAAGATATATATTCTTAAGCTACCTTATAGCCCTCAAGAGTTCTAATTAACAGCTATAAAACAGTATTTCAAAAGCAACAAACAAGAGATTAATAATAATATAGCTAAAATTATAGCTTCACGAGAGCTAATACTTATAACTTTATATACTAACCTTTAGTTAGGCTAAAGATCTCTAAGTAACCTAATAGTAAATAGAAGCTTATAATCTTATATAACTACTCTGATTTTATCTGTAACTATCCCTAAGGCTTTAAATATATAGCTAACATCTCATATTACCTCTATTACAGAAGATAATAATATCCTCCCTCCCTAAGTAGTTAGTAATCTACTACCTCAACCTCAAACACTTCAGACTAAACTAATACCTCTAAATTATATAACCTACAGATATACAGTTAGTTTACTACCTCCAAAGTTTAACTAAGAAGCTTATTTTATAGTATACCTTACAGCTAAGAAATAATTAAATCTAGCATTCTTACTTACCTTCTACATAAAAAATATAATTATAATATCTAACTTACTATTTAAAAAGTTAATTAAAAAGGAAATTGAGAATATTATTAATAATAATATTATAAAGATTATCTAATATAATCCTATCCTCCATAAAAGCTATAAATACTTTAAGTCTCATATTATTAATAAAATTAAGAATAAGGATACTAATAAAGTATATAAGAAGTTAAAATTTATAATCTAAAGTTTCAGAGACTGTAGCAAATTCGAGATTTTAACGTAATCACTAATAATCCAATAGAGTAACTAGTAATTAATTTTAGCTATAACCTTAATATTCCTTAAATATAAAAGTATAATAATATAACTTCGTAACGTTACTTAAGCCTACACTTAAGCTAAAATAAAACTTATAAGGTATATTATAGCTAATCTACCTTCACACCTTAAAAAGTAATACCCTCCAGACTCTATAATAATTATTATTAAGCTACTCTATAGCCTCACTAAAGCTAAAACCCACTAATAAGTAACTTACTCTATATACTATAAAGAGTAATTATAAATAGAAACTTTAATATATAATCTATACCTCCTTATCTTACGCACTTAAAATAATACTTTCAGTCTTATTAGTATATAAACTAATAATACTCTTAGTCTCTTTAATATAATATTCTCTCACTAAGAAGATAAAAAACTTAAAAAAACCTCATTTAAAGTGAAACTTAAAATTATACTCTCAGAAACTATACTCCTCACATTTAATAAAGATATCCTATTACTCTATAGTAATTACCTCCACTTATACTAAAAACACTAAAAATAAAAGCTAGCCCTTATTAATATACATACCGCACCTAAGACACTCAAGAGGATATATATCAAACAATATATATACAGTATATACTTTACCTCTATATACTAACTGAAGGCTCTATTTAACCTCTCACGCGTAGCATAAAAATAATAACCCTTAAGTAATAACACCACTACACTTAATAAACAGCTTAAATAGTAAATAGAGTATCTTAACTGAGACCTCAACTTTATACTACTTAACCTCTCTAAAATATATTTTTACATTTTTATTAATAACTTTTTTACTAATAATACTAACTTCTTATCTTAACTGGAATTTATAATAATCCTAAACTAAAAGATTATAACTAATAATAGCTAATTTAACCTCTATAGTAACTTTATACACTACTTATCTACTAAAAATAAGAAAGTTACTAAAAATATACTTACCTTAGAGATCTATATTATAGTAACTAGTATAGACTTTACTTATACTATAGCTATATTACTTAAGAAGATCCTTAACTACTAAAAGCTCCCTCAGATCCTAACTATTATATATACTAACTTATACTCACTTTACAAATACCTTATAAAGCTTAATATCACTAAAGAGAAGTATCTAATAATTAATATTATAGTGTTAAGATAGTTATATAAACGCTATAAGCTCTATAAGGTGCGGTAGATTAATAGAGATAATAATATTGCTGATACTTTTATAAAGGGTACTCCAAACTACACCCTCAAGAGATTTATCGATTCAAACTATATAACTATTCAAATAGAGAGATAGGTAACTTAAGCGGAGTAGATAAATAGGTATTCAGACGTTATTTAGGTAAAGAATATAGATTATAAAAGGTACTATTTTTTGTGTAAATAAATAGGTACTAGGGTATACGATAAAAAGAAAAGTTACTAATGTCAGTTATGCTATACTGTAGGGTATATAGTAACTATACACACTACTACGTACGTGGCGGCATACCCTCTATAGCCTACTGGCCACGGGTACCTAGCATCCGGCGCCAGCCGTAGCCTAGCAGCGTGGCAATTAGTAAGCAATTGCCACACTATAGATCTAGAGCCTTACGTAGCGCCGCGCGCCACATAACGTAACAATAACAACAACCGAAAAAACCAGAACACCAGTTTACACCCGTACGACGAGATCACGTACAGCATACAATATCCTAACAATTAAACCAACAAAATTATCTAAATATTTTTTAAGTAATATTTAGTTAATAATTAGCAGATAGAAAATAGAGGTTAATATATTATTAAGAGGAGGAGAGAAAGATAATAATAAGAGAGAGGAGGTATTTTTAGATAGAGTAAGAACTGGAAGTTTTTCTAAGTTAGGTTAATTTATAATAATTTTCTATATAGTTACTTTTATAGTTAATTTCTCTTTTAGTAGTAAGGTAAGTAATAGTTAATTTTATTTCTACTGTAGGAAACTTTTTTTGAATATAGTTACTAGTAGATTAACTTCCTATAGTATTAGTTAGTTTATTTTTATCTATTTTAATCTGATTACTATTTAGAAAGTCTGAAGTATTGGAATTAGGGAATTATATACTTACGATAATATCTAATTACTGGATCTGGATAATTTTATAATTAGTATAGAGATATTAGGGTTAGTACTTATAGAGACTATAAAAATAGGAATTACTTATTATAGTATTAGAGATTCTATAATTAATATAGAAATATTAAAGTTAGTATTTATAGAGGTTAAAGAGGATATTACTTATAGTAATATTAGAGATATAAGTAGTTATATTTCTCGAGAGAGTAATAGTTTAGTTTTAATAGGTTCTTTTAGGAGGAAATATCTTATAATTAGGTTTCTTAAGTAGATATTCTTTTTATAAGGTATTAAAATGATTAATTAACTGATAGGATTTAATTAATAATATCTATAAGGTTAGACTTTTTATATAGTAGAGTAGTAAGTATATTAAAAGGTATATTAAAATAATAAGGAATATTAGAATAATAATAATATTTAGTACTTAAGATCTAGCGGATTTCGTCTGATAGGTAGGTTAGTATAGTAAACCTGCTAGTATAGGGTAAAGTTAATATTTTGATTATTTTATATAATATTGTTAAGGTTAGAGTTAGATTCTAGTAAATATACTAATAATTCTGGGACTTACAATTAATAAAATTAAATGAAATAAAATTATATTACTATATGAGGAGCAGCTATATACTGGTTATTATAAAAGAAAAGAGAACTACCTATTAATCAGGTGGTCTCTATAAATTATCAAGTGTAGTGTAACTAGAGAGATCTAGGCTATATACTGTAGCTCAGACAGGCCTCCTATATGCATGGGTGACCTAATGTGGGGCTATGCCACACGTGGTCACGTGACAAATTCAAGACTGGCAGCCTTACCTCAGTGAAAATGGGGCCCCAAGCAGGGCATCTGGATTATTCATAGCAAAAGTCAACATGCGAATTTCGACAGAGTTGCTCAGTCTTGGTGAGTTGAGCCCAAGACGCCTAGCACTAGGCCGTACGTCCTGGTGTATTCAACACAGGAACAACAGAACGAGTCCAAAGGCCGTAGAAGGCTCTAACGACCCGAGTACAATAGCCCGGAGCTTCCTTGTGTTCTTCGATGGTTCTTCACTACTTAGTCGTGCGTCGACAGCAAAGAGGTGGTGGGCGGGTCGGCCGTAATACAGACTGGCATCTGAGCAAACGCACAGCCACCAAACCGATCCAGATTACCCAGTCGTACCATGAAAGCGTCCCGAGTCACCAGAGAATACAATCATGGCAGCCTGGTGCTCGCAGATTCGCGTCCGCGAAGGGTGGTAGGCACCCAGACGCCGGCTGCCGGCTTGTTGACAGGCAAACTGGGAGCCCAAGCTCAATGGCTCATCATCGGCGCCTCAGGAACGCATACCAAGAAGATTTTCGTTGCTGCTCCTTGCTCCGTACTTTTTAGCTCCCTAATACTTCATCTTACCACCTCTCACCGGTCCCACAACCGCAGTCCCCCGAATTGTGTTCTCCCATCCTTTTGCTCCCCTACACAAGCCGAACCAGGGTTCCCGTGTTGTATGTAGGAAAGGGTGGGATTTTTAGACCGGGCAGAGTTTTCTTACCCCCTGGTGATTTGCGACGGAACGCCTACCATGCACTTTGTATGCAGCATGGACCCACGAGAGGTGCTGGTAATCCTCATATATCGACGTGAGCCCTGTGACCGTCACCGTAACTCCTGTCATCACCGTCAGGTCATCCGGGAACTAGCATTATGGAACTTTCTGTCGGAATGAGTAAGAAGCAAGTATTCATCTGCTGTGTTTACAGACGTAAGTTCTTGTTTCTCCAAATAAAACTCGCCGTGCCAACCGTGTCTTCTTTCCGCGAGTCAAAAGCACAGGGGCGGCCGTGATATACCTTCGAAGAGTCTGAGGAATAAGAAGATACATGTTGCTTGTGTCTTCTCGGTATGAATACGACGTTCTGCCGCGCACACTTGTATTGAATATGTCGCCACACGCCCCTTGACCCTGAATCTTCATCCGTCGTCATCAGGCGAGAGTCATGAGAACGGGTGGCCACCAGTTTGAGAACTTCGAGACGGATGGCCTACAAGGGTCTGAAGGGCACGTCAATGACTACTTACCGAGCTGAGAAATTTTTTACAGTGCTTGATGGGCTGGCTTGAGGCCGGCGGACATGCAATGATACTCGCCTCCGCCGGTTCTGGACGATTGCTTTCTCTGTCTCAGCACCGCAGGACAGTACAGAAGATTTCAGGTCTTGGTCAGGGAAGACGCCGCGGCCAGCTTCCGGTGCTCTCCCGCGGCAGGGAAAGTGAAAAGATGGTGGGAAGGGCGTGGGAGATGTTCTTGGTCGTTGCACACGCCCTCCCCTGGGGCTCGAGTGAGCGCCGTTCCTGTATCATGTCAAAAATCCTGCAAAGCAGGTGACAGGTCATCTCCAGTCTTACAAGGGTGATCTGATGGCCAAACATCACGACATGTGCATCTTGGTTTCTGCATTCCGTCGTCTCTGGGATCCTGGCAACCGCTCGCCCCGCCCCGTCCACATCCCCTCGCCTACTTCCGCAGATCTCGATTGCTTCAAGGCGTCGGGGAGTGAGTTGGCAGCCCGGAAGGCGTGTCCCGGGCAAGTAAAGCGTCAAAAGAAACACCAGCTGCCATGCTGATGCAGTTGTGCTCTTTGGGTCGGCGACAGGCAGAGGCCTCTGCTGCCTAGCCGGCCTCAGGGGCTGGGATGGGCATCTTCACGTAGAGGTCTTCCAACCAAGGAGCAAACGGAGGCTAGTAAGCCTTGGTTCCCAGCTTCCTCACACATTCATCTTGTTGGAACGGCCAGGGATTGAGAAGATGCGTGCAGTGCAAAGCGAGCCCCTCGCACGTATCATTGTGCAGATTGTATCGTCCAAACGGTCCATGTACAAGACACACATCTCGTTCATGAATTTACCTGAGATAAAAGCTGATTGCCATGCCGAAACCCTTGCAAACTGTCAGTATGAGAATGGTCTCGGGGAGGCCAAGCACGCAGACTAGGCAATGAGGGTGCCGACAAGTGGACAGCATCCGTCCAAATACTCGTTTTCAGAGGAGAAAACTAGAAGGGAAAAAAATGGAAATTTGGGGGCTAGTTTCCTGCGAACGTGAAGTCACAGTGCTGGCCTTGCCAACAATGCTGCGCCCAACTTGTCAGTTAAGCGCCCGCAAGGCATACACCGCCAGACAAGAAAGTCAGCCTACCACTGAAACGATTGAGGTTTCGAGTCACTACACGATTTAGTTGTCAGATACAGTGACCGGAACTCGTGAACCGTTGGTATGAGCCGACGTTGTTGTGGCTGACCTCCTGGTCGGGGAGCTGAGCCACTCGGTCTGCCTTGCGCCTGCCAACAGTTTGTTGTGTCTGGGCACCCGCTCTTTCTCTTTCCATATCTCTCCATAGGTACCTGCCTTGCTTGTAGATTCTCCCCCGAATTAGGCAACAGAGCTGGCCAGGAAACAGAGGAAAATTTCTCTCCAATGTTCCTTGAATCGAGTGCTACTACGTGACGTCTTGGCACTGACGCTGACGCTTTCGTAACGGGACGAATGGGCTTCCCTTTCTTCCATCTGCAATGAAGGGACTCTCAAACGCGCATCTCTTGTAGCCTTTTGACGACATCTTCATAGAACCTCATCGACAATTTTGCGGCCACCGCGTCGTCAGTCTCGACATCACCGTCCCGAAGCCCCAGCTGCTCGCCGCCTGCGATGCACCTCCTCGTTGCCTCCTCAAAGACTTCGCCGAGGCTGGCACCCAACTCGGCCACGTGTTCGTCGACAAGGAGACGCTCCCTAACCCTGAGTGCTGAGTTGGGTTTTCGATAAATATCCAAGCCCAAGACCCTGTCAACAGGCTTCCAGTGCGCAAGCTCCACGAAGAGAACACCGAGGCTGTAGATGTCGAAGCTCTTCTTGAAGCGTTCCCTTTCGCTAGGGTTCCTCTTCTGGACTTGGGGGTGCCGATACAGATTATGTTCCGCATCATCGCTGGGGATATCGGTAGCCTCGTCGACCCGTGCTGGGCGCGAATAGTCGAAGCCCGTCACGAAAGGTTTTGCGTAGTCCACCTGTTCGCTTCGGTCCCGGAAGAAGAGTATGTTGTGACTTCGCAGACCCTTGTGAAGCCAGTTGACGACGTGCAAGTACAAAAGACAGCTGCTAACGGCGTGTGCTAGTTTTACTCGCTCAGTGACGCGAGGCTTCCGGTCGCTTTCGATAAGCTCGCGTAGCGACACTGGCGGAAGCGATGGATGCAGAGTGTCGTCGCGTGGACGCTCAAAAACGAGGCCGAGCTTGTGATTGAGACTGTCATCGTCATCTGGAGTAACCTGCTCCGGCCCTGCCATGTCGAAATAGCCGACACAGTGGAGCGTACGAAAGGCATCCGGCTGTGGCCTGTGGTTTAGAAGTGCAGCGAGCTTACCGACTCTTTCCATGATGATTTTCCTGGGGGGCGACTCGTTGCCGTCGTTGTCGAGGTCGTACTCTTTCCACTCTATCCACACCCGCCTCTCAACTCCATCGGTACTGCAGAGGGTTGCCTGGCACCGGGGCTGATCAGGATCCTCTGAATCCTCGTCCAGGACGATCAGTTTTCGGTCGAGAAGCAGACTATCTTGCTTTCCGGGCTGGCCGAGCTCCAGGTTCTTGGCCGTGTCCTCGTCCCAAGGTTGATTCTGGTTGGGCCCCATGGACTCGTTGAAAGCCTTGAACTTTGCCAGCTTCGCGAGAAGCTTCAAGTCGTTGGCATTAGCGACTCTTTGATTGGCTGACATGGTGGATAGATTGAGCGGAGCCGAGGCGTCCAGCTTAACATTCAGGGCCATGACAAGACGTCCGAGATCGGCTACGCGGTGATGAAGTTGAAGGACGCCTCGGTTGGTGTCCTGGACTGTGTGATGGATCTCTACTTGCATGCGTGCATCGAGAACGTCGGTCATGGTGTCGTTCAGGGTTGAGAAGCGGGAAAGCAGAAGCTCGAAAGCCGTCTTGTCAAAAGACACCCATTTCAACCTCAGGTAACCGTCCTGTGATTGTTCTTTCAGTTTGGACATTGCCCTTTTGATGAAGTTTCTTCGCTTTTCGGGCAATGGGAAACTGGAATCGGAGGCATCCTTCTCCGGGTTCTCCAAGACCGAGTCAAGGTCGACAGTTTGTTTCAACAGACCATTCTGCCGCTGGTGGGCCTCGAATTCCTTGAAAAGACACTGAACCTGTACCAGAAGATCGAGGACAGTTGTACGGTGCAGAATGAAGGTGTTGGACTCGAGAATCTTGTCCTGTTGATTAGCGTCAAGGTCGAGAAGGCCAGATGTCTCGCTCCAAGCCAATAGTCTATGCTGTTCCAGACGCAGCCTCAGGTTGAGGAACTTGCAATCTTCGGGAAAGTTTCTGGCTGTGATGAGCAGCTGAATGCCTGCGAAAGTCAGTCAGTCCTGGGTCAAGTTCAGGTAGCGGAGGGTGGTGACCTTGGATGCATCCCGTGTATACTTGCAGTCCGATGGAGGCAACGCCAATGGCTAGGCCCGCAGCGGAGACTGGATCCATAGGGCCTACTGTCACTGCGATAGGATGGGTTGGAGATGGCTGTTGACTTTGACTCTAGTTCTTGTGAAAATGGTAAGTTGAGGGTGAAATTCAAAGCCGTCGTTGACCGCACATTGATACGCAGCTAAAGGACAACTGATTTGTCCACCGATGGGCCGACCTAATGCAACCTGCCGGCGTCTCTATGCCAGACAGAAGCTAGCGCTGCACGTGAACACGTGACATGGATGCCATTTATTAGTTAGTTTGACGGGAGCCGCAGCCGAGAAAAAGAAGTGGGAAATGGATTGATAATCAAGAAGCATGATGAACGACGTTTATCGCAGACGAGGGCAAAACGGTGACTCGAAGATTACACGAGAGGCTGTCACAGCCAGCGTCAGAAGGCAACAAGCGGTTACGGCCTGCGATCTTGCGACGAACGTTAGCAGCGAACTTAATCGAAGAGGTTCCGATAGATAGAAGAGAAAAGGACGAGCAATTGAACTGGCACCTGGTCAAGAACTGCATGGCGGTCGCGTGCCGTGGCCGTGACTGAGGTGGGCCTCGGGGCCGAGAGCCGATCCGGTCAGACACCGGACACTGGGCTGGGAGCTGGAGGCCGGAGCGCTGTGGACCTCCGCCAGGGCACTGCCTGTCAGATTGGGTACTTAAGCCTACGAACAGTTACATCAGTAACATGTATTGTGTGGGCCCACATCCTTTTGGCCGTATGGTCAATTTGACACTGCCTACCTACCCAATGTATGGTGTACTTGTACCTGTGTTGCTGAGGTAATCGGCCTCCATCCCATTAGATAAGGTAGGTAGGTTCCCTGGACGAAACCCTAACAATGGAACCTACCTTACATGCTCAGCTTTCGGTGAGACAAGACGCCGATATTCGATGCGTGGCGCGGGAGGCATGGCCCGCGTACTTGGATAGCGCAGCATCTTCGCTTCGTACAAGCTTTCATCGCATCGGACAAGGATATTCTGAAAGTGAAGCCGGCCGGGAACCGTCCCGCTGGTGCTGTTACCATCGTCGAAGCTCGATTCAACATCTAGACTGCGTTGGCACTCTGTACTAAAGTCGTGAAGTGAATCTCGGCGACGCCCACATGATGTAATGCAGCACGAACACTTCCTTGCAGCGACTCCTCCGGGTCTGGCCTCAGCCACCTTCACACTGCGCATTCACCACGGACGGGCAGGCTCATGACAAAGAGCGCCCCGGTCAGCCACTTACCAAGTCTTCAAGCTGTACTGTTGGCTAGTCCCTCGCCCTTTATCTGTAATCGTTTCTAGACGCAGGGTTCGCACGTTGATTGCGTTTGTTGAAGTTTGATCTGGTATATCGACAGCAACGACTTCGACCCATCGCATCACAGCACGGCATAGCACGGCACACCACTCATTCGAAAGCCCTTGTTCCATCCTCACTGTGTCTGCACACGGAGAAAACAAGCAGGCAAGCAAACAAACAGTCAGGGCATCAGGTCGAGATTGTTTGCCCAACTTTCTGGCCCTCCCGTTGGCCACACTGCTCAATGCAGGTGCCTTCTGAGCAATCTGCTCGCAGAGAGTCTCCCAAGTCGGCAACTTCCCCTCTCGCAACCGATTCACTTCTCTTTACATCATCTCAATTCTGTCGACTTTTGCGAGACACTGGACACCTACGCTTGCTGAGCCGTGGCCCATCGACATCCGAAGTCGAGCTTGAGCTAGCCCGGCTGTCCGGTCCGGCCCCACGGCAATCGGATCGCATCGCAACCTGACCTACCCATTGCCACGCGGTCAATCGCCGTCACCATGCAGGCTCCAAACTCGCTTTCTCCCGATATCCCACAACCTCCAGGGAGCGTCCATAGCAATTCACCTCATACGCGTTCTATCATCGCCGACTCGGATTCCACGGGCGACCGAGAGTCCCCAAACGCACCCTCTTCGGCGACCAGCCAAGGTCAGCCAACCGTCATTGCAGTCCCCGCTGCATGTCTCGCCTGCGTAAGTTCACGCCCCTCTCCAAGCCGTCGGTTTGTACTGGCGTCTCGGTCCGTGTCATTCGCCCTCCAGTCCGTACTCTTCCTCGCTCCGGCCGTCGGTGACCCTGACACTTCTGCGACAGCGCGGTAAACATCTCAAGTGCGACGGTCAGCAGCCGTGCTCGCGATGCCACACGTCGCAGTCGGAATGTATTTACGTGGCATCTCGTCGGGGCTACAAAGGCCCAAGGAGGAACACTGCCGCCAATCCCAACAAGAGAGCGCGATCTTCCTCTCCCACGTCCAACGGTGCTGCCGGCGACAGCTGCCCGATGCTTCTTGGCTCCAATGGCACCTCGATCTCGGCCGCAATGCAGGGCTCCGTGGGTCCCTTCACCTCTGATGCCATTCTCCCAGACACCCCCAGCACCACCAGCTTTGCAGCAACTCCCAACATGGCAGCAACTCCCAACGTGACAAATCTACAGCTGTACCGCTCCTTCGGTGCTGCCATCGGTCTCAACTCGAATCAGTCGGTCCAAAGTCAGGCACAAGCCGGACTTTCAGGATACGTGCCTGTGCCGACACTAGCTGAACGATGTCTCGACTCCTTTTATCATTACTTCTTCGCCTCTCATCCCTTTGCTCTCCCCAAGCAATGGCTGCTCCGTATCATGAGAGACACCAGCCTGGAGCCTCTCTTGGCAACCGTCCGATGGATTGGCTCCCTTTTCATCGAGGTAGGACCAGCTCGTGCTGGGTTCCTAGACGAGGCTCTACGTCTTGTGCAGGATCCCACAACCAGCCGAGATGGCTTCCTCGTGCAGGCGCTTGTTTTGCTCATCGTCGGGCTCGATGGCCAGTGCCAACAGGAAAAGGCCCGAACCCTCCTCGCAGACGCCGAGCGCCTCGCACTTGAGCTGGGCATGAACACACGGGACTTTGCAGTGCAGCAGGGCAGAGGCATGCCGGTCCTCGAAGAAAGCTGGCGAAGAACCTGGTGGGACTTGTTCGTGGTGGACGGCATGGTGGCTGGTGTTCATCGGCAGACCAACTTTCCCCTCTTTGACGTGCCTGCTGATACGGCGCTTCCGTGCGAGGAACACCAGTACATGTCTGGCGTGAGTCTTGCCCGACATGCTGAGCTGATGGATATCGACTCACGGTTTTTTGCAGGCCATTCCCACGCCCATGTCACTGGCTGACTTGGAGAACCAAGATTTCTCGGGAGAAGATCGGGAGTTTTCTTCGTTTGCCTATCGTATCCTCGCCGGTCGCAACCTGGGCAAGTTCATGCGCACAACGGCCTTTGGCCCAGAAGATGAGAACCTGGCAAAGATTGAGGCACTCTTGACGAACTGGAGACTTCATCTTCCCGAAGCGAAGAAGGACGCCCTCGACCAGAAGCTTCAGTCGGACGAAATGATATTCCAGGCCAATATGATGACACACACGTAAATGACCACCAGCCCGCCGGCCAACACATGCAGTGACTGACTGACGGTGGGATAGAACATCGATAATGCTCCATCAACCTTACTCGCAGCTCGACTCGTCGCCAGCGCGTTCTGTAGACTCTTGCACGCCGCACCGACCGGTTCCGTCGGGCGACGTGTTCAACACGCACACGAACCACACGATTACGTCTGCAGGGGAGATTAGCAAAATGATCACCCATCGCGCACCACTGCTCTCGCACACCCATTTCTTCACCTGCGTGATTACAGCTTCGTCGATTGTGCACCTGAGCAAGTGGGCGCTGTTCTTCGTCCCACACGACGACGACGAGCTGCGGCAGCAGATCCGCCTCAACATTGGCGCCCTGAACAAGCTCTCGGGGGTATGGAAGGCGGCCGCCACCGCTGCGGGGCAGGTCAAGAACGTCGCCCAGGACATTTACCGGACAAAGAAGGCGTCCCAGGTCAACCCGTCCTACTGGCAGGGCTTCACGCAGGAGGAGGTCATGGACAGCATTGCGGCTGACGAGACAATCATGCAAGACATTGAGACAGGGCTTGGTGCCATACTGATGCCCAATCTGGGCAATATGCAAGGTCCCTAAGGCGACATGTATGTTTGATTCACGAACATGTTTTTTGGCCTTGCTCTTCTTCTTCTTTTCCTTTTTTTTTCTTTCTTTTTCTTTTTAGCAGACGGTGATCTACGGCCCAGGCACATTTCGGAGCGCTGCACAACATCTACCTGAATATTATTACACGTTCGACGGGTTACACCACGTTGCTCACAAACCCGATGTCCTTCAGGAACAGGGAAATGGCGCGAAAAGCGACTGCTTCTGGGTGCATTGAGTTTTTCCAGCGGCATTATTATAGCAGCTTTCTTCTTGTCCGTCTAATACTTGAACGCAAGCACCGCACGGGGTGATTCAGGTGTGTCTGTTGTGATTTATACAAATACACAATCTTCATTCCGCGTTGGCTTACGAGCTGTCCCAGTCCACGCAGTATATAGTGGCGCAAAGGGTTCCCCGAGACAGATCTGAAAGCCCTGAAAGCCGGGGACTAGAGGATCTGCCTCGTAAACTGCACACCATTTCTTGGGACTGCAGTCCTCCACGAACCCCCCACGTGGCCAAGAGGCGTCTCGTGTCGCGCCAACCCTGCGAATGTTCACAAATTGTTTAGCCGCAATGTTTGCTGATACTCGTCATTCCCAGCTGGTGTCCAGAAAGAGACGTGGCTAGCGCTGCCAACTTCACAATGCATAGGGGATGAAACGGCTGCGCAGGTTGCCGGTAGTGCTAACATAGCATAGTCGTGTGGTCTAAAGAGTTTGAACTTCATGACGTTGTCAAAACGGGCTATTCCGGATTCTGATGTACGAAGACGTCGCTCGGAGATTTACGTCAGGATTAACCACGCCAAGGGGTTTCCCAGCCACAAAAGGCCCAGATAACCAATACACGATGTGACATGGCGCGCACACCGCCGGCTTGGTACCAGGGGTGTGGTATGCGGGTAAGCCGGGAGTTGGAGCGCCCACCACCCAAGTCCCGTGTGGTCGGCGTCCACGGCCGTCTGAAGTCGCGGCCGCGGCCCCTTTCAGCTCGGGGACCAGAAGACGAAATGGTCCCGCACTCTTTTCTCGGCGTCTAGCATGGATTCGTGGAGATCGGGACCAGCACCGGCTGTCGGCGGCGAGTTGGATCCGCTGCTTGGATAGGCTCGGGTAGGAGACGGGTGGCATCGTGAATCTACTATGTACTATGTGTACCTTGTGGATTGGTGGTGGTTTCTGGAAGTCCCCGGGGAGGTAGGTCTCGGCCACCAGATCCGGACATCTTTAACCAGGAATGGGGCAAGCGAGGACACCATCGGGGTATTGGTGATCCACTGGAAGGATATACGCGCATGTGTAACACGCACGACACTCCCCGGCGAAGACTGATCCTGTGGGTAGGGTTACTTCCGACCCCGAATCTGGCTGTACGAGATGCATATTCGGTGCTGCCTGGAATTTTGTGGAGGCCGGGAAAGGGTGGGGGGGATTGGTCATGGAGAACAACAATCCACGACGACGCCTATTGGCGACGCTCCCCTGCATACACCCATCTCATTGTGCAGCAATGTCTTGGTGCAGTGAGGGAAAGATCTTTTGGTGTGGGACACGCATGCCAATTCGCCGATTACACCCTCACTTTGGTGCGTGCCAGCGTGGAATCGGTGTCTCTCGCCTATCTAGCCTCTCGAAGAATGCGACTCCTGCTGCAGGTTGCCGGGGCTGGATGGGAGATGGCTTCCATTCTTCCAGTCGCGACGCGTGGGGATCGGGGCAGATGGATGGCGGGGAACTCAAAACTCGTATAACGCACCGGATCTCTTGCTTGTTTTGTTTTCTGGTGAATTGTTCCTTTACTCAAACGTGGGAAGTAACGGAAAGCTCGTTTCTTGTATCAGAGTCGCGGGTCCTCGGAGGCACTCGTCGAAGAAGAAGAAGAAGAAAAGATGCACGACTATGACGAACAAGGCAGCCACCAAAAGGACCAGACCAACATGACTTACGACAACGAGAGCGTTTCACGCCACGACGCCGAGATGATGGGCGCCCCGGACGCCCACCTCCTCAACACCACCGTCCACAACATCTCGTGGGAGGGCATCGAGGTGACGGTCAAGGACCGCGAGACGAAGAAACCAAAGAACCTCGTCGATGGCGTTGACGGCATCGTCGAAGCCGGTACCTTCCCCACCCTTCGACAGTCTTCTACCATCTCAATATCCCACTAACACATATTGACCAGGCGAGATATGCGCCCTCATGGGCCCCTCGGGCTGCGGCAAAACGACGCTCCTCAACGTCCTCGCCAACCGCGCCACCAACGCCTCCTCCGTCTCCGTCTCCGGCTCCGTCCTCGTCAACGGCGCGCGCGCCTCTCGCTCCGCCTTCCGCCGCGCGAGCTGCTTCGTCGAGCAGGAGGACGCCCTCATCGGCGCCCTGACCGTCCGCGAGACGCTGCTCTTCACCTCGCGCCTGTCCAGCAGCGCGGGCGCCCTGTCGCGGAAAACGAGGTCGGCGCGGGTGGACGCGCTGCTGGCGGCGTTTGGGCTGCAGGAGCAGGCGGACGCCATCATCGGCACGCCGATCCGCAAGGGCATCTCGGGGGGCCAGAAGCGCCGCGTGGGCGTGGCGAGCCAGCTGATTACGAGCCCCAAGATTCTGTTCCTGGACGAGCCCACGAGCGGGCTGGATTCGGCGGCGAGCTTCGAGGTGATTAGTTACCTCAAGCTCGTAGCCAAGAGAAGTAACGTCAGTGTTTTTTTGCTTTCTGTTTTTCTTTTCTTCAGATGGTCATCCTGACAAAGGGGAGAGTGCTGACGCGGGGAGATCAGCTGATTGTCGTCGCTTCCATCCACCAACCGTCCACGTCCACGTTCAACCTCTTCGACAAGCTGCTCCTCCTGTCCGGCGGCAAGACGCACTACTTTGGCCGCGTGCGGGACGTCGCGCCGTACTACGAGTCCATCGGCATGCCCGTGCCGCTGCAGGTGAACCCCGCGGAGCACCTCCTCGAACTCGTCAACGTCGACTTTGCGAGGGACGGGGGCCACGCCGCGGGGAGGCTGGAGGGCATGCAGAGGAGCTGGGGCGAGTCCGCGGCCGCGCGGGATCTGCGGACGAGCATTGCGGATGCGCAGCAGAAGGGCACTTTGGGTGTCGGCGGAGAGGGGGAGGAGGTGGAGGAGGAGGAAGACGAGGAGAAGCCTGGCCTGGCGAGCTTGGTCGTCACCTTGCTGCATCGGAGTTTCATCAAGAGCTATCGCGATGTTGTCGCATACGGCATTCGGTTTGCCATGTACACTGGTACGTCTATCTCCATCTTTCTCGACACTCGATGCTGACGGTCTGCTCAGGTCTGGCCATCATGATGGGCACCGTCTGGGTCCGCCTCTCGACGTCGCAGGAGTCCATCATCCCCCTCACAAACGCCATCGTAAGCTTTTTTCCCTTCCAGCCAAACACTCCCCCCTTGCCACATCGCCAACAATAAAACATACAGTTCTTCGGCGGCGCCTTCATGTCCTTCATGGCCGTCGCCTACGTCCCCGCGTTCCTCGAAGACCGCTTCCAATACGTCAAAGAGCACCACAACGGCCTCTACGGCGCCACCGCCCTCCTCGTCTCCAACTTCCTCATCGGCCTCCCCTACCTCTTCCTCATCGCCCTCGTCTTCTCGGCAATCTCCTACTGGCTCTCCAACTTCCGCCCCACGGCCGCCGCCTTCTTCACCTGGGTCCTCTGGCTCTTCCTCGACCTGCTCGCCGCCGAGTCCCTCGTCGTCCTCTTCACGAGCCTCTTCCCCTCCTTCGTCGTCAGCCTCGCCCTCGTCGCCTTCGCCAACGGCCTGTGGATGTCCGTCAACGGCTTCATGGTCAGCCCCACCATCCTCAACGCCTTTTACAAGTACGTCTTCCACTACTGGGACTATCAAAAGTACGTCTTCGAGGGCATGATGCACAACGAGTTCGCCGCCCGCGTGTACGACTGCGGCGACGACTGCCGGTGCATGTACCGCACCCCGCTCGAGAAGGAGTGCAAGATTGCCGGCCAGGGCGTCCTCGACACGTACGGCTACACCGAGGACCGCTTCGGGCGCAACGTCGGCGTCATGATTGCCATCATTGCGGGTTACCGCCTCGCGGCGTGGATCGTGCTGAAAATAAAGACGAACTGAAAGAAGAAAAGCAAAGAGCCGGCCCATGTGTGTACCCAAGGGGGGTTCGGGGTCCGGTTTGTTGGATTCTCGCGCGGGATTGCGTGCTTTTGATGGCGAGCTCGTTGATGGCGAGCTCGTTGATGGCGAGCTCGTTGATGGCGAGCGGCGTGTACGACCAGGGCCGACGGCATTCAACGTTCTTTTCGGTGTTTCACGTCTGAGTCTCGTCATCGTGGGTGGAATGAGGCTTTTGCGCTCGTACCCCAGTGAAGTCTCCTACTATAGAGTATGTATTCCATTCCTAGTCTTTTGCACTCCGGAAAATAGCCATAGATCTGTCTACTGAGCAGTTGGGCTTGGAAGGGCAGTCGAGGCACTACTGCTGCTATGCCTTGGCTCATGTTGCTCCTGGCTTCTGTCACCCCCAATGCCCATAGTCCGTTACATGTATCTAGTCGTAGATGGTATCTTTCAGCCATAGCCCCTATCAACCCTGGTGTCCACCATTATCCATAGTATTATGCCTAGTATTCACTATCCAAAGTGCCTGTCCAAAGTGCCTGTCGTCCCTGGTGTCCGCCTCGCATGTACTACACCTACACTTGGATATCACTACAGTATGTGCCTCATGCACGTGGTTACGCATAAGCCGCCCATCCAGAATACAGCACGGCCAGGTTGGACACGTCCGTGGCCTGGTTGATGAGGTCGTTGACGGTCGCCGTGACGCTCAACGTCTTGGACAGTTTCTTCCGCACGACTTCCAGCGCCCTGTCAGCCTCTGAAGGCTCGTTGACCTGGGCCTTCCTGCTCTTGCCTGTCCCCGTCCCCGTCCCCGTCCCCGCCATTTCGTCACCTCCCATGTCGTCATCCAAGCCTCCCTGCAGCTTCGCCAGGCGCACAGGCGAGATTGACCACGAATACAACGGATCGAAGCGCAAAACGTCCAATATCGTCATTATCGAGTACGTTTCCTCCCGGAGCGCGTGCAGCGTGAACTCGCAGCACCGTCTAAAGACCCCTTCCGTCCCGGTGATTCCCATCCCGTCGACGATGTCCCTGGTCAGACGAAAGGGCACCACTTCGGGGACGGGAAGGATGCGTCCCATCTCGAAAGCCACACCCAAGTCGATGTGGACGACCTCTCCTGTTTTGCTGTCCAGCAGGATATTGTGGCCGTGCCTGTCGCCGAGGCCGAGGACGTGGCCCAGCATCGAAACGGCAGCCGTCGCCCGGGTGTAGGCCAGCCTTCGCATGAACCATTCGTCTGGGTCGTTGAAGTATTCGATGAAGAAGTACTTCATGACGGGATGGAACCGCTCCGTCACTTTGCGGTATACGTTGACCCGCTGCTCCGTGGTCTTATTTTGCGCATTGGATATCTCCTTCCTACAGTGAGATCCCTTCAGATCCTTGGGAAAGTATCTTTCATGCGCCGGCATGAGAAACTCGTGAAGCGGGATCGTGTCTGGTACGAATTCGATGAGACCCGATGCCGACGTCAGCGGCAGGACCTTGTATGTCCTGATTCCGAGATTTCGTTGCTGCGTCGTTCGATGGAGCTTTAAGAGGGAGGAAACAGCGGCGAACACTTGTTCCATGATCGCATCTTGACGGAGATCGTCGTTGCCTCCCTTGACAAGCTGCCTGTACTTTCGTCCATCGGTACCGATGGCGGTGATTATCTTTGGCGCGCTGACGCCTGACGCGATTGACATTTGAGGGTCTAATCTCGCAATGACGGGAACCTTGGAGTAGTCCTTATCGGCGGAGACTTCGAGCTGCATGGTTGGGGGTGGGATCTGATACTTGATCAAGGCATTGAGCAATGATTGGGCCGAGTGAATCTCCTTGAGCGACACCTTGTGTCCGGCTTTGAACTTGTCGTTGTCCTTGTCCAGCGCCAGTCTATGGTAGTAATGGCTCGTCCGATCAACGGCTTGCCATATCGTACCAACACTCTGATGGGAGATTAGGTATGCTCCGATATCACTCGCTGCCTTGCATCTGAGAACCGCTACTTGGTCTTCTTTCCGCGTCTTGACCCTAGCTCCAGACCAAATTTGGTACATACCGTGGTACGGATGATCGACGCAGATGTTACGCACAAGTGCGCCCAAAAGCTTCTGGAAGGGTGTCTGCTGATCCTGTAGCCTGGACGAGAGTTGGTTCATGAGCGTTGCAAACTTTCTGGTGGGAACCTTGTCGAGGTGCCTCTTGACGGCTTCGTTGACGGCCTCGTCATCCGACCGTTCAAGCCAAAGAGCAGTAAACCGGAGGGCGTCGTTGTTGTGCTCGTCAGACGCCGTGAGAGACAGCAGGTAGTTCTCCAGACTAAGCCTCACGAATTCCCTCCGCGTCTGCTCGACACGCCGGAGCTCCTGCTCATCCAGTTGCAGCCATTGCTTGGCGCGACTCAGGTGAGACTGGTAGCGGTTCTTCATCTGAGAGTCGCGGCTGGCGGAGATGAGGCTTTGAAGCTGTGCAACTTCGTCGCTTTTGCCCTTCCTCAGGCTCTGCAACCTTGCCAGGTCCTCCAGTCCGTCTTGGTTCTGCAGTTGTTCATCGCAGAACATGGCGAATTGGTGAAAGACTTGACCCGCCTGTTTCCCTTGACTTTTTCCTCTCAGCTCCTTGAGAGCTGGCTCGAGGTAGTTCTTCTGAATATGGTGTGGCTTCTCTAAACGAGCAACCGAAACCTGATGACCGATTTTCGATAACAAGTCTGATCGGCTGACGAGTATCGATTGCTTCTTGAGAGAAGAGTCATTATCGACGGCTTGAAGCATGCGGATAGACATAATCATCTCGCCATGGTCCCATAGTGAATTGGCCGTCTCGACTTTGATGGCAGCATCGACCTTGAGACCCAGGTCGTCGCAGGGAACAATGAGGTTCGTGAGAGACGTTGACAGATTGAGCGACTCCTGCGTGGCTTGGTGAAAACGATAGACGCCGGAGGACATCAGCATGCACCGTATGTATATCTCTCTTGCTTCGGTAGTAGACAGGTTGCTGTGGCGGCGCAGATTTCTTTCCTGGCCTAGCAAGCTGAGAGTGGTCTGCCTGCAGGACAAAAGCTGTCTGACATCCTCGTATCTGTATCGCATTAGTGAAGCTTCTCTACCGTTGACTGGGCGGACTCACCGTCCCCGCCGCATCCACTGATCCCGCTGCTCGAATTTCCCAAGCATACTCTCCAGCTCGGCGAAGTCGGCGACATTTACAACGTCATCGAGTTCCGTCAGTGCCGCGAGTGCCCCCAGGTTCTGTCGCAACTTCGGTGCATTCAAGCTCCGACTGACCAGGTTGGCCATCGTCTTGCTAAATCCATCACGAATCGCGCTCCTGACCGCAACGATATCCGAAGCTTGTTGGATGTTCTGGTACGCCTTGTAGATGGTTACAGACGAGCTTTCCGCCGAGATGGGCGCCGGCAAGCTCCATTTTTCTAAGCGTCGCGCCGTCTCAAACGTACTTTCCAGGGAGGCCTCGTCACCATCGTGACTCTGCTGAGTTTGGAGCAGCGAATGAGAGAGGCCTGCGAGACCAAGAGTTCCCAGAGCGCCCACCAACGCTTGCGCGTCTCGCCGCGATGCAGGATTGCCGCTCTGTATGTGGCTGTCGTAGAGTGCACCACAAAAGGCAAGGTTCTTCGACCCGTCTCTTTCATACTCTAAGCGGGAGTGAAAGCTAGCAAGGTCAGGTGCTTGCGGCAGACCGTAGTAGGCGTCAGGATCGTCAATGTTTTCGAAAATGGAGAGAAGAACATCGGCTTGGGTATCTTCCTCGCGCACAGCTGATGATCGTCGCGAAGCCCGAACTGCCTGAGAAGCAGCCACTTCCGTGAAGAGGAGAGCCGTCTTGTGCATGCCGCACCGACACGCAGCAGAGGCTGCCAAGCTAAAGTCCACGTCCAGCCATAAGGCCCGGTCTGCAATGGATGCTTCCTGGGGCAGTTCCTGCGTCCGCAGGTAGAGAATGGTATTGAGTAGATGCTTTTGGTTCACCAAAGACGTATCGTCTTGGTCCCTCAGCCATTCCTTCATCGCCTCGGACAGACTGCGCTTGATGACCTGCTGCCTATCCAACTGGCTGTACAAGGCCAGGTGGACGATGAACGGGAAACAGTCTTCCGCGAAACCTTTGACCTCTCGGAGAGCCGGCACCAGCGCGGCGAGGATGATGTACTCGGGAACGGATTGGACGAGGTGAACTGAAAGCTGCTGAATCCAGTCAGGACTTTCTATATGATACCGGATCAAGGCTGCCGAGTCGGGAGATTTCTGCACCGGGACATGGTCGGAACGGGGCGTTCGATACATATCCCACATCGAGGCGAGGTAAAGGGGCGGCGTCAAGGCTGCCTCAGCTGCGCGGGCAAGGTCTTCGTCTCCTACAGACAAGGCTTCAGAAACAACCGCTCTCAGTGAAGCTTCTGCGAGTCCAGCAGTGGACGATTCTCTGCTTTGGGTGAGTCGCTGTAGCAGGTTGAGGAGTCCCTTCTCGGAATCGTTGGAGCCAGGGGCGAGCTTGTTGTATCGTGCAAGCTCAGACTCCTTCAGAAATTCAGGCTGGATCTCTCCCGACGCGGCAAAAGACCTCCCGACCACGCGACCCGCCCAGGCAAGGTACTGACCGTAGTCGAGGGCCTTGCAGCTCTTCCAGACGAAGACACTGTGACGGACCGCCTCGGCATCGCTATCGATGACGTCGTGGCGCCCTGAAGGGGGCATGACGAAGTCTCCACAGAGCATGTCGAGCGTCAACTCACGAGCTGCTTCGTTCAGAAGCCTCGCATCGTCTCGTTCCCCGTCTCTGAGAATTTCAAGCAAAAGCGTGCTTTCATGTGTACCCTTCTCTGCATTACCTGATGACCGTATGTATGACGCAGACCTGGTAATTGAACGGAAAGCCTCTAGCTGGCGCTCGTCAGTAAATTTCGGCGACTCGTACCGAGCGAGGAAGGCACTGAGCCATGTGTGAAACAGCTTCGCTTTGGTCATCGTTGCTTTGAACTGGCTCTCCTGAGTCGTGCTTGATTGACTGGACTCCAAAAACACCCTCAGGGATGCGAGAGTGGACAGAGCATGTCCGGCCAGGAATGAAGGTGCCTCTGAAAGGTATTCACTACCCTTGGTCAGCAGGTATTGAGTGACGCCCAACGCGTCGTCCGAGCATTCTGATTCCACGATGAAAGGTCGAATGGACCAAAGAAGCATTTCTAGAGGGTACCCTCCCAACGCGGCAGGGCCAGCGAGAGCAATCACTACCCTGACTTTTCGTAGCACAGAGCAGGCGTGGAGCGGTCCCAGTGACGAGTGGACGGTATTCAGCAGCTTTCTGACCACTGCCACCACCATTGCGGGGTTCCACATTGTGTCCAATTCGTATTCAGTCTTACTGCACAAGTAGAACAGTTCTCTGAGCAAGAACTTTCCCCTGAACATGGGCTGCTGGTTGGCTGGTAGCTTTGTTTCCGAGTGTCCATACGTTCTCATGCTGGACAAGTTTTCCGCGGCGTACTCGAAACTCTTGTCCCGCGCCAGGCATCTCTCAATGTCGTCTTCTTGGTCAAAGAGGTCGAAGAACAAGGCGACGATGTCAACAAAGTGGGTGTAGATCTTATCCAGAAACGGCTCTCTGCCGATGAGCCTCCGCAGCCAGACGTCCCCCCTTTCGGACTCCGGTGTACTCCTCGATGTATCGTGGGCAATTGAGTACGCCATGATCCGGGGAAAGTTTTGTTTCACCATGTCGACCATGGGAGTTCCAAGCATTTCCGATAGTGTTCGGACGCTATCGTAGCGGCCTCTCATGACTTCGAGAGCAGTCGTCTCAGACTGTGACTCACGCAGGAGGGATTCCAAGCTGGTGAACCCGAAGATCTCGTGGGGAATGTCGTCAATGCTGTCAGTATCGAGCCATGTGTACAGAATTTGAGGGCTGAAAATCTTGAAAAGTTCTTTGGGCGAACCCAACTGTAGGGCTTTGGAGACCTTTTCAATGCACTTTCTGCCATACTCGGTGGACTGCTTGATCCTGGCGGGGATTTCGAAAATGTGATAAGTACACCTCCTCAGGAGCGTCGGCCATCGACATGCGAGTTGAGCCAAGACGGAGAGCCTGAATGCGATGCCTTCGATGACTTCCGGATCGGCAGGGAGACTATCCAGCACATGGACGAAGACGTCATCGTGGTTTCGAAGGATGTATGTCCCAAAAACGTCTGGAAGAATGGCACCAACAAAGTCCTTCACGGCGAGGCTCCCTTCTTGCATGATGGAGAGTAAAGTTGCACGGCAGGAGGAAGATCCCACCTCGCCGCCGTAATCGGGGTCCCTTTGCAGCAACGCAAAGACCAGGCGTGCCAGTGATATTTGTGAGTTCGGGGACAGGCCGTTCTTCGGTAAGGAGTGCGTGATGACGTGCCCGTATATTTCCCCGGCCAAGTTGGACGCCTCATGCTTCTCGTCAACCCAGAGCTGAATCAGCCCTTCCAGGACACCAAGCGTCACTGAGTACGCCACTTCACAGCACGTATACTCCGTCGCACCGATGATGTCTCCAAGTTTTTGAAGCACCCGATATGCTTCGTCAGGGCCGATGATGAGGTCAGACCGGAACATCTCCGAAAACAACGAACCACACATCAGGAACTCGTCATTAGGAAGACCCGTCAGTTGGCTCAAGAAGTCGTGAGGTATGAAGCCTACTTGTTCCCTGTTCTTATGCATTGAATCGAAGAAATATAGTCGTTGAGTCGTATCCGCGTCAAAGGCTCTTGGATCAAGACTCATTGAATTGCTCAAACGAGGTATGTCAGCGGATTTGAACGCGACGCTTGCTTTGCTTTCCTGTGAGTCGAAGTCGTCATCGAGATCCATGAGGTCTTCATCATGCCGTCCAGAGGATTGGCGGGCTGCTACGTTATGAAGCGTCCCGGCTAGAGAAGCCAGCAACTTGAGTAAAGGGGTGGAGTTCTTCGACACCGAATCGATATCATGTGTGCTCAACCGTGGCAGTACAGGACGTATGACTCGGCATAAGTCCTCGACCAAGCCTTCGCTAGAGCTCAGAGCCACGTCCAAGGCTGTTTCCGCTAGCCTGGAGACCATCGAATCGAGATTATTTGACTGGCTCGAGTTGACATCGTTGAGCTGAGGGACCAGAATAGTCGCCACGAGAGTGGCTGAAAATAGACTGAGGTATCGTTCCCTTGATATGGCCATGGCGCCCTCCGATAATTTCTTGATCCAGGATTCGCAAACCTCCTTCAATGTCTCGAGTTTGGGATACAACAGTTCAAGTACCAACTTCTTCGACGCATGGAAAGCCGCTGAATCGCTAACGTTGATCATCTCATCTGAAAGAGATGCTTGGGTACAGATGACTCTGGCAGTCTCTTGCGGTTGTGATTCATCGAGAAGTAGAAGGTATCTCGTCAAAGAAGTAACTTGGCACTGATATTTCCACGTTTGGCATATAGGGCCCCCTGACACAGCTTCAGGCGTGGCATAAGACAATGGCCTAGACCCGCAGCAAGCGCGAAGTAGGTTTACCAGGTCCAATACAGGTGAGTGTGCGGAATCGAAACTGGGATCAGCTGCGTTTAGTTAGATTAGAGTTCCTATCCGAACTCGGAGAAGCCTACCTGGTTTCCATCTGAAGAATATCCATCGGATCATGTGATGACACGTCGCTTGGCTAGCGTTTGGCAACTTGACGTTCCGCAAGGACAGGAGATGCAGCATGAGAGCAATTGCAGAGTCCGTCAGAAGAGCTGGCCCGTTGACATCCGCCGTGGTGACCATGCTGTTGACCTCGTCCGAGATTTCGTGATAGGGCACGACATCGGATTCTAGGATTGTGTGGAGGAGAACGCAGGCGGCGCGGCTGGTACTAGGCATGGTTACGGCGCGAGCCGTGATCTGCCAGATCTGCTTCCACGTGCTCACGTTGTGTGGGCCGAGCTGAGCTAATGCACAACTTGAGAGCGGGAAATAATTAGCATAACCATCAATGCTGGATGACGAAATGATATGATGGAGTAGAGAGGATGTATCGCAGAGCTGTCATCAGACAGACGCTGCGCTTACCTAGAAGATGCCAGCATCGCCCAAGATGAGGTGACAACATCCTTGTTACTGATGAGGGACGCCAAATCCGATAGGATATACGCATTCTCTTGTGGAGTGAAAGCTTCTGTTTCTTGCAGAAATGGTATCAGCTGCAGAGAAGTCCGTCGGATGGCATCGTTGCCAGACATCTTTTCCTGTATACGGCTGAGCTGACCGATGGCCTTGCGCTTCTTGCGTGGCTGCTCGTCTGGCGATGGCAGACGTGTCTGCTTGTGGGCCTTCCAAAGAATTCGCTCTAGAAGCGCAAGATTCTGTACTAGTGCCCATGGTCTCTCGCCATCACGATTATGAGCACGAAGGCCGAAGAGATGAAGTGTGAAGTAGTCCCTGGGCATTCGATGAGGAATGAATGTCAGATCATCCAACTGAAGTTGGGATCGAAGATCGCGTCGGGAATATTCCACCCAAAGTGCCTCTGCAAGGTCTTCGACATCTCTCCTGACAGGAACGCTGCCATCACGACAGACGAGGCGTTCTAGGTGAAGATGGATCAGGAACATGGTCTTGAGCATTTCGTCTCGGACAGAGTTCAGCATCTCATCCTGAGAAACGTTTCTTCCTTGCCACCATTGGGTCATCAAGGGCACGACATCTCTCGCGAGGTTACTGGCAAGGGTGAGATCGTCGGCTTGGAAATTGGCCAAGAGGACGTTGATTGATGCAAAGGCCAGCTGGGTAACTTGACTCATACCAAGATGTCGGAGTTGCAATACTTGGATGAGAGTCTTGGACAAGTCTACAGAACTTTTCCCCAAGGGCGCGTTGGGTGGCACGACGAGAAGGTAGATGCACTGAAGGAGGTCCTGGACAGTGCCGCGTTGTATCTGCCGGGCTGCCATTTGGCTCAGATTGCTACTCCGACTAGAAAAGCCAATGGATGCGGTTCCTGGACCCGGAGAAGCACGGATGCTAGCGTCGCGCTCGGTACTGTCCACATAGCTGGCGATGGCGTCTATACAAAAGTCCAGGCAAGACTGCCAGGCGTTAGCCCCTAGAGCTGTGGCGAGATACTCGGCATTTGATTGGTGATTGAGCAGGCCGGAAAGTGACTTGACGTAGTCCTTGATAAGAGGCTCGACGTATTCGCCATCTGGCGCTGGCAATGTTTGCGTAACGTGGTCAATAACCGCAACGACAGTCTTGCGTTTGAGCTTCGCGGCGCCGTGGTTCAATGCGAGACGTAGGGCCTCGGCACATTTAGACAGCCTCGTGGCCGCCGCGGCCGCAGTCGTCTTCTTTCCCCCAAAGAAGCTTTGCTTTTCGGCGAGCGCGCATCTGAATAGGTGCTCGAAGATGCGGTGATAGTTCTTATCGCCGAGGGCGGCACTGGTTACAGTCAGCATCCGTTCATCTGACCTTTCATCCAAAACAAGACTCTCACAGAGTAGTCTTCCCCTTCTTGTCCAGCCATACGGTCAATTCTGGCTATGCTGTTAGTTATCGTCGACTAGAGGTCTTTTGAGACTGACGGTCGAGGCCTGCTGTCCTTTCTTTCAGAGTACCTCCCGATATAGCATCTATAGTATGGTCAGCACTCGATCTGAGAAATGAGGGGAAAATGCCCATAAGACTCACCAAGGACATCATTCAGGTTATCCCCCGTCATCAACTTAGAGGGTGCCATCTCGTCGGCGCTTCTCGACTCATGCTTGTTGTTCGACAGCGAACACAATCCCAGGCGACGAGGGAAAGGTAATGGCTTACCTTGCGCGTACGCGCTTGCCTACCTACACTGGTAGGTACCTGCGCTCAAGATGCTCCTGCTGCACACCGGATCCACTCTCTCAGTTGGAACCAGCTGGCATAGACTAGTTAGCAGGTGTGAGCACCCAGCTTGCGAAAGAAAAAGGCACTTCTTACTTGCACTATGAGGACGACGGCGACGACGACGACGACGACAGATAAACAGCCAAGGTAAACAGCCAAGGTCAGGGTCGATATGACTGACAGCGATTAGTGCGAATGTTTACGACTTCACGGACAAAGGACGGTGCCAGGCTGTGTTTTACTGTTTACTCTCTGGGTGAAACAAATCAACAAGTTGTTGGACTGAAACCTTGTGATGCTATAAAAGCAAAGCTGTGTAAGAAACGCGTCAAGTAGCTGTCTATAATTACAATGCGATCACTTCTACGTCGATTGCGTGTGAGCTGAGAGACGGCTTACCTACTACGTTAGGTACCGTAGGTAGCTGAGGCCCTTTAGGTACCTTAAGTACCTACCTAGGGTCCATTGACTTTTGATTATGGAATATCTTTGCCCCGGCAGAGCCTGGCGGGTTCCAAATGGTTCTCTTGCGCGTTTGATTGGACGTCGTGTCTGTTTATCCAAGGCCCGTGCCAGTGTCGACACCTCAGCACGCGCCAATTGCTGCAACTCTTGGCCAGGTACCTACCGTACCTATACACCTGCAGATGGGTACTTGTAGTATGCCTAGTACCTGCCTAAGGTGAGGTACCCTGCCTTACCATACCTTACCTCACTACAAGGCACCTTACCTCCCGTAGCCAGCAGGAACAGCTCCACTCTAAAATTCCCAGAATCTTGAGAGACATTCTGCCAATACATCTCCAGCGCTTCACTCCAGGAACAGAACCTAGACCAAACTCGATCGCATCGTCATCGCGACAGCTTCGCGGGTCTTCTTCGAGCCCATGAGACGTCCTTGCCTTGAGGCCATGTAATAGCGCGCCTAACACCTCTCAACATGGCCGAACCAACCACTCTCGATGCGCTGCAAGCTTTCCATCGTGACCTTGCTGCTGTCCGCGATGGCCGCCCTGACGGTGCCGACTCTTTAGAAAACCCTATTATCCAGTCAATATTCGAGAGAGAGCTCGAAAGAGTCTGGCAGAGACCTCCTCGGGACGACAAGAGCCGGAACCAAGTCAAGTCCGGTTAGTAATACCACTGAAAGTCCCATCCGACCTGACACTGACCTAGCATCATGCGACAGGCAAGATTGTAGTCGATGACGAGGAATATTCCGTCAACGAGAACTTCCAGCACATTGTGTTCAATCTGGCCGACGAAACCGAGATCAATGAAATCGAAGCAGCGCGATATGTTCTCGAATCCGAGGAGGATCCGGCGTCTTTTGGCCGTCCGCTGCTCGAATGCGCACTGATTCGAGTCCACCAGCAGCGCAAATACGTTCTCGACTGCGTTCGTTTGATGCTCGAGATCGACGGTCTAGACGAAGACGATATTGACCCCGAGATATCGAATGCTATCCAGATGTACCTGTCCGCTGCCGTCTTTCAGAACCTGCCTGGAGAAACCGCATCATCACAGAAAAGGCTGCTGCCAAAATGCATGAAGGCAATGCAAGACGTCAGATCGTGGATCCAAAAGATTGCCGACAAGATGACCGCCGCGGCCGTCTTGATTAACGGTAGAGGAGGCCAGATTCCCGAGGAAATGGAAACCATCGAATTCTCTCGCGTCAGCCTCTATCAGCAACACGAGCTTCTGGCCATTATCCTGTGTCGGACAATCGAGAAGCGCGATGCCGAAGTTGGGGATTTCAAATCTCTGTTACAGAATCTCAGAGGAGCCGACAAATATGACGTTTTGCTTGGTGAGTCTCACGGCAGCTCTGGACGACGGCCATGTTATACTAACATTATCGTAGCACACTACTTCCCTGCATTGGGCGCCTATATCACTCTCTACGGTTCGACTGAGGGAGCGTCGAACCTGACCCTAGCTCGAGAGCTTCACCCGCTGATCACAGACGAGAGCCCATGGCGTTTGATTTATCTCCAGGCCGCCGTCAAGGCTTGGTGGCTTTCCGAGTACAGCGGGTGGTATCTTGACGACTCGCTACTTGGCGGCCTGGAGGGTGTTGACTTGGATCAAGGTACGCTTGTTGCCAGAGCCTCATCATCCCTTTTGACAGCCTGTATCTGACTTTTCTCGCAGAGGATAGGCAAAGATCCAAACAATTCCTCGAGGCCCTCAAGGATGGCGCTTTCGACTTCATCCTCTCCATCGCAGCCGACGTCAAAACTCCCGAATGGGTCGATCCTTCGAGGATAACGATGCGCAATTGGTTGCAGCGAAAAGCGCCACCTCTGGCAACGGAATCGATTCATTTTTCCGATTATTTTCAGCAATGCTTGATGGCCCAGTTGGAGGTCTTTGTTGACGCCTTCATTTCAAACCTTCCTGACGTGCTGAGGAAACTTCGCGTTGAGGAGGACGAGCAGCGTCAGCTGAGTCAGTCGCACGAGCAAGATCTTGATCTGGAACGATTCCTCGTCGTCATAGCCTACGCGTACGAGGGGCGTCCCGATGCTGCGATGAATTTTTGGTCGGACCCTGATAGCAATTTGGCGGGCTTTATGCACTGGGCGTCCAGGAGAGCCTCGACACCCTTAGTCAGTTCCTTCTGCGAGATGCTGCAAGCTATCTCCTGCAATGACGAATGCGCTACGGCCGCCCACGAGTTTCTGCTCGACGAGGGTCATCACGCGTCTGGCAAGATGAGGAGGTCGCAGTCTCTAACATGGCACCAAATTTTCAGGGAGCTTGTCTTCTTTTCGAACAAAATCCGGGAGAGGCTCAATGCCCCGCAAGCTTCTTCCGTATATCGACCTGGAAGGCTGAGCAGCGACCAGGCAGAGGCTGAACCGGAGTCTACCATGATGCTGCAATCATACCTGAGACTCATCACCAAGTTGGCTTCTGAAAGCGAAACTGCGCGACAATTTCTCCTACAGGACCCGAGCTTCAACCTCGTAGAGATGTTGTTCCAGCTGGCCAGTACCTACGTCCCTCCTGATCTACGGGCCGGCACCTTCATGGCGTTGCGAGCGCTCATCTCCCGTAAGAACCACGATGAAGCCAACATCATGTGGCAGTGCCTGGAAGCTTGGATGAACGGCGCGTACATCGTAACCCCTGCCCAGCATCGATCTCCTCAGAGTTCACCTGTCGTAACAATGGAATCCGTCAGCGACGACATATGCCACGGCTTCGACGAGCCCCACGCCTTCATTCAACTCCTGATTGCACTTGTCACGCCCCCAGATGACAGCAGCTCGCTAAACGACGGCCTGCCATTCCCAGAGAATCTTGGCTCGGCCAACCGCATGCCTGGCATTGAGGTTTACGTTGACACCGTCTTGGGTACAGTCTTTGCAAACAGAGCAAATGAGGTGAACGACGTAAACCAGCTACGGATGCTCCGCTTGAGCTGCCTCGAATTCGCGACAACCTGTTTATCGACCTTCAACGAGAACCTCATCGTCATCGCTAATGAAACCAACATCCCGATCGACTCGGCAATGTCTGCAACGGATCTAGCAACGTACGTCAAGCTCCACCCGTTCGCTCGCGTCATGGAGTGGATGTTTAACGACAAGGTGATCAACGCCCTTTACCAAACCATCCACCAAAGTGCCGTTGACGTCGGAAACGCGACGCCCGATTCGCCAGTGATTCTAGGCATCTTGAGAGCTGTCGACGTCATCTCCAAGGTTTTGGATCTTCAAGCAACTTTCCTTGACCTCGTGCGACCCATCATCAAGATGCAATCCAACCATCGACGACCTCCAGTTGCAAATGCCGCCTACGCATCGTTTGAGGATGGGCTGGTAGGCCATTTGGGCCTGGTGGTTGACCTGGGAAGCTACTGTGGTCTCGGCCACCCCGACCTGACGTTGGCATGTCTTAAGCTGTTGGAGAAAATGACGGCTTCTTTCAAGATGAGATCAGCATGGTCATCGAGCCCCGGTCGCAAGAACCATCGCAACAAAGCTATTGTCGCCATGGAGTCGAATGGAGAACACGAAGCCATCTCACGGTCTCTCGCTACGGAGCTGACGACGCCACTCGACCTCGGACGGGAAGCCGAGTCTCCCAACTACTTGACTAAATGCTACATTCTCGACTTCCTAATCAGCTGTCTTTTAGCAAGTCCTGACAAGCCCACGATTGCACACCTTCTGTTGGGTTTCCAATGTGGCGTTGACACACTAACTGTTGAGGCCGACGGATCTTTCGCTGCCAGGAACTCCCTTTTCCACAGTATGCTGAGGCTGCTGCTTGAAACGCCCTTTGGGGATGCCCAAGGCATGCGACAGTGGCTTGTCAGCCTGAAGAGCAAATGTACGCGAATCCTTCGTGTGCTCTGGACTTCGCCTCTGTCGGGGCCCCTCATCATCGATGAGCTGCGGGAGAACGACGTGCTCTTCCACTTTCTGCTGCGCGAAGTCGTCATCCAGCCTGCCCTGCCATGGGAGGGACAAGAAATCGGGATGCCGCAGTTTCCTCTCACGGATGGTGCGCCAACCTTGATTGACTTTCTCGCGCTGCGTAGTATGAGCTTGGAGTATATCGCGATGGAGCTTTGCAGTGTCTCGCAAAGTCGGAAGCCGTCCCTAAAGAGGCGCATTTTCGACGCCCTCAACGGTCAGATTGTCGGCGACAACAACGAGCCAATGACGATTCCAACCGTCTTTGACCTGTATGACTTTTTGTTGCCCAGCGGCATCTGGGATATGACGCTACCGACCCTTCAGTTCTACAAGGATCTCGACCTCGCTATTTGCCTGGAGGAAGATGACCACGCAAATGCCATTTACAACATCGACCGCGCCAGAGAGATTCTGCTGTTAAAGCGGAGCGAAAGCAGAGACGACGGTGTTGTCTTGTCAGCACAGGATTTCGCTGCTCTGGAGCGGGAAGAAGCAGTAATCATCGATTATCTCATTTTCACCAACCGGCAAAAGCGAATAGCATCCCAGAGTTTGGGCGTCCTAAAGACGTGGACGCGTCTCCTCCTTGTCATGGTGGAGTCCAACGAGTTCAAGGGCACGACCGAAGCCTCGTTCTATCTGCAAGCGCTGCAAGCCATCCTCCCTGGACTGGAAGCCTCTGCATCGGAACGGCCGGAGGAGGCGGTCGAGCTTGCGAAGCTGGCAAGGGTTCTTCTCTTCAAGTTGGATTTGACCTCCAAACCCTCCTTGGACCGAGAAAGTCAAGCTATCGGCAGTCTTGTCAGCGATAAGCTTTACCAGCTTTTCCAGCTGTGCTTGCAAGCCATTGGCAAGTGGGCTGGCTCGTCTGATTTGCGCGCCGTCTACTACAGCATCTGCTACCGTTACCTCACTGGAATGTTTGACCAAGGCCTACTCGTTTCCGGCCGTCAAAAAACGATCAAGACCATCCAGATTTACGGCGAGCGACTCATCAACGTCATTTGCGATGATGCTTACAGCAGCGATGCGGCATGCCAGACAGCAGCCTTCATCCTTCTGAATGCGCTGGTCATTCTCGGTCGTCAGGAGGATGAATCTCACGTCGTGGAAACGCTCAACCGGCTCAACTTCATCGGTATTCTCGTCGACTCGCTCCGCACAATCTTACAGGATTGGGCCGATGTTGTTCGTAGCGGCAACTCCGGGCAGGAGACCTACGTTTCGGCGAAATTCGCTCTGTTGCTCCAGCTAGCCCAAACCAAAGCTGGTGCCAAGTACATTCTCCATGCAAATCTTCTCCGCTCGATCGAGGCTTCAGGCCTCTTCGCGGCGGACCCTGAACTGCAATCCGACGCTGCGAACCCCAAGGCGCTGGAAAAGCACTACGAGCTGCTGGCCAAGGTGACGCGCTTAGTAAGTGCCGCCATCGTCAGCCGAGGTGACAGCAACATTCTTCAGGGTCGAAAGTTCCTGACAGAGCACCGTATGCTGGTAACACACACCCTGAAACGCAGTGCGGGTATTGGTGCTGTTGAAGGCGAGGGCGTATTGGAGGAGAGAATCGAGGAGCTTGCCGAGGCCTTTATGGTCTTGATTGCTGCAACTGGTTTTTTGGAGGTAAGCCCGACTGCAGCTGCTAAAGGATTCATGGGGTAGATTCCACTGACACGCTTCTAGTTCGAAAACGAGGTAATGCCAGAACCCCAGAAGAATGGCCCCGTCCTTTTCACCTAATCTGGCCCCATAAACATAACGAAAGGGAATCGCGGGCTGTGTGAACACGTGCTTACAATACGAACCATTGTCATCAAAGAAAAAGGGCCACAAGACTACCACGTAGAGGTCCACCGTGCATAGAACCAGGCGTTCAGGAGAGGCGGAAAGAGGGATTAGGAAAGCAATCGCACCTCTTGTGAGGTTTCGTGGGCATCAGGCCCTAGGAAGAAAGGCCTATCGTAGTTGGCGAAAAGAAAGTTGCGCAAGATACCTCTTCGACACTTATTCAACATGGACTTCAATACTACCTCTGTAGTACTCGAAGTAAGCAGCAGTTTGCATGTCAATACCTGTGATAACTCAGTTGTCAGCCGAGGCACTTGTGGGAGTGAGCGACTTCCTTCTGCGAGATGGGCGCTGCGGATGAGCAATTAGCTAAGCCCATTGAGCTGGCAGGCTATACTATATAGGAAAGGATTTTTTGTATGAAGATGATGAAGCCTTGCTTGAGGAAAGTCTATTTAGGGAGCGATGGAAGATATTTTCCGCCTGGGGCGACTCAAAAACCTCCCTGGTTATACAAACATTGGTCGGCATGTAATGATCTTATCTGCCCATGCCTAAATATGTGTATTTACATGCCGGGAGGACACCTCCGACATTCATCCATATTCAAGCACTAGAGGTACTACCAGCTAGACAGTAGGCAGAAGATATGTTGACGTTATTGGTGGTTATAGCTTCCAATTTTCAGCAAGTCTCCTTGGTTCCACAACATATCAAAACGACACCGGCTCGGCACTTTCAATCTATCTTTCCCCTTCGTATGGGAATACACATGACCTGAAAATGGCTACACCCTGGTGACCTGACAATGCTGATATCTTGCTCTGTCCATACTTGTATAACCATTGTCAGGTCATCAGAATATCCGTACTCCTTATCAATCTTGATGGATATGCTGGGTGACAACTCCACTTAGCGTGTTCCGTTGTGGGCGGATTGATTGGCGACGGCCCGCCTTTCCCTTGTCGTTAAATACCAACCTTCAGTCGACTACCCTGGCTCCATAAGGTAATTAGTAGCCAGTCTGAATCCACCCCGCTTCAAAGACCAATGGCATGGGCATGAGGGTCTGGTTTCCTCAAGCTATGTAACCCCTCTGCCGGCCATGACGTTCAGGATTTGACAACGGGATAGTGACCATAAAGTAGGACTTACTTCACTAGCACAGCGCCATAGCAATGCGGTTGAGGGACTGATGTAATGGTTCATTGGGTTTATCTCTACCACTTGTTTGCCTGCTAAACGCCTTCTCGAAAGTCCGCCCTCCCTCGCCCACCAGTTAGCCGAACGGGTATCACAAAATATAACAAATCAAAGCTTTCCTTCTGAAGCCCTAACGCACTATAAACGCTAAAAAGACCATTCCCGCATCATAACTGTCGTTCGCTTCGGCAAATCGTCATACGAAGCTCTACGGCTTCGTTTGGAAAAGTTGTTGCTTCTATGGCGGGCGACGAGCCTGACTTGGCCTTAGTTTTAATGACGAGTGTCGGGATTCCTCATTCAGTCGTGGATGAAAGACACATCCTCGGCCACGAATGATCTGACTGTCTACAGAGAACAACATCATGCTCGCTGCTTCCCCTTCCGGCTTGCGGTCATGAGCTTGAGCTCGAGTGGCCAGAAGCCTTTGGTTTTGGGCCCATATTCGGCTCGATCTTTTGTCTCAACCTTTTGTCGGCATATGGGACACTTATTTTTCGTGGCGTCCACGTTCAGTGCCGAATGTAAGCACTCGGAGCAGAATAGGTGCCCTAGGTGCGCTCGTTAGGTATACATTTTCAACCAGAACTTGGCGACGTCGCAAACATACCACAGTGCGTGACCGTCAACCCAGTGACGTCGTCCATACAGATGACGCACTGGAAGCCCGAGAGCTTGATTCTCTTATCCTCTTTTGGAGCCAACATTTCCTGCGGGACTTCGTTAGAGTCCGCGAGGTCGATGATGTCCTCTCCTTGGTCATCCTTTGCCTTGCCCTTGGACTTTTTCTTGCCGTCTCCAAAAATATCGTCTTCCTCGGTCTTGGGAAGTACTAATTGTTGCACAGCAGGTGTGGCCCGAACGCGAGGGGTCGAGCCTTGTGACGTTCGCCGTCTTTTTGTAGGGTTGTTCTCTCGGGATGACGCGGTCCTCTTGCGCGTAGTCGACAATGTCGTATCATCTGCCTCGCGGTCGGAGCTGAGTACTGATGCCCTCCGGCGTGTTTGGACAGGCATCTTGTGTTCGGATTCACTTTCCGAACTGACGAAAAGGGACTCTTCAATATCGGTTCGTGAAGGGTGGGAATGCGGTGCTTGTGCTCGAGGAGCTATTGCGGAGCCCAGGAAGTTCTGTGGCGAGCTGTAGAGGCCTTGGGCAGCTCTATCGACATGCCAGGGGGCCCTGTGACGTGTTTCGGGAGGAACGGTCGGATTCTGGAGCCCCAATGTATTTTCTCGCGGGATACCCAAAGAAGCGTTGACAGCTGGTGGGTACGTGGAATGGGAGAAGTCTCCGTTGAGTAGGGCGGATAGTAAATCGTCACTGTGCGGCTCCCGAGCCGGTGCGTGCGGGGTGGCGCTGGCCGATGCGGTAGTAGGGTCGGAGTTGAGGTCGCCGGTGAATGCTGCCAAATCGGAAACAGAGGACAAGGCTTGCTGCTGCTGCTGCTGCTGTTGACTTGCTCGCGTCGGAATGCCCCAACTTGAAATATACTCAAATGGCGGGTCGTATTGCGGTTGAGCCTGTGGTTGGGTGCTTGTCGGTGTGGCGGCTAGAGGCGCTGAAGTCGGGGTACTTTCTTCGCTGTCCAAATCTATAGGTGCCAGGCTGCTGCTACCACGCGCTGCTGTCCCTCCTGTCCTGCAAAGAGCATTCGCCGAGAAGAGTATATTCGAGGACGCGGATTGTGTTTGTTGCGGCTGCGGCGGCGTAGGAAGGTATGGGATGAGGCCCGGCATGGAAGACTGAACGAGGGGCGCGCGGTGGTCTTCAGGGCCGGCGAGGAAAACAGCGGGTTAGGAACAATGTCTTTGCGGGCGATGGATAATGAGGTCGCTTAGAGAGCAAATTGGTGCAGAAAATGGGTGACGAAAGTTGAATTACCTAGAAATGAACCACCAAAGCGCTTTTGAAAGTCGTGAACAAAGAGGTCCTTGACTATATTCCGTAGGTAGTCGTGTGTGAAGAAAAGTACGTGTCTCTTCTTTTTCTCTCAGTTGAAGGAGGAGGGCCTGGATGACGGAAGTGCGTCCACCAAGTGCAGTTGCCGCTTCGGGCTTTAGCCACGGTTTCGGAGATAATTTATCGCGAGGGTGACGGCAGGCAGGAGCAGACGAAGGATAGACACGTTCCAACAATTTGATAGTCTATCTAAGATATCCAGCACGATCGGGCGGATGTAGCTTTCTAATTAGCTTATTAACGCAAGGGGAAAAAGTTCAGCGCTTGATACCTGACCCGCATCTTTGGGAGTGGCGATGTGAGGCGGCGCACAGCCTTAGAATCGCGCAGTCTTCCCGAACGACGCCAACTATCCTGCGGAGTGCTTAGCACAGGGACTCCGGCGTGCTTCGGACCAGAATAGTGTAATACTACGTAAAAGTCAACACTCGCGTACCGTTGGCGCCAAGTAAGACAACGGTCGATTTGTCGAAAAGAGGGATGCAGGGAAAAGCAATGAGACTCGAAAAGAATGATGTCGTGCCACCTGAGACGTCTGTGCTGTCGTGATCGGAATAGTCTGTTTTCCTGCATTTCCCACAACACTGTCCTGCTTGCGCGCCTTCCGAGTAAAGTGTATTCTATACAAACTCGACTGTCCCGTCCTTGGGTGAAAAAGTGGATATGGGCAAATCTATTGACGACATTACCACCTGCAGCAGTGCGACCAACAAGCGCCTCCGCGTGTGTGAATTCTATGGCTCTTTTTGCCCTTTCCTGAGGCGGGTACCACCTTCAGCTGTCCGGCCGAGCTTCCGCAGTCCTCGGGCGCTCCACTCCGTGTGTGTACCGCTTGGTAGCCCCGCAACTCCCGTGGCCACGGCCCGCATGGACCCCTAGAAACATGGTAGACAGCTTTACGAAGCCACCGATTGGTGGATACGCTGAAAGTGGGCACTCAAACTGAGCTTGGGCGCCCTCCCCCTATCGCGTCGCCTATCGAAAAATGGTGACGGCAGTTCGCTCGCAATTTCGCCATCGTCATCGAAGTCTTCGCTTCAATCATATATCGGCTGCGCAGCAGCACAGCAATCACAACTCACATACAGACCATGCGCTGCGACGAAAGGATACTCAACGCCGAATAACGAAACCACCCTCCAATCGATGCGACGTGGTCGGTCGAGAGAATGGTTTCCTTCGCAAACCATGTTCTGAAGGGTTCAACCGCGAGCTTCGTCCGCTTGGCAAGGCACCATGCTTTTCGGCGCATCGGCTGTCGTACCCATGTCCGACACCAGTCCGCTTCTGCCGGAGGTGTCTCTATCTCTAAAGACATCGAACTGTCAAATCAGAGCCTAGCGAGTGCGAATCAGCTCCTATCGAGCGTCAGTGTGCCAGCCAGCTAACAATCATAGTCCCATCACAGGCGCGCTACAACGATATCGGTGTTCAACATCTTAGTGAACATGTATACAAGCAAATATTTCCCGATGGGAACGAACAGCCACCCCAAGAGCTCGTAAGCCTCGCTCAAGAACATCTGCGTCGACATGACCTGCTTGGCAAGAACACCGACAACAGCGAGCCCATCGGCTTCGATCTCCCCAAACTTCAAGGCCGAACCTTGGACGAGCACTTCCACAAACTAGCCGTTGACAGCTCGGAACCATTTCTGTCATATGCCAAGCAATTTGCACGTGCCAGCACGCCTTCAAAACCTCGAAAGTGGATTCGTCAGAGTGGCTGGACTAAATACCATCCCGACGGCAAGACGGAAGCTGTCGCTGCACCCGACGAGTCGATGCTGTGCTTTGATACGGAAGTAATGTGGAAGGAGAGCTCCTTCGCAGTCATGGCTTGTGCCTCGAGCCCGACAGCATGGTACGCCTGGATATCGCCTTGGCTGTTGGGCGAATCTGAAAGCGACCGACATCTCATACCGTTTGGTGATCCAACGAAAGAGCGCTTGATTGTAGGACATAATGTTGGGTATGACAGAGCGAGGATACTTGAGGAGTACGACTTGAAGCAGACCCGTAATCAGTTCCTTGACACCATGTCACTCCACGTTGCCGTCAACGGTATGTGTTCGCAGCAGAGGCCGACTTGGCTGAAGCACAAGAAGAGTCGGGAGCTTCGAGAAAAAATCACCAAAGAAACGGACGACGTGCAGCTGGTAGAACTGCTCGGTCACAGTGAGCGGCTTGAAGAAGCCGAGTTGTGGGTTGAGCGCAGCTCAGTCAACTCGCTGAGAGATGTCGCAAAGTTTCACCTGGATGTTACCATCGACAAGGCCCTTCGTGACGATTTCGGAACGCGGGATCGTGAGGAAGTGCTGGGAAAACTGGACAGCCTCCTGGACTACTGCGCCGCCGATGTTGCCATCACCCATCGCGTATACCAAATCGTGTTTCCCAACTTCCTCGACACCTGTCCCCATCCGGTGAGCTTCGCAGCCCTGCGACACTTGGCCGCCGTCATTCTTCCTGTCAACAAAACCTGGGACGCATACCTAGCCAACGCCGAAGCAACGTACCGCGAACTATCCGATGCCGTCCAAGAGCGACTGATAGGTCTCGCCGAGAGCGCATTGGCCCTCAAAGATGACCCGGAGCAGTGGCAGAACGATCCCTGGTTGAAGCAGCTGGATTGGTCTGGCCAGGAGATCAAGATGGTCAAGGGCAAGAAGAAGAACGATCCGCCCAGACCAGCTGCGAGACAAAAGAAACCCGGTATGCCGAAATGGTACAAAGACTTGTTCCCAAAGATCGACTCTCCGATTGGCCTCACCGTGCGGACTCGAATCGCTCCGTTGCTTCTGAAGATGTCTTGGGATGGACACCCTTTGTATTGGTCAGACAAGTACGGCTGGACATTCAGGGTGAGCAGGGAAGAGCAGGCGGGCTACGAAAAGAAGCAAATGATACAGTGCGACTTCTACGACTCGGATAAAGACGCAGCCTTGCGGGATGACGGAGGCGTCTTCTTCAAGTTGCCACACAAAGACGGTCCCCTAGCACGATGCGTCAACCCCCTGGCAAAAAGTTACCTGGCCTACTTTGACAAAGGTACATTATCATCGCAGTATACGTACGCGAAGCAGGCTCTGGAAATGAACGCTTCCTGCTCGTACTGGATAAGTGCCAGGGATCGCATCATGTCGCAGATGGTTGTCTACGAAGACGACGTCAACAAACAGAGCGTCGCGGCCAAGCAGGAGTCCGAGGCCAGCGAAGATGCAGTTGTTAAAAGGCCCGAAGACGTACAGGGCTTCATTCTGCCCCAGGTGATACCCATGGGCACGATAACAAGACGGGCCGTGGAAAACACCTGGCTCACGGCCAGTAATGCAAAGAAGAACCGAGTCGGATCTGAGCTCAAGTCAATGGTCAAGGCGCCTCCGGGGTACTGCTTCGTCGGTGCCGATGTGGATTCGGAGGAGCTGTGGATTGCCAGTTTAGTGGGAGACGCCACGTTCAAACTCCACGGCGGCAATGCCATCGGATTCATGACGCTCGAAGGCACAAAGGCAGCCGGCACAGATCTCCACTCACGGACGGCGGGCATTCTGGGCATCACCAGAAACGACGCCAAGGTCTTCAACTACGGCCGCATATACGGCGCGGGTCTGAAGTTCGCCGGTCAACTGCTGAGGCAATTCAACCCCAGCCTGTCCGAGAAGGAGACGAACGACATCGCGTCAACGCTGTACACGCGGACCAAGGGCACCAAGACGATGAGGTCTGTACTCAGCAAGCGGCCCTTCTGGCGTGGCGGAACCGAGTCTTTTGTCTTCAACAAGCTCGAAGAGTTCGCTGCGCAGGAGCGCCCGAGAACGTTTGTCCTCGGAGCCGGAATCACCGAGGCTCTGATGCGTCGCTTTATCAACCAAAACGGTTACCTCACGTCGCGCATCAACTGGGCCATTCAGTCATCCGGTGTCGACTACCTCCATCTCCTCATCGTCAGCATGGACTACCTTGCGCGACGTTTCAACATTGATGCCAGACTCGCCATTACCGTCCACGACGAGATTCGCTATCTCGTCAAGGACCAAGACAAATACAGAGCTGCCATGGCGTTGCAGGTGGCAAACGTCTGGACCAGAGCCATGTTTGCGCAGCAGGTAGGCATCAACGACCTGCCACAGGCATGCGCGTACTTTTCTGCCATTGACGTCGACCACGTCCTCCGCAAGGAAGTGGACATGGACTGCGTGACGCCAAGCCACAAGGACCCCATTGCACCCGGCGAAAGCCTCGACATTCAGACTCTCCTGGCCAAGGGCGACGCGGCGCGTCTCGACCCGTCCATCGTACCGGACCCCGCGCACGCCCCGAAGCTGGACAAGATTGAATACACGCCGCGCATACCGGTCATGGACACCCTCGAGGACTCGACGAGCGACCCGTACTTTCTCAAAGCGCAGATCATCAGTTCGGAGCAGGAATTGAGCGAAGTGCTAAAGGACAGACGGTCTGCGACGAAGACTGTGGGGGAGAAGAAGCCTCGCGCGGCCAAGCCGAGCACGGCCATCTTGAAGAGACATTATCAGAACAGAACCATGCTCGTGCAGGCGGAGCCGATGATGGTGTCGGAGGCGCTCAGGCCCACGGCGAGGTTTGAAAAGACCAAGTGGAGTTGGCAAAAGGAGAAGGGGATGGGCAGGTCGGGGCCCAGCTCGCGGATCTGAGTGTAAGATGGAGCGATTAAGTGTATGATGGACTGTATATGCCGCGACGGCAGGCGTGTTTCTCTATGTATTGTACCCTCTGATGGTAACAAAAGTTGGCATGTGGAGGGTTTGGGGGATGTTGGTTCTGGCGGTGCCCCCCACTGTAATGTACACGGCTGTGCCAACACGTGTGAAGGATAATATCACCACACGTTGAACTCGATGGATCGAGTTGGACGGCTTCCCATCTCATTCTCGGCTTTGTATTACTGCTTTTCACCTCATCTCCTGTATATAAAGGCTAGTGACTGGCGATGATGCATGAGCCAAAGCTCTCGCCTCGTATGTAAAGACACATTCACATTGGGGTTTCAACAACACTACTCGCCCTGATTGACTACAAGGCCCTCCTCGTCTGTCCCCGAGCTCCTTGCTTTCTGTTATCTTCTTTTCCCTCCACTGTTGTCGTGATGTGTCCCACTTCGGTACCTTGGAGCAAGAAACCACGGCTGATGCAGCAGGCGCGCGAGCGGATTCTTCACCCCCTTCGCCGCCCTCCAAGAGGTTGAGCACCCCGTCAAGGCGAGTATGCTCGGCAGGGGCCACTAGAACAGACAAACACGGCTCGTTTTCACTCTTATTCTACGCAAAGAGAACGTAGTGAAACGGCCAACTCATACTCCAACGCCGATCTACCAGACAAACACCACCGTCGGGCATCAAAATGCAAATGATCGTCCGGCTAAACAGAAAATGAAGGGTATAAAGCTTGTCGAGAAAAACAGAGGGATAGAAGAAAAAAAAGGCAGGATGGGGAGCATCGGACTTGGAGCGGGAAAAGAAAAAAATGTCTCAGCATTGCCAAGACGAGGCAACCGCAAGGCAAAGGGCGACTCGGCAGCCTTGCTGCAAACATGACCAATCTGCACAAAACGCATTTGGGGGAAATAGTCAAAAGTGCAAGAAAATACAGCATATTCTGAAGCCATTATGCACTTTGGACATGGCAAGGGTTGCGATGAGGTGGCGTACGCGGCCCAGTGAAGTGATGTGAGACACCCGGGGGCCCCTCCATGTCTTCACTGCATGTTTGGCCGGCGCATGACCATTTCATCCATTCTTTTTTTGTCGACGAAATCGAGGTACGGTCTTCGGGAGCGACGGAATCTTCGGGAGGCTTTGGGACCATGGGTGACCGGCTGCAGGGAGGACGCAACGGACCGTTCAAGAGAGGGGGGGGGGCTTGCCGTCCGTCTCTTCTGTCCTCCGGACGTGGAAAGTACCGGACTGGAAGATAGATATTGGATAAGAGCGGGAGGGATGCTGTGCGACAGTGCCGCCGCTGCTGCTGCCAGGAAGGATTTTGCAGAAGGACGGTACAGGAGCAAACGTTCACAGCAAGTGAGACGAACACACAAATGCAGAGAGCCTCCGTCCCGACGACGACGACGACAACGACGACGATTCCTCCTTTGGAACCTAGCAGGTTCTTCGTGAGTTGGTTGGGTTGAAACAAAGGTTGGACGACAGTTCCTGACTGCAGAAGCCCGAGGACGCAGTTTGCCTCCCCCTCCCCGTCGTGATACTGCGTAACCGGACACCCGTGCCACGTCCCATCACGGAGATGTCTCAGACCAACGCTTCTTTCGAAATACCGTTGGGAAAGTCCTGCTGTGGGGACGAGGGCGTTCCCTGTGCGATATGAGGCAGTCATGTTGGGCAGACACGCCGATTCAGCCCTAGAAAGTCGAAGCTTTCCAAACTTCCTGGTAAGACAAGAACAAAGAAAATACCGGTCTCGGTGCCCAAATTTTCATGGAGTGATTCTCTAACCAACAGAAGTATGTAGTGTAACGAAGAAAAATCTTTCTTTCTCTAGGCCGTGGGTGAGCCAACACTTGATCGCATACGCCCCTGGACCTTGTCTTGGTGCTTTGTTAGTCTCGCGCCGATCGCTCAGAAGGACTGGCGAAGGGTTCAGATTCTTTCTGATTTGACATGGATAACGTCAGTTACCAAGGGCTCACCCATGTCTCGGTGGTGTCAGGCATGTAAACGATGCGGCTCTGCGATGACGAGTGACGGTGGATAACACACCTGTCTCACCGTGCGTCTGTCGTGGACTCCTGGAGTGCGGGCTATCGCAAAGCAACTTGATAGGCCGGAGGGACTTGCCGTTGCATGACTTGGGACAGAAGCATCGAGATGTTACGGGCAGAGACGCTGAAAAGACGGGACGCTCGCCAATAGCCGTGTTGAGATCCTTATTCTGTCGCACCGGTTTCAATGCTGCTGGGCTCGAATCGGGTCAGTTGTGGAACGATCTTGGAGGACAAACGACGAAGCGGCCAAGAAATGCGGTCCTGAAGCCACAGCGGCTCTCGTCTGACCCCGTCGTCGTGAGAACCCACGACGCTGCCGATGACGATGAGATTATGAGCGAGGAGCAACTCTGCCCGCACGACGCTAGGTATGACGGGCGTAATGCATGAAAACAAAGTGCACTTACTGGCTTCCTGACCGACACCCGCGATCGTCGGATGCCTTGCCCCAAATTCTGTGACCGAGGGTTCTTCCAAAAATTGGCAGACAGTCTTACCGGACACTGCTGATTGGCCAAGGATAGTGCCTTTCCGTGTAACCCTTATGACAGGTCGAGGCAGGCTCTCCTCATCTGGTCACTTGATTCTCTATGCCCGCCAATTGGAGGCCTCTGCAATCAAGCCTCCATGGGTGTCGTCGAGTTGGAGTGAGCAGACATGACAGAAGTGTAGAGAGCTCTAACCCCAATCGAGGCGGTGTTGGACCAGCAGGCTGCCTTCGTTCGCCAAATCAGCCCGCGTAGATGTACTCTGCAATACGCAACGCAACCCCCCCCCCCCCCCCCCCCCCCCCCCCCCGCATCCATAAAAGAGGCACAGCCTTCGGTGAAGGCTAAGAGATTCGTAGGCCCAGCGGGTCGGTTGCCTCGTCTTCGTTGTAGCGGACCATAAGTTATCGGTTCGCCCAGGTGATCAATACGGGACGCGCCCTCCCGCCCGTTGACTTTGGTCGTCACGGGTGAAGGTGAAGTAGGCTGCGGAGACGAGGGTTGCGGCCGAACAGGGTTCAATATCCTCTCTCAGGAACATCATGACTTCAAGTATACATGTCTCTGGTAGACTCTCGTCATCCAGGTACACTCAAATGCTTCGCTCCAACGTCGAGCTTCACCTCCAGTGATACCCTGCACGAGGTGCCGAATTCATGGCCTGTTCTGCTGAAAGTTGCAGTGACCGAAGTTACGAGGATCGACATCCTTCCGCTGCGGGACTTGGAGTCGAGCAAACTGCCGTTTGAAGGGCAGGCTCCCGAGACAAGGCCAACAACGCTGCCCACTGGGTCTTCTCACCGACAAGGATGGCCTTCCTGGACGCCTTGTGAGCTCGAAACTGGCTGTGGAAGAAGGTGGCTTGGGCCGTTTGGTGATAGGGTGGAAGGGTAGTCGACCGAGCCGTCCCCATGGCGGTAGGTGTCACCGCACTTCTGGCAAGTCGTTATGTCTCTTGACGCACGTTGGCGCTTCCTTGGATCGATCCTTTGTTGCCGGACTTTGACACGGAACACGTACTCGTTCCCGTTCGACTCCTGGTACAGACCCGGAAACCACTGCGCTGCCTAAATAAGTGTTACTGTGGCTGCCAACGTTTCTCCTGTCGCTTCGCCATCGAATTGCGCACCTCTCGTTCGCCGTGTGAGCTGTGTGCTGCAGTAGATAAAGACCCTCACACCCTCAAGCCCACCAACTCTTGTCTCATGTCCCCCCCCCACAAAGACTTGGTTCGCCTCACTTTCATAGCTCAAATCTGGGGACTTGGAAACGACCCTTCCTCTCACTCTCATAAGGAGGCATCTTGTTCCGCACTTTCTGCCGTTGCAGTCTCTGCAGCGTCAACTCGTATTCATCCTTGTATAAAGGCTTCTTTGTAGCCCGTCGCTGACTTTTGCATCGACTTACCGAAGTAATACTTCCATTTTGCATCTTTATGCACCGATAATCGTCAACATGTCGAAACTCCCCAAAGGTGTAGTCCCCCTCGCCGGAGGTGGTGGTCCTCCTTTACCACCACCTCCACCCCTCAACAGAGGACCCGTCCGTAACGGTCCCCCTCCTCCTCCGCCTGCCAACCAAGGGGTGGTGAGACCGGCGCCCCCAGGAGGAGCAAGACATCCCGGACCTCCCGCAGCACCCCATGGTGGCTGGCCACCGCCGCCGGGTGCTTTCCACCCAGTTGCCCCGATGCCCATGGCTCTGCCCGTCGCCGTTCTCCCTCCCAAGAATCTCGTCCCGAGGGAGATGCTCGAAAAGCAGCTCGTCGAGGTGTCTGATCTTCGGAGAGACCGCATGACAGAGGCCGATGCTCGCGAAGCACTTTCCAGCTACATCGTCTATCGTTTCGAAAAGGTCCAGGATCCGAACGAAACGGACTCTGAAGGGATACCAGTGAAGCCAACTTGGGAGAACGTGAGGAGAGTGCAGGTCCCGGACTTGTCCCAGAAAGACATCAAACGCGCCATCTGCGATCTCAACTACGAGGGTCGAACGGCCCTCGAGAGGAAGGCCGATCTCACGGCAAACCAGCAACTTCAGATTGAAAAGGTCCAGAGTGCCTTGGAAGCACGCGAACCTGACAGACGCTTCTGCCACACCCTGCAACAAATCAGCCCCAAGATGAAGAAGATTCGCAGCGACTCGCTTCATTACCGCCAGTATATGGCAGACAAGGAAGGGAAAAAGGTGATCATTGCCAAGGGGAAGACATATGTCTCCAAAGAAAAACGATCCAAGAAGACCTTGCTCGAGACAGTCTCTCTGACGGTATACTTCAAAAGAGAGCCGAGTGCCGGTCAGAACGCCTTGGAACTGTACAAGGTCCTGAAGACCGAAAGGGAGACAAGACAGCACAGAGAGATGGCACAAAAGCAGCACGAGGCAATTATGGAGCGCAACATGATGGAGCGCCAACAACACGAACACAACATGTCCATGGCGATGCGCGGTAGAGAGGAGGCTTTCCAAGCGCCAATGTTCCCTCCTCCACCGCCTCCCCGAGCCGGACCACCAAACCCTCGACCAGGACCGCCCCTTCCAATGGGGGGGAAACCCGGGAAACCACCCAAAGTTCTGACAAACTCTTCGCATGGCTCATCGAGTTCTGCAAGCTCAAGTGGTTCGGACAGTGGGACCGACTTGACACCAAATTCTTCCGTCACGGACTCTTCAGAGTCCACGCAACGTGACCGTCCCCGTCATCGTCACCGCCATCGCAGTCGCAGTCGCAGTCGCAGTCACAGTCGCAGTCGCAGTCACAGTCGCAATCGCAGTCGAGGTCGCAATCGCAGTCGCAGTCGAAGCCGCAACTACACCACAAGCCGGCCAGAGGATCATGGGCTTATGTCACCACGTCGGCATGTCAAGTATCCCCACGACCATCTTTACATAGATGAACTCCCTCGTGGACGGTTGATGGCTGCTCCCATATCTCCAGTGGCCCTGCCACTGGGCGGCGCCTACGTTGGTGAAGATCTGTACGTCGTTCCCCGGAGAATAGCATCAAGACCGGAGGCCTACGGAGATGACGGTGACGGTACGTTGGACGCCATCTTCAGCCGCAGGCGGACCGCCCCTCAGCCGCGGATCATCCAGCGAGACTTGAACTTCCGGACTGTAGGTGCACAAGAAGTTGCCCGCCAACGACACGAGGATGACTTGGACAACTTCAGACGTCTGCAACGGGAGGATGAGGTGCGTTACGAGGACGACTGGCGGAGGGAGGAGTATCGAGCAGCCGAAAGGGATGACATGGAGAGGCGAGGCCATCGACAGATGGAAAACAGGTTCCGACGACCCTCTCTCGATAGAGATATCCTTTTCCAGACAGTGACCCCAGACACGTACGAGGAGGAAGCTGCTCGAAGCTATATGCGGCGGAGTGAACGACGGGCGGAGTCGCCCTACAACAATCCGTTCGACGCCCTTGGACGCGGCGCGCGGCGTAGTTCGTTTGGCTACCGAGGCTGAGTCTCTCATTTTTCTGAGATTCCCTGCTGTTCAGCAGGATTGGTTGCTCTCCATCTCCTTTTCTTTTGTTTCGTCGGATCGTTGGGAACCCTCAGCGTGTACATAGACTTGACCAACGACATTTGAATCCGAGTAATCATCCTGTTCGAAACCAGGCAGATCTCCCGTCTCGATCGAATATGGGGAAGCCCAAGTACCATTAGTGGGAGCAGGGTTGCGGTGAATGCGTGAGAGTAGGTCTCGTACGAAGCAGGACCGAGGAATGTGGGCTCATTAAGTAGTGCCACAGAGGTTGGAGGCTGGTCCTCGTAGTTCACAAAATCATGTGGTTGCCTAGGCCTGCGAGCCACCATTCGTGAGCCAAAGGCGAGGCGAGCAGGCCCTGCAGATAATTCGACTCGACAAGATGGCAGCAGGGTAGGGTGCAGGATCGATAGCATGCAGAAGAGAGGAGTCGTATCGAGGACGTGGGCGAACAAAAGCCAATAACAAAAACGGAAGGGAACGTCCATGGCCGAACCTGGCAGTCTGTCTAGTGTTGTTGCATGGCTAAGCAAGCGGCGCTTTCACACTGGAAATTGTAAGTTTGTCTGGTCAGGCCAGCGGAAAACTTCAAAAGCAGCCCTGACGAGCAAGGGCCATTACCTCTCAGTATTAAACTGGTTGCTACCCTAAATAAGTAAGGTAGGTAGTGTAGGAGGTACCTTGGCGGTGGTGATGGTTGAATGCCCGGGTGTTGACATTGACGGGTCTGCGGTACCTGATGACTCAGCTTTGTTCGCCCCAGGTTGTCCCTGTCCATGGATTTAATTACAGCAATGGGTACCTGGGTAGGTGCTGTGCGCGTGGGCAGCCCCTCTGCACCTTTAGCGCCCAACCCTCAAGTCGACGCGCCGGGACGCGCCTCTTTCTTCGGTCCTCCTGCGACTGGACAACTCCAAGCCAGAGAGAATCTCTTCCTCCCACCTGCAGTGCACGCGACATGGGGACAACCTGCTCTTCCCAATCGGACCTTTCACGCGGCAGATGTTTTTGACGAACTCGACTCCGTGAATGCCGGCTGGAACAACCAGCCTACTCACTCTCAGATCCTCGCCGATACAACGCCAAACCATCCAGTCACTTCTTCGAGTTGCCCATGTTCACACCTTTGGTAAGCAACCTGGTTTGACATCACATTCAATGTTGGGCAGAGCAAATAAGGCCTACGAGGCCAACGCGCCGCCTCCTCCCAGGACAGATCTAGCCAAGCAGCTTTTCCCTTCGAGCAGTCCCAGCGCCACCCAGAATGGAAACATCATGGATCAATTCAAGAGAAATGGCCAAACCTCCATCAACCCATCCGTATCGGCGAGGACCGCCGCCGCCGCCGCCTTGCCACCTGCGACAAATGCCCCGAGACAAGCTCCCGGGCGCACAGCGAGTGTCACGCACTTTGCAACCAGCACCCGGCCCGCCAAGTCATTCGCCTCTCTCTACCCCAGCTCCGATCCATTTGTGGACGCACCTACGAGAACTTCCGCACAAGATACCTCGGCCAAAACAAAACCAGCCGTATACTTTGCTGAAGATGATTTCAGCGACGACGAGCTTCTCGACCTCGACTTTGAAGCGCCATCTGCATTGCCGACGCTACCCCAGCCTCCTGTCAAAGCATCGAAAGCCCCCGAACCAAACTTGGAAACCTCTGCGACCCAAGCAGTCCCGTGGTCTTCCTCACCCGCATCTCACTTCGTCCACCCCAGGCTCTCACTTGCCAGCTCACATCCGGCGACAGCTGCCGAAACTTCTTTGAAGCGCGACCCTAGAGAACGACTGGACTCCCTCATCGCCCCACAACCCAAGAAGCGCCGGCTTCCACAAAGCTGGAAGGCGGAGAAGGAAGACGTTGTCAATCTGGATGAAGAAATCGAGCCTCAGGTATCACGGTGGGCGACTGGCGGTGTTACACCAGCTCCCAAGAAGAAGAAGGAGACATGGAACATGACTGCCAGCGCCCTCAAGGAGCAAAAGAAGCAGCTCAGAGACCAAGCCAAGAAGAATCCAGCTGATGGCGAATGGACGGCGGACGAAATGAGGAAAGAGGTCCTGCAGAGCAACATGCCAAAGTTGAAGTCGTCGGTTATAGCCTTGACTAAAGAACAGAAGCATGTTCAGAGTCTGGTTGTCAACAACGGGCAGAGCGTGTTCTTTACCGGCCCTGCCGGAACTGGCAAGTCCGTTTTGATGAGATCAATCATTGCAGAACTGAAAAAGAAGTGGGCGAGAGATCCTGAAAGGCTCGCTATCACGGCATCTACAGGCCTCGCGGCGTGCAACATTGGTGGCCAAACCCTGCACAGTTTCTCTGGGATTGGCCTTGGGAAGGAAGACGTCCCCACCCTGGTCAAGAAGATCCGGAGGAATCCCAAAGCCAAGAATCGTTGGCTTAGGACCAAGGCACTCGTCATAGATGAAGTCTCCATGGTCGATGGCGAACTGTTTGACAAGCTTTCTCAAATCGGCAGGACGATACGGAACAACGGAAAGCCCTGGGGCGGCATTCAGCTCATCGTCACGGGTGACTTTTTCCAGCTACCCCCGGTACCCGATGGAGATAAGACTAGAGATTCCAAGTTCGCATTTGAGGCCGCGACATGGAATACAGCGATGGACCACACTATTGGTTTGACGCAAGTCTTCCGTCAGCGAGACCCAGGTGAGAAATTTTACGCAAGCCGAGCTTACTTTGAACAGCGCGCTGACCCGTCCCAGTCTTCGCTAATATGCTCAACGAGATGCGCCTCGGAAGAATCAGCGAGGAAACTGTCCAGGCCTTCAAGAAGCTGACCAGGCCTGTTGTCTCTCAAGACGGACTTGAGGTGACGGAGCTATTCCCAACAAGAATGGAGGTTGAGCGTGCCAACGTCGGCCGGCTGCGCAGCCTCCAGGGCCAAACGAAGAAGTTCGAGGCCATGGACACGGGAGATCCAGCCATACGCGACAAGCTACTCCAAAATATGATGGCGCCAAAATTCATCGAGTTGAAAGTCGGTGCCCAAGTCATGTTGATCAAAAATATGGATGAGACTTTAGTGAACGGCTCCTTGGGCAAGGTAGTCAAATTCATGAGTGAAGGTAGCTTCGACGCATGGTCCACAACCGACTACGGTTCCGACATGGATGAGGACCCCGAAGCAAGAGCCAGACGCAAAATCAAGGCTTTCAGCAGGGAGGTCGAAGACGCAACGAAAGGAAACCACGAGTTCCCAGTAGTAGAGTTTTCTGCCGTGGATGGGTCCTCCCGTACCATTCTATGTGTGCCAGAAGATTGGAAGGTCGAGACGCCGACAGGCGAAGTGCAAGCCAGTCGATCCCAGCTCCCTCTCATTTTGGCGTGGGCGCTCTCTATCCACAAAGCACAGGGACAAACTCTCGAGAGGGTGAAGGTCGACCTCGGCAGGGTATTTGAGAAGGGCCAAGCGTACGTTGCGCTCAGTCGAGCAACCTGCCAGGAGGGCTTGCAGGTTTTACGTTTTCAAAAAGATAAGGTCATGGCCCACCCCCGAGTCGTGCAGTTCTACAACAAATTATACAGCGCCGAGCAGGCCATCACCAAAAAACCTCCGACAATGGCCGACTTCTTACACAAGGAGGAAGACGAAAAGGTCAGGATGAAGATGACAGAGCCCAGCTCTAGGTCCCAATCATTTGTCAGAAAAGGCATAGAGGTGATAGATCTCGATGAGGAGGAGGAGGCGATGGCAAGCTACGGGTATTGAGCCGTGACGACGTAGGGGAGGAGCATTCAACGGCGTTTGAGAAAAACACATTGCATGTGGCCAGGCGTGGCCCTGAAGAATTGGAAGGGGATCACATGCTGGTCTGGACATGAATAGCTTTGGTATGGACGCTCTGGCGTTGGACCTTGGGAAGACGTCTTTTGGTGACGTGGAACATTCTCTGCTCCGGTGTAGACGCCAGGCCTCAGGACATGATGAAACTCAATGGCATCTCTTTTGTACGATAAAGCAATATGCCTTTGTGTCTGGTCGGCCAGGCAGCCGGTGCATGTGAGACTGTGAGAGATGCTGTGTTGCTGGCCAGTAGTAACACAATTCGGATTTGTATGAGAAGCCACAGTCTACAAACCAAACCTCTTTGCAGAAGGAGATGGTAGACTTGAAGAATAAAGGAGATATTGGATTAGTAGAGTTGCACAAGGACAATTAGAACTTGGGATGCTGCAAGTTACCGGTAAGATACTATTGAGGTACCCACCTTTAGGCATTATGCAGTGTCTGAGGTAGGGAGGGACCTTAGCTTTATCAAGCGTCCCGGTCGATGGCAGGAACATCTCGCAACTTCCTTCTGCCATGAGACCACAATTAGGTTCCTCGAAAGGGTATTCAAATATATGAATAGTCATCTCCACAACACGTGGTCTGCTAATTCATGAAGGTACGCTAAATTACAATTCCAGCCACGGAATATGAAACCAATCTATCCCCTCGAGTCTGATTCGGCTTTTTAATCAACGCCTTTTCAATGGATGGGATGTTGATGTTGGTACCACAACATGCTGCTGCACCTGTGCCGCCCGCATCTGCTGCTGCGCTAAGTGCTATTGTTACCGCATGCTTAGTATCCGTACGTGTGTGTAAAGGTTGGCTCTGCGGAACCTCCCGCTTGGGGCATGCTCATCTAAGGTAGGTAGGTACATTGGTCCCTCATCTTCCAACTCGGGAATGACCTTGGCTGGGTTAGGTACTGTGTAGGCATCCAGCTGACGTTCATGTGTTCGCCCCTCGCCTTGCCTAACTTACCCGCAACCAATCGACATCAGCCGCAAAACTGCACCCGACTTCCCGGGCACACTGCTTATCGATAAGGGAAAAGTTAAGGGAACCTGAACCCAGTCGCGCCGAGGGGCTGGCAGTAAATGGGGAGAAGGGAGCTCTCCCATCAAGCCACACAAATATATTCCGACAACCACTACGGGAACTTCCTCCTCAGACACTAGGTTGCCGCTTTTAGAAGCCCTCAACGGCTTGCGACATAATCCGGGCCGTAACTGAACATCCTCTCTCTGTCCCTTACTGCCCGCGTCGTCCTCAGCGTCCCTCGCTCCCGTTCCATCTCCAGATTGATTCCACTGCCGTGTTTCCTGACACAACCTACGACTCAGCGTCTGGGCATTGCGACCCCCCGCAACAGCAACCATGGAGTTCATCGGCCTGCAAATGGTGGTGACCTTGCGCCAGCCTGCAGGCACCATGTTAAAGGGCACCGTCAGCGAAATCGAGCCTGGCTCAAGCCTGACTCTGGCCAACGGCAAGTCCTCGAACTACTACCACTCTACGACCGTATCGCTAACTCTTGCCAAGTGTTCACTATGGGCACGAACCATTGGATTCCTCGAGTCGTTATCGATGCTGCCAATATCCTCGAGCTCTCCGAGCATACGGAAGACGTTGTGCCCAACACCTTTACCGCCCCAGGCCCGAGCCCCATTCCTGCTCCCGTGGCTGCTCCCGTGGCCGCTCCCGTGGCCGCCCCTGCGCCTGCCCCCGTGGTAAACCAACCAGTGCAGCAGACCTTTGTCGATCCGGCGATTCTAAGCATGGGAAAAAGACCTGGTTCGGATGTCAAGAGCGACAGTGAAACTCGAGCTCTTCCTGAGGCCATCCCTCAATCGAATGGGCCCGAAGTGAGAGATCTTCTGGTGGGACAGCCTGGAGTCCTGCCGGCACTGCATCTGATGGCGGGAGCCAGGGACGATACGACGATCCTGAGTCTCGACGAGTCTTTGCAGGAACTCCACGTTGACGAGCCAACCCCCACTGCGAAGCAATTCGCGGGTTTCTCTGGAACCGTCTTGTCGAACGTCCAAGAAACGCCAGGCCACTCGCACAAGAGGAAAAAGAAAAGAAAAGAAAAGGCGAAGGTTTCGCGTAACGGAGCGGCGGAGGACCATGTTGAGGAAGGCACTCCAAGTCGCGGAAACCCGTCTAACCGCGGCAAGGGGTGGCGGCAGACCCCAATCCTGCAGAGTTCGCCCTCTTTCCAGCCCTTCAACTCCCTTAAGCGGGGAATCAAGGGCAAGAAGGATCTCCCTGAGAATGGGTGGGCCTCTGAAGATGTCACAGAAGAGATGGGCGAGTTCGACTTCGAGGGCAGTCTGGCCAAGTTTGACAAGCACACTATTTTTGACCAAATGCGGAAGGAAGATCTCGTGGATGATGCAGACCGTCTAGTATCACACAACCGTAAACCCAAGCCGGGGACTGCGAGCGGCAAGAATTTTCACCATTCGGAGAACGTTTTGGACACACCTCCGGCAGCTTCCAAGCCGAAACCCGATTTCTGGAATAGCGAGGCGGATGATGCAGTGAACGGGGCCGATCGACTGAGCGGACGTGATGTCCGAAGTTCTCAGAGCAACCGGAGGACAGATAGCAAACCAGGCGCTGCTAAGAGGTCGCAATCGCGAAAAGCAAGTGCGCAGCTCAACAGCCAGCCCCTGAATCGCGTCAACTCTAGCGTACGTCTGAACAGACAACCCCCATCACAGCTTCGTGAGAACAGCCCACAAGCCTCCGCGGGTACTAATGTTCTGCAGCACGGTGCTCAGCCAGGCTTTTACCTCGTCCCGTCGAATCGCCGTCTAGAAACCGTATCCGCACTCCAGATGCTCAACCTCGAGAACATTGCAGCCAACGAAATTGGGTTGACCGAGGACATGATGACCGAGAACGCAGGGCGGGGAATTGCAGAAGTGACGTTGACTGCGCTGGAAGACCCGGCCATTCAAGTCAGGCTCGGGACGGGCGGCGCATTCGCGCCGATTGACACCCAAAACGCCGCCGCTACCGTCGTCATCCTTGCCGGCAACAACAAGTCCGGAATCCGAGCAGTCTCAGCCGCTCGTCATCTTAGGAACAAGGGGTTGAACGTTCTAGTTTGCGTTGTTGGCATTGAGCGTGAGCGGGACCTGCTCGAAGACATGCGGCAACAGATTCGCATCTTCAAGAATTTTGGAGGCCGCGTGCACAACAAGTTGGAGCTGTTTGAGCAGCTTCGAAAGACTTCATCGAATCCGGCCAATTCCGTCACGCTTATAATCGACGCTCTGCTAGGCTTAGCCATCTCGTTTGAGGAATTGCGCACCGGCGACCAGGCTACTGTCTATGAGCTGATCGAATGGTCCAACCGCAACGAAGCCTTTGTGCTCGCAGTCGACGTACCAACAGGCATCGATCCATCCACTGGTAAAGTCAGTATCATCGATGGAGGTCGCCTTTACGTCAAACCTCGGTACGTCGTAGCCATGGGCGCGCCGAAGAGAGGCCTCCTGGAGGCTATGGCCCTCGTGGATTCTGATCCTGCCAGCATCCACAGCGCAGGTGTGGAGGGCGCTGTGGAGGATGACGATTGGAGGCTATTCATCGCCGACCTGGGTCTCGGGGCGGCCGTTTGGAAGAAAGCCGGTACCAAGATCCGGAGAGGCATAGATTTCGACGACAAGTGGGTGCTGAAGATGCAGTACCACCCAGCGTCGACACAGGAATGAACCTGCTTGTTGTAGGGGGAGTCGAGTTCCTGCAAAAACCGGTTATTTTTCTTTGGTCAGCGGATTACCAAAAGCGATATTTTTTTTCATATCATTGCATTATTTGGGCGCCATCATTTTGCAGCAGGGTAGGTGGCTGCATACGGAATGGGAGAAAAAGGAGTTTTGGCACTGTTCATCTTCGGTCCTCTGGAGATGTCAAGACACTGTATGATACTGAGACCTCAAACATCAACCGTATGACCACCGGTAATTTCCATCCATGATGGGTTGTTACAACTCGCATCAACAGATCCGCCAGTGATGTATATGTTGGTATCATTAACGGGCCCCGCGGCAGCTTGATTTATACCCGTTACAGGTTGTGGGGGGTTTGAGGTTGAGCAAAGCGTCACTTGATAACCATGAGTATCTACGTTACTAGCCGGGTCCTCGTAAGTCAGATTGGGCTCCGGTACTGGGTGTGCTGAATCAACTATCAAGATTAGCAGTACGGAGAATGGAAAGTGACTTGAACATCTGACGGAATCGGTTCTTCTAACCGTCCGCACATTAGGTTGGTCCGCCACTCCCTCGCAAGACGGTATTGGGGGCCAAGCAAGGTGTCGATGGTCGATGCTCTAGTGCTGACTGATGGTTGAACTTGAGCTCCGAGCCAGGAAAACAATGGCTTGGAGTTGGTCATGGCAACCAAGTGCTCGTGAAGGAGGGAATCATGTTGCCGAATTTGCATCGACTTCTAGGAACAAGTAATTGAAGGTTAGTGCTGATGTCAAGAGATGGTCGCAAATACCGCCACGGCATATTAGATGTAGGGTAACCCGATCTCAGCTAAAAGGCGAGGTGTTGCAATGACTGGCGGAGTCGATGTTGCTTTGGGGTTAAAGCTCCCCGCCAAGGTACGGCTGTGAACATGATGCTCTCTTTTCTCTCTCTTGATAGGGAACGATCATCTGAACCACATCACAGTGTAGCAGACGTTCTTCATGCAAGGCTTGTAGGGGCATACGGCCAAATTTACTCGAGATCTCACTGCGCATCTCCAGCTGTGCATAGTGACAGCTACGATAGGGGTCAGAATGCCCCACCAAAAGAACGGAAGGAGGAAGCTGTGCCTCACAGCATTGCAGCGCTCAGAAATGTGACTTCTAATAGTGTGACGCTGCAGAAGCTCTACGCAAAGACCAAGTCAGCTCATGGCTGGGGCTGAGGTTGCCCCAGCCTGATCATCGTCATCGACTGGCGAGGCCCCTGCTAGGCTGCTAGGGTTACCAGGTTTGGGTTCGAATTTGCAATGAGATGCAGCTTGTATTTTCGTTGCCAATACCGATACTTGTTGAGCTATCGATACGGCACTTGGGTAAATCATTACGTCGGTGCGCTTCGTAGTGGGTGCCAGTGGAAGCAATCAAAGGTGGACGACCTATTTGGTTTTGAGGAAAATTACCACAGCTAATACAATAGATCGAAGCTGAAGAGAGGTAGAACAAGCTTCTGGTCATCACTGCACGCGCTGCAGAGAATGCAGCCTGGTGTCCCGCACTGCAGCTATGGGCATGCGCATTCAACACTGGCACCCAACTTGCATCCGACGATACGCCAGCAGGCTAGCCACGCCGCAGGGTTCGGCATGTATCTAAGCCTGCTGCTGGGATTTTCTAGATATGCCTGCAACACCACAAAGAGAGGCCATGGGAGGCCACCAACCGATAAACCGCTGTGGGATTGTGGTATAAGAGTAGGGTTGTCTCGCGATGCGGCAGGAGGATCTAGCACCGCTACAACACCCAGCTTCCCCACGCGAACTTGGGAACAGAGCTTCAGCTCGCAGCGCTTCTTTCTTCTCAGACAGCACACAGACAGCGCACTAGAAGCCCGTGGAACGCATCTCGAACCTCTCTGGCCGCATTAGATGAGCTTCAGATCAGACGTCGTAGAAGTGGCGACGACGGCGCGGATCAACTTTACGGGTAAGCACTTTTGACAGCTCTAGTGTCACGCTCGGGATTTGTCTAGAACAACGGCATGCTGTATCCGTACTGACACGAGCAAATGCAGAGCTGCGGATATGTCAAGCCATGCCCATGTCTTGGCCCGTCGCGACAGCTTCAAGATCACGGGATCCTGGCTCCGTGAATCGTTTCTACGGGTCAGCAACCACGCTGAGCGGATCGCCGTCGGCAGTCCCAGCCCCGGGGTTGGCCTCATCGGACTCGGTCTCCTAGAGCACCACATCACCTTGCTCCCGAGCATGCAATCGGTAGCTGACGCCTTACCCATGTTTGGGTGTCCGGCAGCGTCGGGGAGCCTCAAATGCCTTGGGTGGCGACAGAAAGTGGCGACGTGGCCGCTCTCCAAGGAGGAGGCGATGAATCACCGCACTTCTGCGGTGTGAGGTGGTCTTCATGGCGGCTGGCAGTTGGGGGCTGACTCGCCTCCAGGCCCTGGTTGGGAGGTTGAATACGCGGGGTGCAGAAGCGAATTGTTTGCAGCAGGCACCAAGCCAGTCGTCGTCCATGTGCTTCTGCAAGCAGCCACCGGCTCAGCTGAGTTCTACTGTAGTACGGCAAGCGGTTGACAAGAGAAAAGTGATACACACATACCTAGGTAGTTAGCCTCAACATACTGGTATCGCGTATCACTTTTTTTTCGCGTCACCCGCTTGTACGGGTGCCCTTCCCCAAGTATTCTCTGACTAGTTCGACATCAAGTATACCACTCCTTGGGTAGTCGGTTTAACTTGTTGCAGAAATAACAAAGAAGTCGTTGCTGGTTCTTTCCGCGTCGTGTTGAATCTGGACGCCGCTTCTTTCGCCGCCACGCTAGAGTCCAGTCGTTGCTGTGGTTTAGAAAAAGAGAGCCTTCGTGTCTTAGAGCCAGGAGGTGACAAGGGTGATAAAGCCTGATAATAGGCATGGGCTGGCACAGTGGAATGGAAGGGAGGGGGAAGGGAAAAAGGCCCATAGTTCTGATGTGATGTGAAGCCAAGATCTGGAAATTACCATACCGATAAAGCTCACTAAGGTAGGTAATGAAAAAAAGACGATAGGACCAGGTACCGACAAGCAACGTGTGGAGACGCTGGGCGGCTGCTGTTTGGCTGAGCGTAACGGAATCGAGGCAGGCACGGTCAAGCATACGACACCAGCTGGCTCCTGCCATGGTCGAGTGCGTGGCCCAGAGGTTGCCTGCAGAGCGTACTGGAGAGGCTCTCAAGGTCACCTCACCTCACCTCAGCGAGTAGAAGCTTCCAACGCTTTCCACTGCCCTGGCGACAACTGAATCATAGAGCTTGGGCCTAATTCCGCCTTCTGGAGGACCTTACCTAAGCTAATGAAGCCAACGGAGACCACTTAATCCGCCCCACTATATGATTTCATTGGTTGTCCAGGGTCCGTCCGCCAGAGAATCCCGCCTCCCGACACCTCTTGGACGTACCTCCACTGCTGGCCTTTACTTTACCACTGCTTCTTTCACCTTGTTCTCCAAAACTAAAGTTTCCCATCTCAACTCTTCCACCCTTATCCGCAATCCACGAACCTCTTTCTCCATTAACTCCAGAGAGGGCATAAGAAGGTTTCTTGTCGCCTGCTCTCCTTTCCAGTTTTTCTATCCACGCACATAGAAAACTGCCATCGACACTCTTCGACCTAAAGTTGACGATTCCATAATCCATCAAATACTCCCACCCCAGCATACGAACCAAACCCATATTCTACACCACATTCAAAATGGCGCCTCCTTCGGAAAAGCCCGTTGAGGAGAAGAAGAAGGTGAACCTCATGTGAGTATCATTTCGCCCCTCCCAGGTGTCCCAGCTGCAAATAACGTTGCTAACTGATTACCAGGGATGCCTCCGGGGCCGAGGTCAAGAATGTTCGTCGAACCCCCCACGAGCCCCTGATATGAATAGCGACGACGATACTGACTACGCAAACAGGAAGATGACACCGCGACCGCCATCCTGAAGAAGAAGAAGAAGCCTAACCAGCTTATGTATGTGGACCAGTGACGTGGGGTAACGTGGACGGGACTGACTGTAACAGGGTTACCGATGCCGTCAACGACGACAACTCCATCATCGCCTTGTCAGAGAACACGATGGAGGCTCTCCAGCTCTTTCGTGGTGACACCGTTCTCGTGCGCGGCAAGAAGAGGAAGGACACCGTTCTGATCGTCCTTGCCGATGATGAGCTTGATGATGGCAGCGCCCGCATCAACCGTGTCGTTCGCCACAACTTGCGCGTGAAGCACGGTGACATGATCACTATCCACCCTTGCCCCGACATCAAATACGTATGTACCAGGTCGTCGCTGCTTAGCTCAAGTCTCAATGCTAAATTCTCTGCAGGCCAAGCGTATTGCTGTCCTCCCTATCGCCGACACTGTTGAGGGAATCACCGGCTCCCTCTTCGACGTTTTCCTGGCCCCCTACTTCCGTGAGGCCTACAGGCCAGTCCGCCAGGGTGATCTCTTCATTGTCCGTGGTGGTATGCGCCAAGTAGAGTTCAAGGTTGTCGAGGTCGACCCTCCCGAGTACGGCATCGTCGCCCAAGATACCGTTATCCACTGCGAGGGCGAGCCCATTCAGCGTGACGAGGAGGAGAACAACCTCAACGAAGTTGGCTACGATGATATTGGTGGCTGCAGAAAGCAGATGGCTCAAATTCGCGAGATGGTGGAACTGCCTCTGCGCCACCCTCAGCTTTTCAAGTCTATCGGTATCAAGCCACCCCGCGGTGTGCTTCTGTACGGCCCTCCCGGTACTGGTAAGACGTTGATGGCAAGAGCGGTTGCCAACGAGACCGGTGCCTTCTTTTTCTTGATCAACGGCCCCGAGATCATGTCGAAGATGGCCGGTGAGTCCGAGTCCAACCTTCGCAAGGCTTTCGAGGAGGCTGAGAAGAACTCTCCCGCCATCATCTTCATCGACGAAATTGATTCTATCGCGCCCAAGCGTGATAAGACCAACGGCGAGGTCGAGCGTCGTGTTGTTTCCCAGCTGCTGACTCTCATGGATGGCATGAAGGCCCGCTCAAACGTTGTCGTTATGGCGGCTACCAACAGGCCTAACTCTATCGACCCTGCCCTACGTCGCTTCGGCCGTTTCGATCGTGAGGTCGACATCGGCATTCCCGACCCTACCGGTCGTCTCGAAATTCTTCAGATCCACACCAAGAACATGAAGCTTGGTGATGACGTCGACCTGGAGCAGATCGCCGCCGAGACACACGGATACGTCGGTTCTGATGTTGCTGCCCTCTGCTCTGAGGCTGCCATGCAGCAGATTCGTGAGAAGATGGACCTCATTGACCTTGACGAGGATACCATTGATGCTGAGGTTCTCGACTCTCTCGGTGTTACCATGGAGAACTTCCGCTTCGCTCTTGGCGTGTCCAACCCCTCCGCCCTCCGCGAGGTTGCCGTTGTTGAGGTTCCCAACGTTCGCTGGGAGGACATTGGTGGTCTCGAGACCGTCAAGGCCGAACTGCAGGAGAGCGTTCAGTACCCAGTCGATCACCCCGAAAAGTTCCTCAAGTTCGGTCTTTCTCCTTCCCGTGGTGTCCTGTTTTACGGACCCCCCGGTACTGGTAAGACGATGTTGGCCAAGGCTGTCGCCAACGAGTGCGCCGCCAACTTCATTTCCGTCAAGGGACCCGAACTTCTCAGCATGTGGTTCGGTGAGTCTGAAAGCAACATCCGTGATATCTTCGACAAGGCCCGTGCCGCGGCGCCTTGCATCGTCTTCCTTGACGAGTTGGATTCCATTGCGAAGGCTCGTGGAGGTTCCGTCGGCGACGCTGGCGGTGCTTCCGACCGTGTTGTTAACCAGCTCCTGACTGGTAAGTTGCCTCCCCTGGTTTTGACTGGCCAACTGTCACTGACTCCTTTACAGAGATGGATGGTATGACATCAAAGAAGAATGTATTCGTCATTGGCGCCACCAACAGACCCGAGCAGCTTGATCCTGCTCTGTGCCGTCCCGGACGTCTTGACTCCCTCATCTACGTTCCCCTGCCCGACCAGCCCGCCCGCGCTGGTATCCTCAAGGCCCAGCTCCGCAAGACCCCTGTTGCCGGCGATGTCGACATCGACTTCATCGCCTCCAAGACTCACGGCTTTTCCGGTGCCGATTTGGGCTTTATCACCCAGCGTGCTGTCAAGCTTGCGATCAAGGAGGCCATTACTGCCGATATCCAGCGCACCAAGGCCCGCGAGGCTGCCGGTGAGGAGGCCATGGATGAGGATGAGGAAGACCCCGTTCCCGAGCTCACCAAGCGTCACTTCGAGGAGGCCATGCAGATGGCCCGTCGTTCGGTCAGCGATGTCGAGATTCGCCGTTACGAAGCCTTTGCTCAGCAAATGAAGAACGCCGGTCCTGGCGCATACTTCAAATTTCCCGAGGGCGACGCGGCCGCCAGCCAGGCCGCCAACAACTTTGGCGACGCTGGTAACGATGATGATCTCTACGACTAAAGGATGGGCAGAAATGCCACATAATGATGGCCAGGGCCCGCTGTATTCTAGTTTTTTTTCCCTTGCTCTCCGATAAATCTACATCCTCAGATAAATGGATGATTGGCGGTTCCAGACAGCCAATGAAGGTGGAAATCTGGACGCGAACGGAGTTGGTAGACAGGTAGCCTTATGAGAGTTGAACAAACACTGGCCTTTCGTTGCGAAGTGAAGTGAACCAACCTGGGAGAAATAATCCACGCCTCCGCCTTCTCGGCTCTTCACTCAAATGAGCCACTGGCGACCGTTTTGATCATGGCTATTCATTAACATCACGCTATTAGAACTCAAACGAGTTGGCCGTCATGTCGTGTACGAGCGCGATCTCCCCAAGCCAGCGCTTGAAGTCACTCTCGTGTAGTCATTGCGGCTGTCTAAGTAACAAATGTCCCTTTCCGCGCCATGTGTGCCAATTCCCAACTTCTCGAACTGAATTTTATACACTTGATGCCAGCCGTGGCGTGCCTCTCTTTTACCGATGTCGAGGAGCTTTTTCATAATAGGCCATAGAATCTACTTCCCAGCCCGCCTGCTTCCTTCAGTCGTTGCCTGTCGACTGCCGATTATCCCTGTCGACAGGCAGGCCCGCTCTTTCACACTCACCGAAGGACTGCTAATCCATCGACTTATTTGGTCTTAACGAGCTCCTCAGCTTGCATCTTTCGGATCTATTTCACACAAGGCATCTAAACTTGCGCGTGTGACCTTGATGGCCTCCTCGACGACGGCGGCGGGGATGGCGAGGTTCGGTGTGGCGCCGCTATCAGCCGCCGCGCTAGGTGCAGGCGTAGAGTTTGAGGACGCGCCATTGGTCTTTTTATCCTTGTCGCTCGCTGTGGCGCCGTTCGTCTTGGTTGTCGAGGCGGCGGTCGTGGATGTGAGAGGGTTCAGGGTGTCCTGGCGGACGTCGTCGAGGACGCGGCGTAGGAGCGCGGGGAAGGATGACACTTCGCCGGAGCGAAGGAGGCTGAGTGCGTGGTTTTGGACCTGGGTCGGCCAGTTTGCTTGATTTGCGTGGAGGCTGTGGAGGAGTTGCTCTTGTATTCTGGGAGGACGCGCGTGTCAGCTGGGCTGCGAGGGCCAGGGAGAAATGGCGGCAGCAGGGAAAACCTACTTTGTGACATGACCATCTTTCAGGAGATGATAGTTGATATTTGACCGGAGCTCGTGGTCTTGAGTTGCTTGTGAGTTGTTCGCGGCCGAGGCTGGCACTTTGACTGGGGTGGAGGACGTTGGGTTCGACATGGTGATGGATTCGACGACGGGGATGGAAACAGGAGGACTAGGGCTCGTGCCTCGGTGACTGTAAGAAAGAGCGCAGAGCAGTTGATGCTCGGCTTTTCGTTATCCTGCAGCAATCCGAGCCGTATCCAAGCGGGTGATTATTGCGCTATTCGCCAGTGCCCACAGGTTGGCTGGGGGGATGATGCCGCGTGGTACTCGTGTTGACCAAGGGTTTCTGGGCGCATCTTGGTCAGTCTGCAGGCATTGGGTTTCGCAAGAAACAGAGCTCACATTCAATAGATTCCAAGGCTTGAGAAAAGGCTTTAGTCGTCTATAGGATGATTACGTCGTGAATTGATTCTTCTTTGTCCAGGCTCGAGTTGATTACGGTGGCAAGGCTGACTTTTTTTTGGATGACCGAGAAGCTTAGACAGCTCTCGCAACTTTGGCGCAAGGCTGAATTATGCAGGGGGGAGCCCATTCTGGGCAGGCGGTGAATACGTGGGGTTGGCGTCTAGGCGCATTACGGAAGGCGGGATGGAAGCTACGACATGTGCTCCGGTGCTCCCCCTCCGAAGCCAACCCCACCCATTCGGTTCTGGACCGCAGTGTCCATAAGGTAAACTCGAAGCGAGCCTACCACAGTATGTCAAGGTTGGATCCTACAACAACCTCCCACACTACGGTACTTCGATCCTCAAATTCAGAACTTCATTGGCGCGCGCTGTCAAATTCACTCGTCCGAACTCCTCATGTTTCGACGTCTTGGTTGCCGTTCCTTTGTCCGGGCTGGGCCGCATCACACATATTTCAACAACGTCCCATGCCATGAGACTTGCTAGTTTCGAAGGATATTTAGGAGACGTCACAGCGGCTTTGCAATCATGGTGGTGCTGCTCTACTTCGGAGTTGACGCAGAAGAAGGCCATCCTCAGCAGAAATAGCATATTTCAGTCGTGCCGAGTCGATGCCGTCAGCTTCTTCCGACTCTGGAGCGATGATGTTGTTATCACGCAGTATGCCACTGCTAAGACAGCCCACATCTCGTCCCCAGTCTGGTAGTCAACAGGTCCGGCCCTTCGTCATCGATCCCCCAAGGCGAATCGATTTCGTGTAACACTTGCTCCGAAGAGGATCTGCTCCCAACTACGTTGCGCGCATGTACATCCATGTATATCGCATGTACAACCAACGTCTTTCTCAAGTATCTCCAACCTCCATGCAAAAAGAGGACATGGGCCAGACCCTTACAGCCGACCCCCAATGTGACCCGCTCGACATCGCCGCGGGCGGGCGGCGATGTCACTATCATCCCAGGTCTCCACGAAGGACCCACGGTCGATATCTTCCGGCCCGTCTCCGGAGAAAGGCAAATAATGATGATTTGAATGACATGACCGCACAGCGTATGGTGCTAATCACATTATGCTAGTGACAGAAAGCAACAGCACCTACGAAACGGGATATCCCGCAGCATCAATCTCTTCCGGGACGATGGTGGGCAGCTGCTAAGGTCGCGCGCATGTGGTGGGTTCTCGAAGCTGTTTCGGCCGCCATGCGACGACCACGCAGGCAAACGCCTTTCGCAGATTGGTCGGACTGCCTCCAACCGATCTCCTGGCTCGAAATCTTCCCGCAGCCGAGCCCGGCGCCGTGCCACCATGCATACCGCTGGCGGGCTGGCCAGCCTGTCACTCTCATGCCTCGAGGATCGCTCCCCTTTCCATAGTTGGAGACTGTTGGTCTGGTATGCCGCTCCGGGTTTTTTTCTTTCCTTTTTTTCTTTGTATGCTTTGAGCGCGTGTACAAAGGGGGTTGAAAATGCAAGAGAAGGGCGTGAGCGCGTCCGCTTCAACGCATCGGACGCGCCTCATTTGGAAGTCCATCTGTCGGTCAGCTCTCCGACATCAGCCCGTCCGCTAACCGACACCAGGATAAACAAGAATTAAACTTCCTTCTATTGCATATCCCCCGGTGGTCGCGGCAGGCTGGGCGATAAAAGGCAAGCAGCATTCTCCTTTTCTATCCAAGACACACCCGACCTTGCACGATGGCCGGGAAGGATCATGTACGCAGACCAAGTTTCCCGACTGGCGTCCATGTGGAGTTCTCCAATTCGGCCACACTCAGGCTCACGCAATCGAGCATGCCCGGCAGCACAGTCGCAAGACACGGAGCGAATGCCTCTCCGAACGGCTCGGGTTCTTGCTTCTGCAGGATTGTCACATCATACATACGCCAAAGGACTATCATTATTACTCGGTGAAGCGTCTTCCAGGATAAATGTCAAGAAAGCGTTTTCTACACTATGTGGTGTTGTGGCGATAAGACAACAGGAGGACCCGTGGACGCCCAAGAAAAAAGGACGCATTACACCGACCCTTTCACCGCTATATGCAGGTTGACAGAATTCCCGCCTCCCAGGATCCGACGACAGCCCCGGCCGGTACCCGGTACCGTACAGCGGGACCACTTCTCGGACCAGCTCTAGCTCGATGCGGGCGGCGGACAACGGGTTTCACGGGCAGGGAGATCTTGCTATTCACTTTTATATCGCATGCTACATCCCACCCGTGCCGTCCCATTCCCGTCGCCGTCCCTTCGCTACTGGATTGCCATGCGGTGGAAGGAGCATAAGCACCGCGTCCTGCAGGGTCTCGTGGGATTTTGTGACTGGACTGCTGTGCTCCCAGCCGAAGCGCAACACCCCTGCCCGCCCGACTCCTTGCTTGAACGCATTGGGTGAGAGAGCAAGTGATGACGAGGAATGTCGTTTACCAGCGCGTCAGAGGTAAATGTACGGAGTACCGCCGAGGAACACTTTATTCTGCCAGTACGGTCCGTCTTCGGAGAGTCTCCTCCCCATTTACCGCAATCTCTGTGTAAGTCGTGGAATGAGTGTGTACAACACGTGTACAAGTGTACGTGTGACTGTTGATCTCTGCCGCTGCGAGGGCAGAATTCGCGATTGGAGAGGCCGCAAGGTCGGCTGGTCAGCTTCCATCATGTCATTTGTGATAACCCCCTGAGACGTTGAACCGGCGGTGTCGTGTGCTTCAGTGGCGGCGGGCGGGTGCAAGCCCAAACTTTGGAAAGCCAGCTTTCCCATACACCCTCACTTTCAACATCTCGGGTACTCCTCCCTTGTCGGGATAACTTCACATTAGCATCAGGAACTACCGCCCTTGGGGATTTGGCGGCTCATTATCCACTAGACCAACATCATACTCACAATTTCGTCTCGAGGATATGCGATGTAGGCGTCATCATCAAATACTCCAAGGTGCTGTACAACTTTGCAATGGATGCAACTGTATCCGTACGACGCCAAACATTCCATCCAATGGCCAGGTTTACCGCTTCGGGTCTTGTCTCTCGTCTACTGACACGTTTGCTTGGCAAGACCTGTCGAGACCGCCCCGGGGGAGAGGGCGTTCGTGCAACCGTACGGATATCTGCCGCCGCTAAGCGGGGGGGAGGGCATCGCTTGCGTTGTGCAACAGGTTGGCTACTCTGACGCTCTTTGTGTACCATATACCCAACGAACACCGAGACGACGAGATGTATCGTCTGGTCGAGTTACGATGCTTGCTCAGATAGGAGAAGGCGGAAGGTAAGGCAAGGTGAGGGCCAGCGGACAAAGAACGGTGGAAATGCAGCGTTCACGACATCGGTTCCCTGCGCTTGAATGCCCAGCTCTTACCGAATCGCGATGTATCAATTGACCGGGCATAGATAGCAGTGTATCTGCGTACAGCTCCATGGCAATCGCAAGTCGGTATCTGTGACGGCAACACTCGGCACATTTCACACACATACACACACACACACACCCCGTCCAAGATATACACACCTTCTACATGGCATCCAGATTATGTTCTACATGAAGCATTTCAGGATCCATCAGACCATTCCACCCCTTCCGCCAACACCATTCTCTCCTGTCGCGGAGGCGTAAAGTCGAGGTTCTCACTACAATCTTGGCGTCCAAGTGTGCGTAAGAATCTCTCTCAGCTGACACGCGACATCTCGAATCGCCATCTCCAGTAATGCGCGACACATACACGAACCCAGTTTCACGCCACGATCGTATTCGGAAATCTCGATTTTGACACAATTACGTCAGAACCGCCTTACGCACAGTCATTGACCCGCGCGTAGAAGCGGTCGCGACGTTCAGATGCACCGACACCCAAGGTGGTACTATGTGTAAGCCACCACCGACGGTTGTGTCGGTTTTCCTCCCACCATCTTCTTGGTGCTTAAACCCCCCAAAAAAGTTGAGGTAGCGTCTGTATAGAAAAGAACGCCTTCTGACTCGAAACGGTCTCTCATCACCAGACGCACTCACCTGCAAGCCACGTTTTTTGGTCCTGCACGCCACTCGCGTTCGTCCCAAAAAGCAGTGTATGTGTGCTACACACCCTTTCCGCGCCGACTCCAATCGATGGGGGGCCGACATCAGATCGGGAAACCCTTGAAATCCCGGGGAATTTTCAAGAAATGGAAGGGTGTGTTTTGGAAAAGCTAATGTATGAAGAGAAGGATGGGCAGTTACAAATTCAGGTCGCTGCGCATCGAACCCGCTTTTGCATGACAAGGGTTCCCGTCCATAACGCCAGTCTCATAAGTCAGTGTCAAAACACTGACAGGCGTTTCAACATAAACACATTCGACCAGATGGAACGAAGAGAAAAGTGAGGGACAAATTTTCAATTACACGATGAACTGTAAATCATCCCAGACGTTGCAATTCCCCACCTCCAGCGCCGCTGAAACAAGCAGAGATGTGCCTCAGCCTCGCGCGTGCGCGCAGCGGAAGAATCAGCCCGCTATGATACCTGGAGGGAAACTAAGTGCGTCGTAATTAATAGTAGATGGACGGACAAAATGTCCAGCCACCGACTAGGATGGCCTTTGAGGCCATCCGAGTACCGGAAAGGTCTAGACCTCCAGAGGCCGTCTTCGCCCGCGGCGATCTTCCCTCAGATACTGCGAGGCTAGGCTTTAGCCACCTCCTCTTCGCGACGCAAATCGCTCCGATGATATAGACATGTGACGCCAAGAAGCGCGTCGATGCGCTTTGGGGAACCGCAATGGTCCCTTGCCTATGTGAAAGCTAAAGTAAGATGAACGATTCGAGACTTGTTGTTTCGGACGTCGGTGAGGCTCAGGCTGGCAAGAGGGCTGGATGAACCTTCGTCGAGGGCAAGTGCCGTCGTCGTGTTCGAGGCCCTGGACGAGAGAAGAAGGTCACGATGTGGGGGAACGGCACTTCTGGTGTGTTGGGTAGTCCCACCGTCCACCCCCACGAAGCACGCTTTCCCGGAGCTTGAACAGGGCAGCTTTGCATGCAGGGCGCATGTGCTCTCTTGCAATGACGTCTCGACCTGTCGGTGTCAGCTTGTTGGACGTATCTAATAGGTGTCGCCCCTCACAGTCTTAAGGCCCAGACTGTCAAGTGTTGTTGCCATGTCATATGGCACCACAAGCGAATCGAGGCCGTATCACGACGAGTCACACGAAGTCGGACAGAATGACGGTGGGCCAGAGACAGAATCGAATCACGGCCAGTCGAGAATCGAATGATGAACTCGGGACCGTTTTCATTGGCGGAAGAGTACTGAGTGGACACCGGCATGACTATCCCTGTTGAGAGCGTCAAAGATGCGGTCCAGACACCTGTATACAAGGCCAGCGATGAATCGGACGGCTTTGCTTCCACGTTACTAACGGCAGCCGCTGGAAGACTGGCTCCGTCCCATGTTAAGTCCATCAGCTGGCCTGGCTGCGGTATCAACATGCTGACCGCTATGAGACTCTGGACGTACGAGACAAATGACCTCGTATATGGCGCTGATAAGATTTCTCGCAGTGAGGACCGAAGGCCATGGAACAGAAACCCGGCAAGGTAGACTAAGAGCGCAGGTGCTATCCAATTTGACTCGGAATCTCCATCTGGTGAAGACGTTGGAGATCATGACCGTACCTGTGGAGTTTGCCGCGGTTGTTGCTTGAGAGCATATAGATGACGCACAAGCCCGAAAGATTGCCGCACACATCGGACGGCGGCTGTGAAACAGCTATTAAAAGCGACGGCGGTATGTCGACCGACGGGCCGGTGACAGTGTCCATTGAAGCCGGTGATACTTTGATACATGCGTTGCAGATCTTTGGCAAAGCTCCATCAGACGACGAAGTAGACACGGGAACGTCAAGACAGAAAAGCTAAGTATCTGTTCTTCTTGGCTGGGGACTGGACGGTCCACCGAGAGAGTTGACGCGTATCAATTCAAAACCAGTCAGAGTTCATTGGCCTGAAGAAGCGAGCTAGTCGGACGGGAAGGATGCCAGCTCTCTCTCACTCTCTCTCTCTCTCTCTCTCTCTCTCTCTCTCTCTCTCTCTCTCTCTCTGTGTGTGTGTGTGTGTGTGTGTGTGTGTGTGTGTGGCCAGGTAGTCTGGTCTCTTGGTGATGATCCTAGCTGGGCAAACGTGTTTGAGCACTGGGTAGGATTGCTACCCAGAGCCAGTTTGGGCCTTCTCGTTGAAAGTGGATGCGCAAGCAGACAGCTGGGGAAGAATTGGCACTCAGCTGTGCCTGTCCCATCCACGCGCGCATCCACTCAACGACAGTCTCGGAGCCAGTGGCAGCTGCAGAACATCGAACGCGCCGGGAGGGTGTTCATGGCTTCCGCCGCGGCAAGGTGATGTAGCTCGGGATTCAGACTCTGCCAAGGAGGGACGGCACATGCACCACAGAAGTCAACCGTCTTTGTTGCAGGGGTTGTGCGGCTTGTCGGGGTTGTGCGGCTTGTCGGGGTTGCTGGGAGCTGTACTCCAGGGCGCCATCGCTTGCTGATCTGGTGCAAGGTAACACAGCACACATGCAAGCTGCAGTCTGCAAGCTGCGGCTCCAGTCACCTTGCTTCCAATCGTGCTGTATCCGTACGCTGTTAAACGCATCTGCAAGTCGTGGTAGGCGGTGAGGATGGGCTGGATGCGAGCCGTTTGGCTGGAATGCTGACCACACCTGTTAGTACGGAAGCGCTGGCTGATACCAACCATGAGTTGGTGACAAGCAGGAACGTACAGGTAGGCACGTCGCTGAATCCGGGATATGGACGATTATATCGGCCGTCGTTCACACGTCGCCGACGTCTGACATGTTCCAGGAGGTGAATGCATCAAATGGTTGGATACTGAGTGATCAACAGAGGTTGCCGTGGCTTACTAGTAGGTGGCTTCGTGTCTGCCACCGGCGCGAACCCCGGCAGACTTGCCTTCTTGGCTGCACGACCGTTGACATCCCATCGCTTTCACCGCCGCCGTACGTTGGTGTCATCCGACAGAATGGCGGTGCTGAGCGTTTTCGTAACGGTCTGTTTGTCGACAGGCTCTATTACCTCTGCCACAGCAAGTAAGTTCCAAAAGTTGACACTTTTTTTTCGTCATCGTTGCACTCCAGAAGCGGCTATGTCGGAAAGCAGCAAGCAGCAAGAAGGAGAGAACGTAAAACCAAAACAGATATGGTCTCTGCGTTCCTCCGTAGCAAACCGGAGCTGAAGGTAAAGTTTGGACAACTACCTAATCAGTATGGTCTCCTCATCTCCTCATTGCTGACTGACAGGTCCTTACCGAGCTTCGCGCTTCCCTGCGTCACTCTGTGCACTTGCCTCTATCGTACGCAGTATTCAGACTCGCAAGCAACAGGGGTTGATGGGATATTGCGTTTTGCAGGTTCGATTTTCCAACCCTTTCCCTCCCTCTTCCCCGTTTCATCAAGTTTTCAGGTTGACCCTCCGTTGATTCCGAAATATCGCTCACCGGAAGGAGGCCATGTCACTGTCGTTGTTATTGCTGCTACTGCCACTGCTACTGCTACTGCTGCTACTGCTGCTTCTATCGTGGTCATTCCTTCCCAACCATGCCAACAACCGTCCCCCGTCCAACCAAACCAAATGCTGTGTAGTCATGTTGAGCGCGGATATCGGATCTGGCCATGGCGAATTCCAATCATATGAACCTCGCTTGATTTCCCATTGCATGCACTCTGCCCGTGAGCAAATCATCTATCTCAGATGACCAAAACAACGAGGCTTGCAGGTGATGTTTGTTGTCGCTTGTCTAAACCACCTGCCTGGGAAACGGTCGCAAGACCAACTTGACTTGCCGTTCCTTCCCTGCGCGATCTCACCATTTCACACGACTAAGGCACCTACTTCGTAGTATAGAGAACAAGGTCGTGGGCGTGGGACTGGGGCTTCTCCTTCACGTGGACGCTACCTTCTTTGGCACCACAACTGCCAGTCGCACAACACCTGATGGATTTCCGGTCGGCGTGTCTTGGCTGCCATATCCATGTCAAACACCACGGAGAGAATACAGTGATGAGAGTGGAAACGAAGTAGGCCGCGACGGAGAAGCTCGAGCATCTGCAAGCCATATTCAACAAGACTACGTAGGCAAACCCAGAAAACGTCCATAAAGGCACAGTGTGTACTCGGCGCAATGTGGGGTGGCTCTTGTTCACATTCACACCTCACAGTCTGACTGTTCTTTTGGGCATTCGTGAACAAATCAGGCCGAGTTACACCGACGGCCCATACCTACTTGTACGTTGTCCGTATATACACAGTAAATACCATGTTACGGGTAGTTTGGCTATATATCCGTAAACATCCGCACATCGTTGTCACTGGGCCGCCGGGCTGTGTTGGACGTCTTTTTTTAGACCGTTGCCATCATCTACGGCCTCAGTCTTGTCCACACGAGTTCTTATCGTGAGGTATTGCCTTTTCTTCCCACCAAGTGCATCCGAGCCTCTTCCATAGTACTTGCAGTGTATCCGTATGGACAGTTTCCCCTCCAGCCGGCTCCGGGCTCGCAGTTGGGAGCCCAGTTCATCTATCCCCCGTTGAACCCCATCCATCTCCATCTCCGTGTCCATCTCCGTCTTCCGTGCCTCCCCTACGACCAATATCATATGCATGAGTGGTTCCGGCACTAACCAGGGCGCACATCAAGACCCTAGCACATGGCTGCGGCCATCCAGCAACCGAGTCCAGACCGTCTGCGTTTCCCCCGTCTGCTTTGACGTTCAGGGGGTGTGCAATGACCAATCCCTTGCCGAGTAACCACAAGCGTGCCGATTGCGGCATCACAAAGTAGCTACCTTGGGTAGCTAGCAATGCTGCTTCAGGCTCTGTACACGCTCTCTTCTCGCCGCAGACACCCAACATCTCAGCCAATTGTGATATTCGAACACGAGATAGCCCAGGTTTTTGTATCATCAGTATATACAGTAGTTTCTTGTTGACGTTCCAAGTCCTCCTAGCCCTCTCCACTCACATGGCACTGCGTATGTAATCTACCGGCACAGATGGGCGTGACCCCTTGCAGCCAGCCGAAAGTGTGCGACAAACAGACAATTACTGTCCTCCGTACTCGTACATAGTGTCTTCGCCAACCCGACCTGCCTTTACCTCATCCGCCCATCGTCGACGGACTAACACCGGGCGAATACCGGCCATTGAACCGCCTGTGACCACATTTCCAGCCCCCATTGATCTCTGCAGCAGAACAATGATATCTTCGCATACCCAGCCAGACAGTTCGCGGCTGCCGTTACAGGCGATGCGAGTCTTGCCGTCGCCGGGCACAGACGAATCCAGGCCATGCAGATACTTCGCCCACGACTGCCAAATTGAATGATCGTGGATTAAATCGAGGTGGAGGAAAGGATAGGTGCATACCTTACAGATGCCTTATGCTGTACCCGTATGCTTCACAAGTATCGACTGTAGTCGCTGTGTACCTTAGTACTGTAAGGTAGGTAGGTCAAGGTCAGGTAGCGAGTACGTTGTACCTCAAGGTGAGGTAGGTAAGGTAGTTTAGGTAGCTTGGGCAGCTGCCACCATCCACATCAGCATCCGCATCCGCATCGAAATCAAACATCGACATCGACATCCACACCCACACACACACATCCAACCTTCTACCTTCCTCGCCTTACACAAACCAACTACCCTACATCGCACCTGCCTTACCCTAAGGTACCTGCTGCAAGCACTACGCCTCCATCTGGCAGTTCAGACTGGGATGCTCATTCTCTTTTTGTACACACCTCGTGTATGGCAGGCGCGCTCCTTCTGTACCTGCTTTTGCACTCCTCATCCGCGATCCCTCCTATTTGTCCTCCATCCCTCCAATAATCATCCATAGCCGTCACTGTCAACTTTTTCAGCTTCAGCCGTTGCTTTGCGCTTTGCAGAAAACCCAACTCGCTGAGAGTGTGAAACCCCGGTCGACATCTCGAAATTCCGATTGGTGTTTGTCCATCCATTCACACGTACTCGTACCGTCTCCCTACCTATCCCGTCCAGGTGCTTACAGGGCTCTCGGTTGCTCTGGTTTTTCGAGAGAAAAATCAATACTGCCACCAACAGACATCGACGAGAAGAAGGGGGAAACCCATCGAAACAAAACATAAGAGCAAATATCAGTTACCTACGGCACTCACGGTAATCTGCTTTGTCCTAATTCGCAATTGACAACGTTGACGACAACCACGAGTACAACGCAGCTGCGCATCTATTTTCCTTGCCTTACTTAACCCGGCACTAACCCCGGCTTTCGGTAGCTAAGGTACTCAGCAGGTGTCCTGCCCACCGCGAGCGTGACGCTCCTTCCTTCCTCGCAACCCGAGGTCCTTCTTTCTCTCTCGCACTTGTTCCCGGTCACAAGCTTTCTCGTCCTTGGTTCCCTCCCCGTCGTCCAAGGTCTCGTTATTCTTGCAACTTCCGAGCCAGCTCCATTATTGGGAGGCCAATACAGCACACGACTGCCACCAGCTGCTCAGCCGTGTTGGGCCGAACAACCAAGTCCCTGGATTACAGTTCGCCGCCCCGTTTCTCGCCTCCAGTTGAGGAGCACAGCCTGCTTTCCACCCACGCCATCGTCATCATAGCAGTGGCAGCAATAACGAGCATTGCCCCACTATATCCCCTTGGGTAGGTTGCCTCTCAGTCGTCGTCGGCGGCCGATTCCTCCTCCACTGTAAGTAGCTGATGTACCTTGGCCTTTAGGTAGGTGGATTAGCGTACTTGCGCCGTACCGTATCGTACCCAACGATCCAACTCTCAAGTCAGGTCGAGTCTTGACTTGACTCGACTGCCAGGGACTTCGGGTGGCTTTTCGCCACTAAGCAAGTCAGCCGACCCCACCACTCCTCCAACTGTCCAGGGCCACTTTGTACCGCCCTGTGGTCCGGTGGGTTCGACCTGCACCGGCACCACGAGCCTTTGGGAACGCACGCTTGCACGACACCCCCCGGTCTCAGCGAACGCGACCCCTACCTCACCCCCTGTACAACCTGGTCCCAGCAAGACCCAGAACCTTTTAGACGGGCGGGTAATCGCCTGCCAGACCAGTCGGGTCTCCAGTTGCTGGCTTCCTGCTCCAACATCTTGGTCCCGAAACGAGATCTCGTGTCTGGTTCCTGTCTCTGTGGCTCCCACCTTCCTTACGACGTTCCGGCTGCAACTCGCCACGGGGGGTGACTGCGTCTACCTTTGGTCTTTGCATTTGTCTGCTGCGCGACTGGCAGATTCAGAAATGGTCTGAGATACCACTTGATATCCGCCGTGGATCACCAATTGTAAGTCGCGTACCTTCCCTACCTTCTTACCGATCGACCGCACCTTACCTCACATTGCCTCGCCGCCCTCCTTTCAACCTCTGCCCTTCCATCACCTTCGCTGCAGCACTTTACCAGGTCGTCGAAGTTTCTTGCTCTGTTTCTTTTGTTTTCCTCACTTTCTCCTCTCTTCCTCTCTTCCTTCGCCTGCGCAGAGCAGGGGCCTGCTTCTGCTTTTCCTTTAAACCCGTATTTGTTATCTCTGACACCCGACTCCTCACTCCCAAACAGTACCGTCCACAACATGGTTGGCATCGAGAAGCCGCCCCTGCCTACGCGGTCTGAGGATGGCACCTCCAATTCAGTCGCTGCCTGCGCTCAGGGCACACGGTCCGCCTGCATACTCGATTGGACCCTAATGTGGTATCCTTTGGTTCTGTTGGTGGTCTTCATTGGTACAGCCGCGACCTACACCATCGTGACAGCAAGGAAAGAGGAAGAAGAGGTGGCAAAGGTGGAAACGGAGACTTTAGGCCCAGGCGGCAAGCGACTACCTCTGACGAAGAAGAAGAAGAGGCGATACGACGACGAGACCGAACGCAGCCGATTCGGGCCCATCCTTTCCCCGATTTCCAGAACCTGGCTCAAATACATCTCCGCTGCCGTCATTGTCACCTTTGTTGCCAACGGTATCGCCCATATCAGCCATGTCGTGGAGGAGTTGGAAAGAGAAAGAACGCCGAGAAGCGGTGTCGAAAAGTGGGAGGAATCGCAGAGCATGGCCGTACGCCAATTCTTCGGCTGTAGCATCCGGTAACGCATCGCTAACTGTCGCACAGGTCTACCTTATAGGATCGCCGAACCTCTACTTGTACCTCTTCATTACCCTCTTGGAGTGGCGTCACAGCCCGACTGCCTCCCACTTCATCACCTGGGTCCTCGGCTTGGTTGGGGAGCTGACAATATCCGTCTGCACTCTAATCAAGATTGTGGAGCCGCAATATTTCAAGACCTCGCGTGGTATCGAGGAGGCCCCGATATCTAAATGGGACCTAGCCGACGTTGTGATTTTTATCATTCGGCTGGTACTAATGATCGGTCTGGTTTCCATCTACGCCGCTGCCTGGATCATGAAGCCACAACCTGAGCAGAAGAAGACCGAGGAAAGACCGTCCGCCAGAAACGAGGAAACGACCCCTCTGCTGAACGGCTCGCGAACGTCTTATAGCAGTCAGACCGGACGATCGGTGCGCACCTCGCGCAACGGCAGCACAGTCAGTAACTCGAACGGGACGGCCGATGCCGCCTCTGCCAAGAACCCTCGAGAACCGGGTTTCTATAGACCGGAAAAGGCCCCTCACAAGACGTGGTGGGAATATTTGCGGAGCTACCGGGTATTCTTTGAGTATCAGTGGCCAAAGAACAACCCTCGGCTTCAAATGCTCTATTTTTGCTGTTGTGTTCTTCTCACTGTGCAGCGAGTTGTCAACCTCTTCGTCCCTCTTGTGGTGGGTTGGCTCACCAACAGTCTCAGCCAGGGCCAAGTTCCGTGGGCAATCCTCGCGGTCTTCCTGGCACTGCGGCTTCTGCAAGGCTCGGGAATGCTCCTCGAGGCCTGCCGCTCTTTCCTATGGATGCCCATTTCTCAAAACTCATACAGGGCCTTGACGACGGCAGCCTTCGAGCATGTCCACTCACTCAGTCTGGATTTTCATCTCGGAAAGCGGACTGGGGAGGTCTTGTCAGCCCTCAACAAGGGCGCTTCGATCAATTCTTTTCTGGAACAGGCAACATTCTCCGTCTTCCCTATGATGATTGATCTGTTCGTGGCCATTGTCATGTTCTGCATCAAATTCGACCCTACATATGGTGCCATCGTCAGCTGCCTGACCTTCTGGTACCTGTTTCTCACGATACGCATGGCTCAAACTAGGGCAGACCAACGAAGAATCATGTCGAACGCTGACAGGGAAGAAGAGGCCGTGAAAAACGACTCGATCACTAGCTACGAGACGGTCAAATATTTCAACGCCGAGCAGTGGGAGTTTTCCAGATACAGGGGTGCTATTGATGCCTACCAAGACGCAGAGAGAAACGTCACTTGGGGCCTGAACAGGATGAACGTCATCCAGGCTCTCGTCTTTATGATGGGTTTCAGCGTGGTCCTAGTATTCGGGGCTTACCAAGTCACGATCAAGACCATGGATGTTGGCAGCTTCATTACGCTCATGACGTACCTCAACCAGCTTCAGCAACCACTCAACATCTTCGCCTCCTTCTATCGCACCATCCAACAAGCATTAATCTCCGGCGAGCGCCTTCTCGAGCTTTTCAAGGTCAAACCTACCGTGGTCGACTCACCCACTGCGGAGCCTTTGAGAGATTGTAACGGTAACATCCGCTGGAAGAACGTGGGCTTCAACTATGACCCGAAGAATAAGGCTCTAAAGGATCTCGATTTTGAATGCAAACCCGGAAGCACAACAGCATTTGTCGGAGAGTCAGGTGGTGGCAAGTCCACTGTCTTCCGCCTCATGTTCCGCTACTACAACACAACCTCGGGAAGCATTGAGATTGATGGTCGAGATGTCAAGGATCTCACCATTGACTCCGTTCGAAGCTATATTGGGGTTGTTCCACAAGACACTACTCTATTCAATGAGTCGCTCATGTACAACCTGCGATATGCTCGTCCTGAGGCCACCGATGAAGAGATCTATGACGCCTGTCGAGCAGCCAGTATCCACGACCGCATCATGTCATTCCCAGACCGGTATGACACCAAAGTTGGTGAAAGGGGCTTGAAGTTGAGTGGTGGTGAACGACAAAGGGTTGCAATTGCGCGCACCATCATCAAGAGCCCCAAGATTATCATGCTGGACGAGGCCACCTCAGCCCTTGATGCCCACACTGAACAACAGATCCAAGACAGGCTGGGGCACTTGGGCCAGGGCCGGACATTGCTCATCATAGCGTGAGTTTTCTTCTTTGTCCTCGATTCAGGTGTTGGGATTGATTTTACTGACATTAGAGACCAGACATCGCTTATCCACCATCACGCATGCTGACCAGATTATTGTCCTCAACAATGGGACTATTGCTGAGAAGGGCACCCACGAGGAGCTGGTTAACGCCAATGGACGGTATGCATCCATGTGGGAGAAGCAGGTACAGGCAGAACGTGCTGCAGAGAAAGCTCGGGCTGCCAATAGGAGGGCACAGAAGCTGCTCAAGAAAGCCAACATTGTCTCCAAGAGCCAGACAGATGGTCACTCGGACGGGTACACTAGTCTCGACTCTTCCACCATCCTTCCTGGGAGCTCAGGTGGCAATTCCAAGGCCAACACGACAGGAGAGGATTCATCAAGCTCATCCAGCAATTCCGACGCTGACAGCATACACCACGATTCGGACCATTCGGATGATCACTCTGATCACTCTGATCACTCTGAGCGAAACTAACCATCTTTGCATCGACGCACCATCATTACACGACTCAGCATGGGCATTGACATTGTTTAGTCAACGCTTGTAGCCACACCCCCCACATCTACGAAACTCGTCATTTCTACCTATTACACCTTAATACGCGACTGCAATCACGATCGCCGCACTTTTCCTTCATGAATACAACGAAGGAACGCGCCCTTCACGACTAAATACAACGGACTAACGGCTTAAGATTGCATCAGACCGGCGACATGGAGTTAGGAGTTACACATACCATTTCTTTACTGTCGGATGCCGGAGATTACCCCCCTTCCCCCCCCAAAAAAAGGACTTTCACGAGCGATACACAAAACAGTTGCCCAGAGGAAAAGGTATTGAGCCAGGCTCAGCTCGCGGCTGGTCGGCAAAGGCCATCGTTTTCGATCACTGATGCCACGTTACAATCCCCTACGGCTGCAACTCGTTCAGCCTCTCCGGAGTTTGTCGTCACAGACCGGAGTGGCGGCTCGTGATGTCGACAAGGATCCACATTATACGTTACACTCAGCATGATACAGGGAGAAACCTTACTTTTTAATCATGGGATCATAAGCAAAAGACATATATGCGCTCCTTTTCACTTGATCATTAACAATCACCATCCTCCTACCATGGGCAGCATCATTCAAACATCGCGAAGCGGATACCAACGTTCAACACTTTAGGATTGGGTCTGATCCTCCGCCCCGGCTCAGGATCGCCGAGAACTTGGGTCATTGGGAAGAACTGGGCACGGGCTGGCTTCACAGTCAGCAGTTTTGCATTCAGGCGGACACGCTACACTGGCTTATCAAAATCCCCTGTAATCGTACAGTGGGTGTGGACGGGGTGTAGAACGAGTGACCCTCCGTAAGCGGTAGGACTCGACACCCCGCACCGCTTTTGCTATTTTCTTTTTCTTTTCAAGGACAGCTCAAACTCGGCAAGGTATGGGTTAAACGGAACGGTACTGGGGCAGCCAGGGAAGGCTGCATTTTACAATGTTTTCTCGAAGCTCTCTTTATTTGGGAGGCGGTTACCGCCGAGGATCATAGACGGCAAGACTGGCTCGCGGCTAAGGCAACGACGTCAAGGAACGAAACAGCTCAAAAAAAACAATTAGTAGCGTTTCAACGTCGAATCGAAATTTGTGCCATGTGTGTTTATCTGACCCGTTGCTCGAACAGCCCAGTATCGTCACAAGCTGGAAACCACACAGTTTGGTGAGAGATGTAACTGCATCTACCAGGCTATTGCCGACATTGTTTGACTGCCCCGGACAAGTTCGAAAACCAACGTCACCTGAGAGGCGTCACCTGAGAGGCGGCAACAGTGCTCGATTTCCTCCATTACTTTCTTCAACTAACTCAGAACGTGGTATTGTAAAACATTGCGGGCCTTGTTTTTTAAGACCGAAACCACAGCAGTATCGCAGCCACGAACAAAAAAGAAGCGCCTGCTACCTAGTGCCAACTTGCTGGTCGCGCCGTCTGCCGGGCAGGCCAGGCGACAGACATGCCCTTTATCCACGATTTCTTTCAGGTCGCAATCCAATCACCGCCGCAAGCGGAAAATGGCGCCCCAACTTCAAGCCTTCTTCCATTCGTTTTTTTTTCCTTCTCTTTCAGGTCGAGCTGGGAACTGTAAGGCCGCAACGTGCACTGTGGTATTGAGCGTTCGGGTTTAGACGTCTACGCAAATTCCTAGAATTCCTAGTCGGGGCAGAGGAGGGCGACCATCATGTTGTCCATAGACGCACACCTTGGCGATGGTATTGTGTCCTTGGCAGCATGTCGCTCAGCCACAGTCACGCTTCGTGCTTGGGTGGCTCGCGGCCGCAGATGCCGAAAGTAGCCCCTAGGTCATCGCCCTGCACGTCATGAAAAGCTGTGCTGAGTGCGGTTTTGCCGTCGCTTGGGTCATGTCAGATGTCAAGTCAAGTGACTCTGGTTGACGTGTCGTATGTATAGGTAGACAGTCGGTGCGGTATTAGAAACAATCTCGTCCAGTACGTCAAGGTTTTTGCAAGTACGGGCACATCAGGGTGTGGCGTCAACGAAAGAGTTCCATTTTCGGGATCCTGCATCAATCCAGTCGTGGCGGGTCGTGCAAAGCCGTTTGGTTGACTATCGGCTTTCGTATTCCTCCTCGCTCTTTCTTCCTGCTGCCGCCGGTGACTGTCGGTCGTGCATCTTTGCAGAGTGAATCACTTCGAAAACGCCAGTACGCCTCAAAACAAACTCATACATACGTGATCTCGCGTGTCCCATGACGTCTACCTCGCGCTGCCGTTAACTGCCCTGGCTTGGGCAGCACTGCTGCTCACGCCTGTCGCGTGACCATTGGTCTTTTGTTCAGACATGGTCTTTGGTGTTTCGTCCTCTACGTCCGTGCCCTCTGCTTCGCTGCGGTCGTCTTCGGCGATGTTGTGGGCGAGGAAGCGGTAGGCGATGCGGAAAATGTGGAAAAGCCAGAACAAGTTCAGAGCCTGAAGTGAAGCGAGAAGGCCGAGAGTGATGTACTGCGACAGAGTACACTTGTACTGTTGAGTGGCCCAGTTGAGCTCAAAAGGACCGACGGTAGTGTACTCGGTAAAAAGCGAGATGATGATCTTCAGGTTGATGAAGTGACGCAAGTATATCCAGACGCAAGCGAAAAAGAAGAAGTAGGGGGCAACTATCGGCGAGTCGATGTAGTTGAGCACCTTGGAAGTCTGTAGGTGGTTGTTAGCGTATAGTTCTTGCGGTGGTTTCGCATCCAAGAAACGTTGATACTTACTGCGAGGAAGAAGTCGCTAATGTCATGGGTAGTGTAGACCGCTAATCCCATGTATGTGAAGTGAAAACGGTAGCTGAGGGCAATGAGAGACAGGCTGACAATGTGGTGACCAACAAGTTCCTTGAAATCCTTGCGAGGCTTCTCCAGGCCCAGCAACAAGACGAGTGCCTGCTGGGCCCAGTAGGCAGCCTGAAAGAGGTAGTAGAACTTGAATCCGGCATCATGCGTCATGTGAGGGAAGGCCTCGTACATGCCACGAGTGCTAAAGTACCACACTGGCGTCCTGCTCATCACGTACATGCCTGCGGGGCCGAGGCAAGCGAAGTAGATGGCAGTGTACATCTGCTCCATGAAACGGGCCTGTTTACCACGAGATCGCAGGCCAGCCGCACGGGCTAGGGGCCGTAGTAGCTTCTGCATAATAAACTCCCGCGTGAAGGTGAGAACAATTGTGTAGAAAGACACGAAGGCAATATCCCATAGCCCTTTTCCATACTGGGCCGGCGCATCGGGGTTTGCGGGGTCCGGCGGCAGGCGGTAGGATAGGAAGATGAAGCGGTGGACAGGATTCGATGGCGAGGGATTCACAGCATACAGAGCGGCGAAGACGATGATGATGATAGCGGGAACGAGGTATGTATGTCTGATCATGGTCTGACGAAAGCGAGACAGGACACCGCGGGCTCGTCGGCGTTTTGAGAAGCGTTTGGTAGGTGGAGTCTGGTAGGAAAAAAGTACGAGGTTAGTCTCGGTCGATTTATATAGGCGCAGACGATCCCAGACAGGCAACAATACAAAGAGCCAACTTACAGGAGAGGTAGGACTGTCACCAGCGGTATAGCTTGCAAGAGCAGGCCCAGTGTCTCCGGCGCGGATATCTTGGCCGAGTGCGCTGGACTTCCGACGTCTTGTGCGGGGCGGATTCGACGAGTGTTCGACGGCGGAGTGCAATTGTTCAACTGAGGTGTTGAGAAGGGGAAATGGTTCGGAGTCGGCCATGGTGTCGAGTGGCCCAAGGAGGGCGAGGGAGCCTCGGATGGTTTAAAGAACGTTTGGCCGGCTGATAGTCTTCAAGCAAGTGAGGATGGAAGGGATGATGGTGGGTTGAAGAGGTAGCAAGCAACAAGGACGAGAATGTGGTAGGTAGACTGTGAGAGTAAGTTTGGATGCGTCGGCAGGGTGTGGTTGTCGAAGAACAGGGCGACAAGTCTGAGCAAGCGCCAGTACGCAGCAGGTGGTGATTTATGAGAGGTTTAGTTCAAAGTCGAGATGGACGTCGGGGGAAGGATCAGGGGGGGCCGTTGTCGATCATGGAAGTTTGGGCAGAAAGGCAGGGCGGAGGTAGTCGTGGGGAATTGTGGGTGTTGGTGTTGGTGGTGCTTGCCTGAGGTCGAGTGCCCGGCAGGAGGTGAGGAGTCCAAGGGCGAGGGCGAGGGTTAAACTGTCTCAAGGTTGCTCCCTGAATCTTTTCTGTTTCGTCGCTGTCGAAATTCGTCTGACCGTTCCAAATCGTCTTTTTTTTCCTGTCTCCTTCTAGAGGCTTTGTCACAAGGGGGTGTCAGAGCACCACGCAAGGTCAAGCTGCGGCGTTTGGAGAGAGGCAGACCGTGATGTGAAGAAGACAAAAGCAAGCCGAAAATCAGAGTACTTGAGAACAAACATCGGCGTCCAAGGTGCTGAGGACGCCACAGTGCTCTGAATGATTGTGTAAAAATCGTGAGATCAGGGTACCTAGGCGAAACGAAGAAACAATAGAAGAAAAAACCACGAGGTAGCAACGGGCTTTCAAGCCAATCGGCCAGTGAAATTGCATGGAGCTGGGTGTGCAGGTGTGCAAGTGGGTGGGACCTTGAACATTGCCATGCCGCAGGCAAAGCTGGCTCAAGGTTGCATCGATGGGCATGTACCGTCTACCTACCTACGTAGTAGGTTGATAAGGTAGGTACGCAGTAGGGTCCATCTGCCGGTGCAGTGACGCCCTGACCGGGGAGGCGCCCCATGCCACCCGCTGTAACCCCCCTGCGTCACTTACTTGCAGTATCTCATCCTGCATTGCATGCCTCATGGCCCCCCGCCCTGCCCTTGCCAGCCATGTCCTGCACCCTGCACGATGCATTTTGCAACGCTGAGCTTCGATGAGAGCACTGTCACTGGCTTGGTATCTTGGCTGCGCAGCACCAGACCAAAGATATGTCACGCCTTCTGCGTCCCGGCAGAGTGAACAGGGCCAAGTCAAGAGCTTGTCTTCTGGTCCTTCCTCGCGGTTGGAGGCACTTGCTGATACCGAAGTTAAGATAGAGCCTTGTGTGCGGATACGCCTACTGCGTATTGAGTACGTAATACGGGGCACGCAGTACACTCACTCACTACACAGTACACAGTAGGTAGGTACGTAGGTAATAGCATGTGAGTGATGAGTGACCCACAAACTCCCTTGTTTCGAGCTTCACGATGCAGCACGTACGTGTAGTGCAAGACCAGCTCTCGTCATCCGTTGTACTGGGAACATCCCTTCACAGCATACGGCTCAGCGCTGAATCGGCAGAGATCTTCCCAGTTGCGAAACGAAGCTTCCAAACCTCTCTCATCATCATCATCATCTGCAACCTGGCCCACCAAAGGCTGAGCTGGCAGCTCTGGAAACGAGTCAAGCCCACGTTGCCATCTCGATCGCAAATGCTACCTCGTACACCAAACCAAGTGTCCTTGTACTGAGCTAAGCACGGCGAGCCACCATACCTTTCAACACCGTGATCCACGTCGTCTGCTGTCACGAATGCCAGCTCCTACCAACGAAGGCATGATTTCCCCTTCGTGAGGGGCCGTCACAAAACACAAAACGAGGCTGACTAGATACCGATGGGAAAAGGCCTGTGGAAGCCTCATTCAAACATCTCAAGAGCCGCCATTCTTCGCCATACGCCTTCTGAGGCAGTCTTGATTGGTGAGATCTTCATGGGAGATGATCAAGAACAACTCCGAAAGGAATTCGGCATCGATTTCGGCGCTTGCCTTTCTGCCTTCTCTCCACCGTTTTCCGCGGTTGTCTCTTTTGACCGCCGCGGCATGCCCTCACGTCAAGTAGAAATTGTCGGCATGGCCCTTGTTCCTGCGGAGTGTCACCTACACTAACACTCCGCAGAGTTCACGAACACGTTTGCCCTTGGTTTAGCGACTGGCTGTGAGTCTCGTGGGCGGTACAGTACGGCCTTCTTGGTGGCGGCGATTGAGCGCTGAAGCTAGCGTACTCGGTACAGATCACGAAAGTCGGACACTTATAGATTTCTAGCCATGTCTCTCAACCCCACACATCATGAACTGCAAAGGCGATGCAGTGAACCCACGACCCTGATACAGATTCTCCACTCGCCCGTTCTCACATGCAAGTCTCACCACGCTCGGCTCCGGTCACTGCACCCGGCGCGCGCTACCCTTCCCGGCTGGTCGGTCGGTCGCGCCTCACGGTACACACAATCGCCGGCCGAAGATCAGGGTCCCTCTTAGCGCCGCGCCTCTGTGACACGAAACCCGTCTTTCCCACGCCCAATCCAAAACCTCCCGCATAAGCTATAACTCGTCTGCATTCCTTCCGCCGCCGAGAGGTACCAAAGACCTGTCACGGGGTGAGCCCAATCGCGTACGCATTCGGACAGGGGCTCCAGCACACTTCGCGACCACGCACGAATGCCCTGGCTGTTCGGGCAAGCCGGGCGCCACAACCGGGGCGGCACCGAATGATGTTGCATTCCGGTCCATCAGCCACCGCATGGGAGTCGATCATTCGAAGAGTATAATAAGGAAGAAGAAAAACAGGGGGCGAAAGGTTACTGCCGCGAGGTGCGATGATGCTCCAACCTCGAGATGAGCTGCCAAGAGCCTAGAACAAGTACCACTAAGCGGTTACGGGACAGAAACCCAGTCTCATTTTGCTCCGCGGGCGATACCCCCTCATGAGTATTTGGGTACGGAGAACTGCCAGAGAGACAGTCAACCCGTCAGGGCAGCAGTAGATGGGAGTTGTCAGGACGAATGGAAATCCCGGTGGGTCAGCGGCAGCGACGTCGCCGGGGCGGGAACCGGTCGATCTTAATCAGAAAATAAACGACCCGCGAAACCAGTCTCTTGACTGTCGGTGATGAAACTGCTTGCCGAGACGCCTTGAGACGACCTCCTGGGACTTGGGTGCAACTGTGACACTTTGATCATAACTCCGGCGTCTTTCGAAATAACGAAGGTCGACTGCACATGGCTCCAAGTCCCGGCATGGACATTCATCCTTGCTATTTGAATGATGTACATGATGGCAACTAAGCGTTGCGAAAGGGGCGGGCTTCCCACTCGCTTCCGTGTCATTCCGCGTATGTCAATTGGAAGTGGTCGTGGCTGATAACTATCCCTCTCAGACTGCTGATCAACTTCAAGGTAGACGGTTGTAGCAAAAGACAGTCCACCAAATGATGCAGGAAGTAGGTAGAATGCCTCAAGGTCGTAGCTTCTGCCGGGAATTGGCTGCCCGATCACATTTGTGCAGCATCTCAGCATCAAGATGCTTCCGTGTATGCACGCGAACCCATTTCCGCACAAGTTCCATGAGTTTACTGCACGACACCATCAAGCAGCCACATTGTTTTAACTGTTTGAATTCATTGACGCGGCTGTCGCTATTCTTCCTCTCACCACCTCATGTATCCCAAACCATCAGATGGCATATCCGTCTCCTGCCCGAACCTGCCGTTTGATTCCCATCTTTCGGGTATGTCTTCCCCAACATGAGGCCTGCCATTTCCAGCACGCGAATTCTCTCCATCTCCGTAGGGTCAAGCACATTTCAGCGCTGTAAACCTCGTCGCCCGAGCTGGAGTCATGCACCGCCGGCAGCATTCCTGTGTATAAACTTGAGGCTCGCCCCCCCCGCCTCTATGATTACCCGACCCACCCCACAACAGTTCATCTCGAGGGCCTGTGAAGTCTCACAGCTTTCGATATACACAACGGACCATCCTTATGCCCCTTCAAATATACAGTAGAAATCAAATCAAGACTCGTGCCAGAGCCAAGTTTTTTGTGTCGCCCCCAAATCGATGCGCTTTCATGCGATGCCAAAATATAAAAAAAAGCCACAGCGCCACGCTTGTCATAATCGTAATAGAAACAAATCAGCCATCCCTTTTACCCAGGCGCGGCTCATGGAGTTGGCGGAGGCCCAAGGTCGTCTCCGGCCCGCCTTGTGTGCGGCACGCTTGGTGATCTCGTCTCAAGCTCTTGGTGCTGAGGTCGGACGCCGGGCCAGAGTGGTGGACGACTTAGCTGCAGCGTGGCCGGTTCAGGGGCCTGACTCGCTCCCCTGGATCGGTGAGAGAAGTTGGTGACTGTTCTCCCGAGACCACCTGAGGGAGTGCCAGTCAAAGCCGACGCGTCACTGGTGCTTCTCTCTAGTGGTGCACGTTCGGGCACTTCATGACCACCTGCTCGCTCTTCCTCCAATAGCTGCGCCAGAGCAGCTCCTTGTCGTGGCGGCGCAGGGATAACCGTTACCGGCAGGCTGTCGGTCTCTGGCGTGGGACGCATCTTCTCTCTAATCTTCTCAGCCTGGTTTGCCGCAAAATCCTCCAGCCGAGCTTTGAGGTCCCATCTGCCGTCGTCGTGGCCACTGCGAACCTCGGGCTTCGGCTCCGTATGAGCCATGACCTCGGCAGGCGGGTCACGAGCGTTGCGACGGAATAGCGGGTTTGCTACTAACGACCTCCATCCCTTGGTATTCTGCATTTCCGGGTCCTTCTGAGCTTCCGTGTCGATTTCGACAGCCTTGTGTGTGGCCTGTCTTGGTACCGGTGCGGCCAGGGAAGGCTCATCGGTCTCGGTACTAGAGCCAGTTCTCGACGACGACGATGACGATGAGGATGAGCTGCTTCTAGACATGGGGATCGCCACATGTCTCTGGGGCGATGGTTGGTCACCCCGTTGATTTGCTACTTCGGGCGTACGGGATGTTGCTTCTGACGGAAGGTGGTATCTGACAGCGTAAACAGTGCTAGCAGCACTTGCCGTGTCAGTCCGGCTTACTGGCGTCATGGCGGGGGCGGGCCGCGAAGGCCACATGGGGGGACGAAGCAAGCCACCCATGGATCTCTGACCGTTTTGGGCATTATTCGCAGCAGAATTTGCGTGGTTGTGGCTTGCCCGGTACCTGTTGGTAATGGAGGACATGCCGGGCCAAAGGTTACCTCTGCCACTGGTAGTAGTAGGACCTTGGGTGGCAGCGCCTGCTTCGGGTCCGTCAGGCCCGTCACCGTCGCGTGGGCCGTTCTTGTTCTTCCTCCTCCTCAGCCAGGGAAATTCCGAAGCGGAAACCTCGAGCATTTCATCACCGTCAAAGACTTCGCGTCCGAGAATTCCGTCCTTCTTTTCTTCTCTTTCCAAGGCTTCAATGCGCTCCACCCACTCCCAAACGACAACGCTGGCGGCTGCAGCGCCAACCCAGCGGACGTAGTCTCCCCATCCAGTGAACTCAGGCTTGGCCATATCCAGCACAAAGAAGACGACCGGAACAAGGATGGCGAAAAGGGAGAGAGTGGAAACTAGGATCATGTTCTTCATGAGCGGATGGTAAAAGGCGTATCGCTTCTTCATGAGCGAGTAGTAAATGACCCACGCGGCATACAATAGACCGAGTGAGAGTTGAAATAAGTAGCTGAGAGCGGGAACGGCATCGACGAAGCTTCGGGGCCGGGCGTTGCCGTTACTTCCGCTAGCGGGGTACTGAAAGCTGTTGAGGGCGCTGAAAATGAGATTCAAGGTGATGAGCGCGAATGCGGTCCACTTGATGATAACCTTTTCCCGCTGCCGTGGGAAGAGTCGGGTCAGAGTTTGGGCTTGCGCAAGCCACAAGAACGTGTCGGAAATGAGGCGGATGACCTTCAGCTCGGTACCGTCCATGACTTCCAACTGCATCTTCTTGGCGTCTTGAATAGCCCACTGATACTGCTGTTCGGCAACCTTGAAAGTATCGGCGCTGGCTATGGTGAGCGATATGGCGACCGTCACGGCTGCTACTTTTTGCAACCAGGGACGTCCACCAATGCTGATTCCTCCGGATGTTCCTCCACTGGTAAAACCGCGTCGTCCGAGGTACACAATTCCGCCGTCGAGGAAAGACCGAGGGGTGATGAAGAGCATAATGACGAGCATGTAGGCCGTCACGGTCGTCGCGGCGAGGGCATAACACACGGGGAAGATGGAGGCGTAGAAGGGGTCGCGCATGTCTGTAAACTGCACCGCGCTTCCGGAACCGGCTTCTGAAGAGTTGACTCCGTTGTTGGCGATGATGATGGGCGCGGCATTTGCAAATTTTATCGTACTGGCGCCCAACGAGGACAAGGGACTCGCGGCACCTGCCACGGAGTCCGCCATGTTCGCGGCGTCCGACTCGTCGATTGCTTGTCGATGGGGAATTGAGCGGCCAGCCGCAGGCGAGGATCTAGAGACGTCTCCTCCTATTCGCGAACACTCTCCATCGGAGAAAAGCCCACGCAGTCGTCGAGTATTGTCGCGGGTTTGGTGAGAATCGAGTCAGTCGGGTTGGTCGTCGAAGAGTTGGACGCGAGTTCTGGGCTCGGTCGGGCGGATGGCTGCAGCGAGTGTCGAAGTTGGTAGTCCGGGCGTTCCGCCTAATTTACACAGTTTCCTTCAATAAGTCGACGCGTAATTCGGAGGTCGAATCATTTGCGAGTCACAATGAGATCCAGCGATGGCGAGGTTGAGAAGACCGGATTCAAGTCGTGAAACGAGTCGAGGTGTAAAATGGATAGTGGTCACACTGGAGAAAGAGGTTCCAGGAAGGCTTGCGTGTGGGGGATGAAGAAGGGATCGTAGGCTGGGCGCCGAGAGATTTTGGGGGAGCGTAGAGAATATGGGGGGAAAGAGAGGTGGGCGAAGAGGAAGAACCGGGGGCGCGGACGGGCTGACGAGCGCTATTTCGGGGAGGACTACGGATACAAAGTGCAGGCAAGTGGTGGCCGGAAGGTGGCGCGCTGGGTAGAATTGCGCTTTGTTGAAATTGCTGACTACTGCGATCTGGGCTCTCTCTTTTTTTTCCCTTGCTCTGTCTCTCTCTTGCTAGCAGTGGAGTCGTAGACCACCGTCTCGAAAGTGTTTTGGAATAGCAGGTCGGGGGGAGGCGGACGGATATGGGAGTATAGTTTGGAGGGGGGTGGGAGAGAGACGCAACTTTCCGTGGTGTGCCCGGCGTTCGTGCTGGACAATGCTGGCTTGGGCTTCCTAGCGCAAGGTCTACCTGCTAATTAGGTAGGTACTGTGCACTGCGTGTGTACTCGCGGATGGGCAGTAACAGTACTAGGGCGAAGCACACTGTGCTGTCATGACCGAGACACTGCAGGTCGCATAGTGCGAGGTTCTAGCACACCAGAACTACTTGGACGACCCCACTTGCCCACCTCCTCGCCGTGCAAGTCGGGTCAGCTAACGGTGTTGGGCGCTATCGGACACGAGTCGGGCGACCGAGGGTCGCACGCGATTACTGTGGCGAGATTGCGGTGGGTCCGGGTATCTTCCCACCACAGCCGTACAGTTCGCAGCTTCTTCTACACTGTATAATCCCGAGTCAGAGGAACCGGGTACGCCAGACATGTCGCGGCGCTGCGCGATCGTGCGCTGACAGCCTTGGCGGACCGTAGTCGAGGGCTTGAATTGATGGCGAGATGTATTTACACAGATCCTTCTACAGCTCGATAAGAACACAAGTTGGTTATAATCGATGGCTTCTCTGGTGCAAAGAGAAGAGGGCGAAGCGCATCACGTAAACTGCAATCTTCATTCTGCCGAGCGACCTGCCGCATTGCATCGTCGATCCGCCGCTCGAGGTACGGGATCATGGGCGTAAGAGAGTGCAAAGCGGGCTCTCACATACCAGGGTAAGGCTGCGAGACGTCCCACTTGCGTAGAATTCAATTGGATTGCATGAAGAAAGCGAAAGAGCGACGGTCAGAATGGAACATTCTCTGTCCGTCGCCCGTGGTCCTTGCTCTTGCACCGCCAGCTTCAGGAAGGACCAGGGTGGAATGGCATGGGAGAAGCCCGGGCTATCCCCAAACCGGGCGACAAGTCGACATTGGTGTCGGACTCCAAGCTTGACAATCACCACATCTTTCACTACGAATGCGGTTGACGGGAATGGCATGCAGGACGTGACACCGGTCCATCTCCGGCAGTTTTAAACAGGAAATAACACAAAGTGCCGCGAGAAGTCACGTAAAAGCTCAGGACGGAACATGGACGCTACCTTAGTTACTGATCTTTGGTTTTGCGGCGGAGGTAGGCAATTAGTGGGTAGGCAGTGTTCGTACTACGCAGTACGTACGTGCGCAGTAGGCAGGTCCGTCCCAGCAAGACACTGTACGCCCGACGCTAGAGCTGGCTAACGTGAGAAGGCTGCATGACCACCAATGCCGTTAGTGGTGGAAACGGCAGTATTTGGTGCGTGTGCGAGAAACCAGGTTGGATAGGCGTGCTAAGCCTCTTCGCCTCGAGGGAGGTACCCTGAAACGGAAATGTGCGGCCGTATTGGTCATGGATGGAATTCAGATGGCTGCCAGCCGTCCGTTGGGTTCAGAGCGTTTTGTCTTGGGTCTTGAAACACGGGAGAAGAGGAAGATGGAGGCCAGGAATGCGTGCTCATCTCGGACTGTGATTCTTTTCGCGACGATAGTGCTGCCTTTAGAATTCGAGTCGCAGTAGGGCACGGAGGATGTTATCGAGAACGAGAGCCTGTAGACGGTGCAGGCGGTGACATCAACTTGAACGTTGGCCGTGGTGGGCCGTGGCTTTGTCAACTCTAACACAGAGGCGCGGGCTCGTGCTTGGGCTTGTGCCTACAGGTAGGTACGGCATGCATGGCTGTCCCCAGCGAGCGAAAATATCGCGTGTACTGAGTAATTCCATATACCATTCACTCGTCAGGAACATGTGGAAAGGCCCCCCCCCCCCCCCTTTTTTTTTTTNNGGGGGAAAGCCCCCCCCCCCCCCCTATTTCTGCTTCTCGTTCGCCTTTTGTATCGTGTTCCCAAGCAATGGGCGACTGTAACGAAGCAACTTGAGAACTGTGCAATCCCATCTGAACCGTTTTCTCAACCCCAGGTCCGTTCCTCGCGACAACCAATACGCAGCAATTACTTACCTACCTACCTTACCTGTAGACACAGCACGTAACCTGGGTTGGATGAGGAAAGGATGGATACAAGGCGTCGAAGGCAGGATCACGCACTGTGTCCGGGTGTTCAACACAGTGCTCGTTATCGGCTCGTCTCGGAGCCAATTGGAACGGCTTTTGGACGAAAGATGGATACCACCGTGGTGGAGGATCTCGGACTAGGTACCCAACAGGCTAAAGTGTTGCAAGGGTAAAAGGGGGAACCTCCCACGAGGGGTGGTTCCTTCCACCTTCGGGATACTTTACCTTTCATTATAAATACAACGTGAAGCACTGTAACTGACTTTACCCGTGCGAAGACCTGAAGCCACACCGCAGTGGGCTCGTTGTCGCTAACCATAACTCGACGCCGCTGCTGTATCTGAAGAGGTTGACGCCGGGGCCAACGGTAAATCTTCATCGACAAAAGGGTTCTTTCATTGGGTTGCTGGGTTTTGGGGGTTTGCGAAAACGTGTTTTCCAAAGTGAGGTCAGGCCGTGTTGATCTATTCGAGCTGAGGGTGTGATGCACATTGGTACGAGTACTCAGCAGCGGTGGCCAACTCTTCCACTTGGCCTACGTTGTGCTGCGAACGAAGACTTACTGTGTGGCGTACGGAGTAACAGTATGAAGTAGGCGAATTGGTTTGGATCGGCTGCTATTCCGTGGTACTTGTGTGCCGTCCATGTATTGGATGGAGAAGACGGCAGGTGACATGATGGTAAAGGTAGCGAAAACTTGATGGTCTTTAGAGGAATGCCGCCTGGGCCAATGGCACAGACTTGAATTTATCGGCCGCATCGACCCCGCATTAGATTGCAGCAACCCACTGGACTCGACGTTGTCCGCCATAACTGCCCTGCACCATGTACCTCCTACGTGTAAGCCTGATGTGCTGTGTTAGTACGCAGTACTGTTGGTTTCTCTGCTACCTGCCCTTCCACTTCTTCAGGCAGCCACCCGTCTATTACTCACACGTGTACAGAATAGAGAGGATGTTCTTGAGAGGAGGTGGCTTTACTGCATTGGACAAAACGTGGCGTGAGCTTCTACTACATAGTACGTACTGTTTCCCTCGGCTAGTGGTGGCCGAGTACAGTTCTTCCACCCCAGCTTCTTCTCCAGGCGCATCCCACACCTGCCCGTCTTGGCTTTGTTACTCTTGGCAAAGCTTATCGCTCGTGGCTGGCCAGAGCCTTGGCAGAATCTGCTGGCCGTCCCTCCCTTCTCTTCAAGCTACCTATGCCTCATCTTCTCGTTGCATTCCGTCCGGCCGCCGTTTCTTCGGCCGGGATACCTTGAGTCCATCCGGCCAATGTTTTCCAGACGAACTGCATCAATCGTACGCACAAGAAGAAAATCAGCTTCGCTCGCCGCACCGCTTCCATTCTCCTGGCCGGCAGACACGGAAGGTCTGCGGTAATAGCGGCCAGCAGCCCACCAAACGCTCAATCTCTCTGCCTGGACAACGTTAGTCACTTTCGCAATTGCTTGACAGGCCAAAGGTGAGGCGATCTGCGCCCGGTTTAACTGAAGCAAACACCGACGTCTCAACTCCAAACAGCCAGATTTGACTCGCGACACTTCTGCCATGCACTGGCCAGCTGTCGCCAAATGTGTTGGGTTCCTTCGACAATCCGCTGCCATCGCCCGTTGCTAGCCTAGCTGGCCCCTTTACATGATGATGTCTCTACAGTATTGCCGTCAATCACAACCGAACAGCCGGCGTCCCCGCCGGCGCGTCTGTCTTACCAGGGTCTTGGAATAACAAGACGCCTTCGCATTTCAACTCTCGATGAGTCTTTGAGTTCCACGGTTCTGTCTGGCCGCTGCTTGGCTTACGGCAAGCGCTCTCTCGATGCCATGTCCCTGTCATTACCAGACTGCTTCTTTTCACGGCCACAACCCTCAGAAGCATTGCCAAGTCGGCCCCATCCGTGTCTTCCAATCCTCCCTTGTGCTACCCGGGCTTTCTGTGTCATGTGCCTGTTGATGCAATTCGATGTCGCGGCGCCCGTCACAGCTTGGTAACATTTGAATCACAGGCGAACAGGAAGATGGAGAGCGCCGGCTTCCCACATCTCGTAATCTTCGTTGATTTAGTTGGGTTTGCCGTCCAAGTCCCGACATATGGGAAAAGATCAACATTGGCGGACAGCTCCTGCACCCACCTTACCCCCAAAATGTTTCCACGGTCGTGGCTCCCTGGGCGAGATTTGGTTTTGGCGATGCGAGCCTTGGCGATGCCCAGAATAACCTACGTCGCGTCCAGATCTCCCCAGCCGTCACATCTCCCCGCCCCCCGGGCAAAGGTTATCACACCAATGCTTTCCAGACCTTATGAGGGCCCTCCAGACGTCTTGGCCAAAACGTTGGATTCGCTGGCAGCATGTGCGATTGCCGCAAGCTGCGCAAGGTGTAGTCTAGCGACCCAACGTTTCGCTCGCCATTTCGCCAATCAAGGGATCGAGGTGACGCAGGAATCTCCTGATTCGGTCTTGGAACATCCATAATTGGCCGAAAGAGGGTGCGAGATTCCTGTTTTCCAGAGTGTCTTCCAAGGCAGGGAAGCACAGGCACCCCAAACGGTCTGTTTGATTATTATCCTTTGCCGTCGTAAGCGGAGAATGGTCCGAGACGACTCTGTTAACAGTCTGTCAAGAGAGCCACGCGCATTGTCCTGTCTCGAGCAAAGCCTTGGAGAAGCTGCGAGTCAAATCACTTGCGTCAGGAGAAGACTGGTGATAGTGGACTGGCCTGGCCTGGGAACTGCGGCATCCAATCCGACAATCTGAAAGGCCCTCAGTTTGCGGCTCTTATATGACTCGTCTGGCGGGCCTTGGCAGTTTTAGCAATGTGGTGAAGGCCACACCAGACGTCCCCAACTCCGTTGAAACCACAGCTAAACGCTTGCCAATGTGCCACAAGGCGGAATACCCTTTCCAGAAAGTTGACCGGGCTCGTTACCGCGTTCTCGTGCAGCGAACGACATCGTATCTGAAAGGGCGGGAACAGCAAGTGCAATGAGAGCGAGGTTGCTCGCTGGGGTCCCATCGAGCTGAAAGGTTACCTGGAGACTTGAAGTTTTGGGGTTGGCATGGCGCGACAACGACAAACAGTCAATCTGCCAGTGATGCACATGTCATATTTTCCTGGGCATAAGGGCATGTCACCATCCTCTTGCTCGTGACTTGACGTCGTCTGCGCAGCCAGCTTCGAGAGCGAGCTTGACGATGGCCAGGAGCTCATGCACAGGTCCAGAATAACCGCCATAACGTCTGATGGAGCTACTGCCAACTTCCAAACGAGACTCGTTTGCGAGGCATTGAAGGAACGGCCCATGTTGGCAGTCGCCCTCAGCACTATGCGCTTAGTATGCCCAATTGTAATTCACTCCCTCGGTCCGCATCTCAGGTCTTTGTAAACAATCCAACGGGTATCATTATCACCAAGTCTATACGGTACCTCCCCAGGTCCATCATCCTCACCCTTCCTGCTCGAAACTACCGTTCAAGTATCCGACAAAACTCTCCCTCATCCTCTCCGAGCTGAAGTTACCCACCCCTTCCAACCCAATACCTCCACGATTCAGCCCGACAAACGCCCTTCTCAACCTCTGCAACTGCGGCAACCCGACCTTGCGCCCAGGCAGCGTCACCACGAGATCATCATCCCCACCGCCGCCGCCGCTGGCTCTTGGAATCCCAACATCGCCGCCCTCCTCGTCCCCCTGACCCTCCAGCACGCGCCTCACCACATCCTGCGTCTCGCGGTCGAGCACGTACAGATAGTCCCCTCCCGCATCGCGACTGCGCTGCACCGTCGCCTGGTTCGGCTTGACAACCTTCTTCCCGGCACCCGCGACGGCCTCCCAAATGTCGTCGAACACCCGCGCGCTCTGCGCCTCGTCGTCGTCCCAGATGAGCGTGAAGAGGGGACTGTCCCACCGCGTCATGGGATTCGGCTCCTCGTAGCGGAACACGAGGTTTTCCCAGTTATCTTCGTCGTACGCCTGTTCCTCATCCTCAGCGTCCTCGCCCTTCTTCCCTCCTTCCTCTGCACTCTTCTCCTGCCCAGTTCCGTCCTCCTTCGCCTCGCGTTCCGCCCGCTTCCGCAACCGTTCCCGATTCACCCCCCTCGCCCGCTCGACGCCGCACCCAATCTGCAGAACCACGCTCGGCGTGCGCACCGCCTTGGCCTCGCAGTGGAGCTGATACCGCCAGCCCTTGATGTAGTTCATGCCGTCGAGGATGACAATGTCGCGGTCCGAGAGCGCGCGCTTCACGGCGCCGTAGACGGCCGCGCGGGCGTCCTTTTCGGAACTGTTGGCCGACCGCGTGTGCGCGCGGACCTTGGTCGGGTCGAGGTCGTACACGTCGCGCGAGATGGAGAGGGCCGAGTCGGAAATGTAGTGGAGTCTGTACGGCTGCTGCTTCGAGGAGGGGGCGGTGGTGGTGGTGGTGGAAGCGGCGTCGGCGATGCGTTTCGCGAGGTGGGATTGGAGTTGCTTTGCGCGGGTCGTCTTGCCCGACGTCGGGAACCCGGAGACTATTATCAACTAGTGTATTCTGGTCAGTAGCCTCGCCCACTCATGTAAATAGTTCCCCTACATACAGGCATGCTGGCGTTGGCGTGGTATGTTGTCCAAGGTAAAGCCGGGCAAGTTGTGCGTTGCGCTTGATGGCGATCCGAGGTGACTGGAGTTTGGCGGGGGTTTCTGGGGAATTTTCGCGATCAGCTACCCCACCTACCGAATTGGGGGGGCTCGACTTCCGTCACCACCAGTATCAGGGTTCGAGCTTCATTGCTATGCTTGATGGGTATTCCGAGTAAAAGGCAGCTACAAAAAGGAGGAAAAATAATTGCAATGGTGAGCATTGGCAGACTGAGGACAATACTGGTTATAACGGACAACACATGGTGGATTACGGAGAACGACAGAAATTGTGCTCTTCAAGCGTGTCATTCTCTCTTCAAACCAGGTGGCATCCAATATATGCACCATTTGAGAGCTGTCTACCTTGGTCTATACTGGAATCAAATAACTAAAGTCTTCATAAGGGTATCATGGGCGCACATTAACACCATAACGCCCGTTCCCCTATCCATTCCCGCAATGTGGTCAACGTCCACAAAATACCCCTACCCCTGACAAACCGCGTCTCCATCAGTCATTTCTTGGTCCAGATCGTCCTCCGGTTCTGCTCCCGTAACATCAATGTAGAGCAGAATCCTCTCCCCTGCGAGGTTCATCATCTCCTTTGCATGATCGTCCCTGGTGTACAGCGCCTTCTGTTGCGACTTCTTCGACTTGCGGTAAGCTCTGCGGACCTTGGCTCTCGCATCACGCGCCTCGATGCCCTTTTCAGCAGCGGACAGCAACTCAAGCCGACTGACCCTTATATCCTCCACGGACAGCTTCTGGATGAGGTTCTCCAGAATGAGCGCCAATCTGGCGTTGTCCTCTGGATCGACGTTGTTCGCATGGTGGGGGAGGTAGCACTTGGCGAGCACATCGGCGTTGACGACGAGGCTCGAGCTGTCCGGCACGACCTCCCTCGGATCCACATAGTCCGAGGGCAACAGCGTGTCCAAAAGCGTGGCGAGCACGTCGCGCTCAAAGTGACCGTTCAGATTCGCTCCCATGTCCGAAACGAACTGCTGAAAGAACGTCAACGGCTGCTGCTTCAGCAACCCGCAGACCTCCGAAGTATACTCGTGGTGCTCTTTGAACTCGGTTGGCAGGCAGATTGCGACGTCCGCGAGCAGACCCATAAGACGTATCCGTAGCGGTATGGACTCGGCCGTCTCTACAGCGACAACATCGCCGGCCTTCTTCGATGGTGTTCGGGGCGTGCCGGGGGTACCTGGGTACTCGCTATCGGAAGGTCCAGAGTCTACAAAATCGTCGTCAAAGTAGTCGCCGAACTGGTCCTTGTCAATGTCCAGCGTGGCCAGCCTCTTGCGCTTCTTGTCTTCGCTCGGCAGACCTTTGGTCTCCTTGTTGAAGATCTCGGGGAACTTGGCCAGCGACGGGGCGTCGCCGTCGGCGAAGATGGAGTGCAAGATGGTCTTGGGTGCGTGCCTGCTGGAGCCAGCCGTCTGTCTGATGTACATGACAACAATGGACTCCCGCACGTCGGTCCACGTCGGGACGCTGGAGCGAGACGATGACTCTCCGTCGTTGCGTTTCCGCTCCTCCAGGTCAGCTTCGAGGACGTCGAGCATATACTCCAACCAAATTTTCCAGTATCGCCAGCGGTGAGGGTGAAGTCGACTGCAGTTGAAAGCCCAGCCCACAACGGCCCAAAAGTCCTGCGCGCGATTCCAAATAGCGTCATCGCCGGTCAGCTTGTTGTTTATCTGGTCGCCATCGATGTCGTCGTCATCTTCTACTTGACGAATCCCACGTGCATATCGAGAACCGTGGAACTGGAAGGCGTCCTTGAACGGTGCACTGATGGGGCCAGCGATGGCCAGGAGGTTACGTAGGTAGTCGAGGACCTGCGAACCGATTTCAAGGCGGTCGGAGCCGGCGGCCCTCGTGGTATGGCTCGGGTGTATGAGCAGAGTGTTGAGCAGCGCGAGGTGCGTCGAAGGAGGGACATGGACAGGCTTTCCCGTCACGGTCTGCCGCGAGAATCCTGCAGTCAGAAGGCTGTTGAGAAGCCCGAGTGCGCCGCTGTCTACACTAAAGAATCAGGTGACGCATGGAAAAGCGGTGGAAGGGACTTTGCGCACAAAGATGCTCTTCAAGGTAAATTTGGCAGTGGTTCTTGAGCTCTCGAGGAAGTTGGCGCGCCATAGCATACGAAGGCGCGGCTGGACGATGCATCGCGGCTATCCCGTGGGGCGACTGAAACGCGGTTTGGAACGAGGCCGAGGAGGTGGTGTCGGATTCTGGCGAGGAAGTGTCCGACGTCTCGGAAGACGACGACAATGTCTCCATGGTGGGCGGCGGTGGATTTCCGTTGCTAGTTATGACGCGTCTGGGTTGAGGAAGACGCGACCGGACACCATGAGCGCTATCGTCAATTAAAGTGGTGGGGGGCCCAATAATTTTAGAGCCTTCATCCTGGTCTCCAGTGGTCCGGGCGTTGGTGCCTTCCAGGTTCGCTAATCGAAGGGTCCATAGCTGTGTCATCCCTGCCGGCGTACCAATGGGGACAAGAAATGCCCTTTGACATTCAGCATAGCTATCATAGGTTGCACATCACGAGGCGAGTCATTGGCTGCTCAAGGTAGCTTCCATGTCTCTGCTTCGACCAACCTGGAAATCATAATCCCAGGATGAAGTCGCAAGGAAGACGAATTATCACGGCCAACCTGAAAATTCCCTCATGACGGTAGGAGACGAGGTAACGTCCAGGTGTAGATTTTGTTCCTGTATCAGACCCGCCGTCAACGTACATTCTTCGCCGTTCTGCTCTGGCGGGCTCGTTCTCTTGGCTTAAACAAGTATTGTGACATTTAGATATCTATCTTCGCTGCTAAACAATGATTTCAAACGACCGCGCTTGATGTAGTGTCGTATTGAGCATGTCGACCTGCCCTTTCGGCGACAATGATAACCCATGTCGAATGTGTTTGCCCGCTGCCCGAGCAATAAGTCCTCACTTCGTAACAATTTATGAGCCCCAGACTATTGAAGCAAGAATCAGCATGGATAACGTTGGGTGCTTCGTCGGTTGATGACTTACATGGATCAAGCGGTGCTGAAGGGTCGGGTCTAGGTTGGCTTTCTTCGCCAGAAGGAGTCTTGATGATGAGCTCCAGCTTGGAAATCATCGCCCTGAAGTACACGGTGCTGGTTGTGTCGTAAGAGAGCTCTCGTTTGCGGATATCGAGCTCTCGAGGTGGTTTCGTCGGGGAGCCAGTGATTGAGCTCTGTTCGATTCGCTGGGCTTAGGCAACCAATAGGTGGGGCCAATTCTTGATGTCGCTTATAAGCTGAAGAAGCAGAGATATAGAGGTGAGGCGGGAGCGTGGAACGTGATGCCTTCAAGTCAATGACAAGATCTTGAGAGAAGTACAATATAATTGGATTGATGCTGAGATTAAGAGCACGAAATCCAAGCGGCAACAGTGTCTACTTATATCAATCCATCCGCCAAGTACATCAGGTCACCATCGCCAGTCACCGGCTACCGGCGTACAAGTCTCAGGGTCGGGAGTCATCGCGCCCCAGAACACAGAACCAGACTGGTGAGAGTTCGCCGCTGCGTGATTCGATGATTTCCGTCGCCGTGGCTGGGGTTGGAATGCAAACGCAGCCGGTTCCCTGCGAGATGTTTTACAACATTGATCGGTTTTGGCCGACTTTTGAGGCAGCAGAGGACATGGTCCCCGGAATTTTTAGGCAGAAGCTGGCCCCCCCTGGGGCGCTGGCGCGAGGCACCTCGCCGCGAGGTTGAACTTCGCAACTCCAGCAGGCGCTACTGCGCATTTCCGGCCAGCGCCTGTTCAGACCTCGAGATTCTGCCTGCTTTCGAGTGTCGTAATCCGCGTGCCTGTCCACAGGGTGCGACGCGACACTCTACTAATGACGTGGTTGCTTCGTCTTCATGCAAATTTCGAGGCCTGCTTCCTGGACATTGAACACCGACGCAAGCTTTACGTTCTTTGATGTTGCAAGGATCAAAGCTCAACCTCCAAGTCATTTGACCAACGACCCCACCGTGATATGGCCTCAAAGGTCCAAAGACTGTGTTCTGGCCATGCAATCGCCACCTAGTGAGATGATAACCAGACGGGAAACTGCGCACTAGCAATCTGAAAGCCATAGAAACAGATTTAAATTCTCGGGGTCACTGGCAATATAGGTTCAGGAAATACATATTTCAACGTCTACTTCAGAGCTTGATACAGGACTGCTGCGTATACTTGTCCAGCACCATGAAGGAGGCCAGCTCCCTCCTTTGATTCCGTCCCGGTCGTAACCACTTCCAAAGATCCATCTTATCCGCCGCCGACTGTAAGACAGGGCAAACAAATTAGCAACTCTGACTCATCTTCGAGATGGCATGAAGTTTCTTGGGGGGATTGTTAATCGGACGAATGCGGTGATGGATGTGTGGTGAGTCGGCTGTGCTCTCAGTGCAGTCACTTACACGGGTCAAGTGGGGGTGATGGCTCTGGGTCGGGCGAAGGGTCCCCGGCGTCGAAATTCTTGATGATGCACTCCTCATAGCGCTTCATCTTCTAAAAAACTGAATCGGGTGTGCTTCTTGCTTCTCTTGCGAGTGGTCGTGTCAGTCGGCGGGGGCTTGCTATGTGAATCGAGCACAAGACTGTGGCGGATGGTAATCGGTCCCTAGGGATGGCGACATGACCGTCAGCAAACTGTCCTCGAACCGGAGAGGTCTCTAGCTGACTCGGAGACTAACCTTGTGGTTCTAAATTCAAAAACCTCTTGGAATGGCTCAGCAGAAGATGAGATGATGTTGTTGTGTAAAGATACAGCCGTGATGAGGCCGGGAATCGCGAGCTTCTTATACAATCTAATTCAACCCAAGACCTGACATCACAGTCTAGATATTACGACGAAGGTCCCTTGTAGTGAGATCATATTCATCCTCAAATTACCCGTTTATTTGCAAGATTTCGATGCTTCCTGAGCTTCGGCACGCAGGTGACCAAGGCTGAGGGACTGGATAGAAAAGGACGGCAGCGTTCATCGCGATAGAAACTTGCATCGCAGAAATGCTGAAGCCCCAAAGTCAGACTCGAATGCCATTCTCTCTCAACCGAGGCTCTGAAACACATTCGTACCGTTCTTGGACTGGACTTGGCGAGTCGTAGTAGGCTTTGCTGCTTCTTGGAAGCCACATCGTGAGCAGTTTGTCAACATTTTGCAACCTCGTGACCTCTCTGATATCGCCCGGACAGGAGCGGCAAATGCCAAACCGTGCTGTTTTGGCTGCAAATTGCATCAGTTCTTAAACGTATGTCATTCAACATAAAGAGGCCGAGGCAAACACCCAGTCCCAACGCTGGGTACACGCCAGATGTACGTCAGTGGGCTGGTTGGTAAATGGAGCTTTCAACGTCAAAGTCAACCCGAGTGTCTGGAAACGACCCCGGATGATCCACATGGGTAGGGATATCAAGTTTGAAACCATCAACCTCAGATGTCAACAAAGACGACCCTAGGACCGATCATGTGGATATAGCTCTGCCGTATTGTTGTCTCCCTGTCGCCAACCGTCGTTCAGCTTTCGATAGCAAGCCGAGCCTGTGCGCGAGATGAGACAAGTTTGCAGGCTACGAGATTCACATCAAACTTACTGCAACTATTGTCTCCTACTTCCCCATCTTTCAGGATCCAAATGGACCGGTCCCTGCCAATTACTTGAGGAGCCAGAAGCGCGGTGTAGTCCTCAGCTTGCAAGACATACTCTCTCTACTGGGACGCACTTCGCTTGCTCGGTCACGATACCAAACTGGGCCAACTCCCTTCAAGTGAGCCAAGCCGTCATGCTGTCATTCGGTGATAAAAGTAGGGTTATAAAATTAGAATGACACGAGGAGGCACGGTGCTCTCGACGGCAGCGTCCAAGTTTTCGGGACTTTCTTCTTCTTATGACCAATCATCTTCCATGGAACCAGCCGAGAGAACCAAACATCACATTTAACTTGAGCAGTCCAATCTGATAAAAGAGCCTCTGAAACATGGTAATACGGGGGGATAGAGCTTGGGAAGGTCAGATGGGGATTGCAGCCACTTTCGCCACCAGGCAGCACGTATGTTGCCCCCACCTGCCACATCGCATCATACCACGTGGACGAGACTTCCAGAGCTTGCTGAGCGTTTTCTATTTTCCGAGTGTGTCACCGTACTTCCTGTTTCCGATGGTATCATGCTACAGGAAACCGAATTTCCAAGAGAAACTCGCTCATATTGGATTCCACTTGATAGACCTCGTTCGGATCGAGCTCCAAGCTTCAGGCAAACAACATTTCGACGTACAAGTTGCCTCTTGGGTAATTGCTTAAGCCAAATCACATGGCCTCGCCGAAATTTGATGTCGTGGCGTGATGCTCGATGCTTGCGAGAGATATATTGTCACCTGGAGGGAGCCCTGACCGAGATCACTGTGCTCCTCAGTGACACTGACACAGGCACATATTTCACGGTTGAGCCGAGCTGCGAGCCTGACACCTTGGACGAATGCCTCAGTCATACAAAAAGGTGAAGTTCAAGCACTCTCACCTCTCCCAACCCCACGACACGGGCTCTGTCCGGAAATCAGCCGGGTCACATTTGGCCCGAGATTCCGCCCCTCCCACTCCCGTCCCATTTGAGCCCCCTCCCGGAGGAGAGCACCCCTGACAAGAAGCAGAGGACCTGTCACAGTTGCGCCAAACGGATCTGCAAAGTCTTGAAATGGCTACGGCGGTTAGTCACTCGCGGACATGCGGCCAAGCCAGCCCGGTAGATTCGGGCGTTGCATGAAAGTGCAAATATGTGTTCGATTCGATCGCTTCTCGGCGTTTACGGCCACATGCGGCCCAGTCATTCCTCCTCTATTCTGTACACACCCTCATCCCGTCAAAAGAGATGGTGCATTCTGACCATCCAATAGATAATATCCCGAAAACGTTCCACGTTCCCTAACGCCTGTGCAGAGGAGAGATGGCGGGTGTCGCACCACGCCTAGCCTGCCGGTCATGTGCCGCCCTGTTCCATCCCCTCGGTATCGAGACGAGCCACACCACCTCTATGAAAGTTGAGATGCTACAGCTTGTGACGGAGCCAATCGTCGGCCGCGGAGCCGACGACTAGCATAGTGTGATTGATTCTTTGGTGTGGAGAGTCCCGTAAACGCCGTTGATGCTGAATAGTGTTCTGATGTGCGGTAATACGTCTAGTAGACGATTACCTGCCGTACACTGCCAGTAATAATCAGTATCGAGTCAAGACGAAGAGTGATATGGCTCTTTGTCGAAGCGACAGCTACGTACGGGGATCCTGAGACGAGCCAGTGGGCGCATCGTTGTTCCCGGGCTCACTCATGGCAAGAATAGGGGTGTTGCTCAGAGTCATGGACATGATGACGTCGGTGAAGAAAAACCAGGAAGTTATATGGTTCTCTAGATGGAGGCCGATAATGAGAAGCAAGTTGTGATGTTTGCGAGAACTGTTGGTTGGAAGCTGTGCTGGTTGGAAGTAATGAGGGATATTGGCATTCAAGGACAACTCAGGCATCATTTATAACCTGCAAACTCTCAGAAGAACGCCGTACGACGGCAGATGTCAAGACTCAAGAATTGAGTCACCCAAGGCAGAAAGGCAGACGAGACTATCATCGCCCCTCCCCATCGCTAGGCAGGCCGTCCTGCCACCGAAGACGAAGCGTCGACACTCGGCATGTCACTGGCCGCGAAGAGAGTCATACTGCGGCAAAAAAAAAAAAAAAAGGCGGAATGGCATTGGCAATGAACAAACGCGCGAGAAAAAAGACAATTTCCAAAGGCGCAACACGTCTTCGCGCGATTGCGCCGCCTTCTGCCGAGAGCAAGGGGGAGGGGTGGTGATCCCGGGGACTGCGGCCAGGCAGATGGCCTCGAATTCGGTGAGTCTCATTCGCTCGTCGCTCTGACATCGAGGAAAATGTAACCGGGGGGTTGCCTCAAGCAAAATCCGAGAACCTCAGAACCGATGTTTCGCGGTCACGGGCATAGCAAACGACACAGTAATTGCGCGGCCTCAATCGAGGCAGAACACCTAGGGCAGGCAGTCAAGTGACTCAGGCGGCAGGGGAAGCTACGACGATGCCGTATCGAAACAGCTTCGTCTTCCCTGGACCGGACGTGGGGGTTTGCTGCCTGCCTTGTCAGACGGGAAACAAAGGTACCGGTTCCACATTTCTCCTTGCCAGGCACGAGGAACCATTGTGTGAGGGATAAGAGGTTGAAATCTCGAGACGTCAAAAGGGAGAGGCAGAAAACCCGCGTCATGTGTCTGGCAGTGTGCGCCTAGTCTGTACTCATGCTAGGTAGGCAAGAGAGGAGCGTCTTGGGGAGGGCGAACCCCTGAGATCAACGCGTGGCTTTGACTCGGTGAGATGGATTATTTTCAGGTTGCGCCGTCACGGAAGCTACGCGCAAAGTTGCCGGATGGGCAGAGGACGACAGCAAGAGACGAGAAACCCGAAAAACTGCGTCAGGGGAGACGTGAGATGCAACGTATCGCATCACACGACACAGCCCGGTCGGTATGACTGATCTAGAGTGGACCTTGGTTTGCCCAAGGCTCACAGTCACAACGGACACTACGAGCCAGTGGGAATGGCCTCAGGCAACGTCATCAAACACGAGGCTGCCGAGTCCGCGAGGGGAGACGGCTGGTTCGCATGTGCTCCGTCACGGGAGACGAGCCGATAGCGAGGAGGCAGTGCAGCAGAGACTCGAGCAATACGCGCAGCGGCGTAGATTCGCATGGCAGTCCAGTCTCTCTACGCCCGAACCGATTATCTGTAATATTTGTCGGAAATCACTCCTCCATAACCCCTTCTCGGTGACGACCACCGTCGTGATTCGACGATGCGCACCGCCAGAAAGAAAATGGAAATAGGAGGCACAGCCCAGTTTTGTTCTGGCACGCAAATTGACCGAGCACGAGTCAAAGAAAATATCGAGATCGGTTGATTATTTTGGTGCAAAATGTGTGAAGAGAGAAGGTTTCCGATTGCGCGCGGACGATAATCGAGGCAGACTTCTCTGCGTCTGCCGCCTTGCCTTACATAAGCTGGAGTCTGGAGATTGACCAATTAGCGAGTAGGCCCCACTTGGTAAGCGACGTGTTTTTTTTCCCTCGCGAAAAACTATATCAAGCGTGCCTGCCACTTCCTCCATTCCTCATCTGCCCAACACCGACATCGTCTTCGCGTCTTGTGGCCGACTGCTCCATCAGAGAAATTTTATGCAGATTCCTCTCCAACAACCGGAAACATTCTCTAGGATTTGCTTCTGGACTGCTTGGGTTAGCTATCACAACCAGGCAAGTGCCCGGCCAGCCACAGGCGGCGAGGACGATGACACAAATTTTCTTGGGCCAGCCCCAAAAACCCCACGATATGCCTACACTTTGCGACTTCACTGCGCGAGAGTGTTAACTACTTTTTAATCGTTCGAGTGGGAGAACAATCCAAGGTCTAGACAACCAGTCCGCTCCACCCTGAAGCTATAGAGAAGTGTGGCATCAGGACTAAAATCGGACAGACATGTCAATGTTTGTACACGTGCGTTGCGATTTGAAAGAGCGATTTCGATAATCGACAATAATCCACCCATGCTATCCACATAGCATCGTGGGGGTATCCCTCCTTGGTCATGATATCGTGAGAGTTTTAATGAACGCGTGCAGAGAGAGGCCTCGGTCACAAAGCGCCGCCTCCGAAAATGTACTTCTCGTCTTCGAATGACAGCAAGAACTTGGCCACCATTCGTCCGGTATAGTTCACAGCCACATCACGGGGAAAGGGATGCTCCTCGTCGTTGTCAAGGATTGGATCCATTGCCAGAACGTCGAGCTCCATGTCTACGTTTCGTTAGTGTCGTCACAACAGCACGCCATTGGGGGAGGAAAGCCATACCATCTTTGTTTAGCCGAAGCAAATCCCTGAGCTGCACCACCATGTCCGCTGCTGGGCCGTCCATGTCGTCTTGTTGAACCCAAGCATTGTCCATGAGCGGGTTGAACGGCTTCATCGACGAGTCCCGGCTATGTGTTTGGTAGACTTGGTGAAATTGATAGGCAAATTGCTTGAATGGGAGGTTTTCCATCTCCTTGTTGATGTTCAAGGCATCCTGTCGCTGGTACTCGGGTGCCGTGTGCGTCCGCAGGCTGATTTCCTTGAGGGCAACGACAAATGTGTCAGCTGCCGTCTCGACCGCTTCCATGAACAAGCACAAAACGAGGAAGGCGGCCAGGCATGGCGCCCACTCGCGTCGAGACTTGGGCTTGAGCGATTTGGAGAAGGATTCGAAGAGAAGCGACATGTCGCGCGCAAGCAGGTCGTCAATGACGGCTTTGATTTGTCGGTTGAGCACGCGAGGTGTCACCCATGGTACCTCCGCTGGCACCAGACCCGAATCCTGCAAGCTCATTACGCTCGACCGCGTGATACAGAGGTGGCGGGTCATGATGAAGTGGGCGCTGTAGATAGCGAGGGCTTTCTTGACCATCGTGGACTGGAAAGGGTCAACATGCTTCCCTGGCATCTTGGGGAGATTGCGATGGGAGGAACTTACGTCGGTTTTGTTCGCAAAGCTTTGGACGATGGCCAAGATCTTCTTCGGTAGCTCCGTGTGCCGTATTGAATCTGTCACGCGTTGTGCAAACCAGGGCTCGGCAGAGACGGCAGCGACGTACTCCCTGGCTTTCTTCCTCAACGCATCTCGCTGCGCCGTCGTGTTCAGCTCCAAAACCATTGGTGCTGTACTCCTGGCCTGCAAATCGACCCTGTCTCTTCCGACCTGCAGGTGGTAGTGCTGCTGAACGTCCGCAGTTTTCGGCCGGAAGAATCTGGCCGTCACACTGAGCACTGAAGCAAGCCCGGAAGATAGATCGAGTTGCCGAGGATCCAGCTCGTCCATGGATTTCAGGTCAACGTTCTCCAGCATGAAGCGTGACATTTGGTCCTTCCGGAAGTGCGACCTCATGAACTCGGGGAAGAGGACAGTCAAGAAGTCGGAAAATTGCCAGCAAATGACCTGTGGCACCTGCGCTGCGAGCCGCTTGCAATTTTTGCAAGGCCGTTCCATATCACACTTGACCTTGCGACTGTGGCAACAGAAACATGCCCCCCGACGACGCACTTGCAGGGCACTCTGCTTGGTGGCGTTGGCCAAAGGCCCCTTGCGGCCTCGCGGGTTCGTACGCAAGTTCTCGAAACACTCGTAGGGGTTCGTCCGGCCTCCACGTGCAGTGATGGAGTCGGGTGTGACGATGACAAATTTGCTCGCTGGCTCGGATGTGGCCTTCTTCTTCACAACCTTGCCATTCGTGACTTTGCGCGTGGACACGGACGAAGAGGCGGAAGAAGAGGCGTTTGCCATTTCGTATTTCAGATCTGGCGACGTCACATGCGAGTGGTCGGCGCTGGTTGAAGCGGAAGTCTGCGGCGATGACAAAAGTTCGTCCAAGAGGAAGGTGCTGCCATTGTCGTCGACCTTGAGATTTGCCGTGTTCCAGGGTTCCTGATGTAAATGGGACCGGAGAGTTTGCGAAAAGGCCAGGTCAATGTCGATGTCTCGCTCTTGTGGCCCGAACGACTCCAATCCGGTGAAGGGCGCAGCCTGATCTTGCAATGAATTGAGAAGTGACTCTAGTCATAAAACGTCAGCTTAAGCCATCTGATGGAGTAATTTGGCGTGATGCTCACCATTTACTTGAGGAAAGAGATATTGCTGTGGCGTAAGACTATCTGGGAGGCTGGCCGTGGCGAGGTTGTAGGAGACGGCGTCCGACGGGGCCGGTTGGGTGAAGGTCTCAGACTGGTCCACGAAGCCTCCCGCGGACGTATAGCCGGCTTGGTCAAGGTCGAGATCTAGAGGCGAGAGGCCTGCGTGGTCGGAATTGACTACATTGCCCACAACGGCATAGCTGCTGAGACTCCCACCGCTCGCGGGACTAGGAAGGAAACCGACTGATGAAGGATAAGAGGCGCTGAAATCCATGTACTGCCAGGACTCTTCTGTATCCGCAGCAGACTCCATCTCGTAAGGCGAGTGAGGCGTCGGGCCTCTGGAGGAGACGGACGTCATTGCCACAAGCGGCGCTACGCCCAATGATTAGTCCAGGCCGATCTGACACCTGTTCCAGGCTCCAGGTTTTCGCAAAGAACGAGGATCGGGATCCAATTCGAGTCAGTTTGACAACTTCCGACGCTTCTTTCGGGTCGCCTTGATGCTATCTTGCCAAGTCGTTGAATAGAGGAAGCCCCTTCCCTCCGCAAAGCAGGTGGCCGGTCAAGCAATAAGCAGGCTGTGCTTACGTCCAGCCTCAGAACAGCTGTGGGTGCGCGGAGGACCTCGATCAGAGAGCAAGATGTTGTGTTGGCTGTCGAGTTTAGAGTTCTTGACATACGGAACGTTGAGCGCAGTGTCGAATCCTAGCAAAGACAGTCGCCGAAATGTTATGGTTTTCGCAAATATTGCATCGCCGCGGAGTGCTGCATGAGAGCGGGAACATGGGAATGCACAAGAGAAGTGCGAGCCAACGAGGTTTAAAGGCGGTCATTGAACTTGTCCCCCCATGCCAGAAGGCTCGCTGTACCTGTCGCTGTTCATTCCCGCCAGTGAATCCTTTGCCGTCGCTAGCTGCAAGTCGTAGTGCTGCCGCCGTTGAGCCAACTGAGCCCCCCTTCCATGACCACGTTGGGCACTAGTCCATTTTGGGGACCGACGGTGGATGCGAAGCTAGACCACATTCATTACCGCCCGGTCACCGGGTTCGGTGTTGATGGACCCACTTGCACACCGGTGACCGAAGCCGTGTCCGATGGGGTCTGTCCGCGTCCGTCTTGAATCCGGAAGGCATATCGATTTACCGCGGTTGGTCCATCATGCCTTTGGGAATTCAACTTATTTGCGGAGAGGGCGTCTACGAAATCACCCATAAAAAGAGCCGTTGAGCCGCGGGCCCCTCTCGCAGCTGTTTCTGACAATCGGCATGGTGTTACGTGCCTCTACTCACACCAAAGCCAACAGTGCAACTCCTGCTTCGCTTTCCTCCTCAACAACGCTATTCTGAAAAGCTTTTGTGAACATCAGTCGATGCCGTCCCAGTATGATTGGACGTTCTTCAACAAGAGGAAGACCGCCGAATTACCCAGCACCACCATTATGCTTGCTTGTCCAGAAATTCTTAGTCGACAATGGACTTTTCCTACATATTCTTCACAGATCGACAGGCGGGCTTCGCATCTCCGAAACGGCCCGGACCCCTATCCCGAAGAATCGACGACATCGACTGACCCATCCTTCGACTTTGCATACGCAGCATAGGGCCCCGCTTCTGGTCAATACCATGGACAAGGTGTCACAATGTCAAGCGTTCACCAGTCCTTACACAGTACTTGTAGTACGAACCGCCATCGTTAGTTCATCTCTTGCGTCATACCTCGCAACGGAAGTCTTTGTCGAACTCTCTCGGATGTTCCTGATGTGTTCTCTCACGTACGAGCACATGCGCCAACTCAGGTGACGAGCGCAGCAGATGCAGGGTGCAGAACGCTGGTTTGCCGACCGATTGCAGTACCTTGCAAACATTGTTGCTGGCCCGAATTCACATATATAGTCGAAGCGTGAAAACAACAGCTACACACGAACGCGTGAGCAGCTGACACCCTTCGACATATTAACTTTGATGCATGGCATCTGGCCAGAATCTACTTTGGGATACATAGCCGCGCCCTGTTTATCACGGCACAGCTCAACAAGTAAACCCAGTCGGTTGCGGAAGCTAAATCTTCACCCGGCTAATACTTTGATGTTTCCGCCAAGTCGTATCCAATGCGAAGACGTATCTTCTGCCTGCTGCCTTACCAGTCGCTCTCGTTAGCAAGTTCGAAGAATCATGTTGGTCTTGCTGCTGATGAACATTCCCAGTCTGGATTGGATCTAATGTCTGCTATTTCGGAATAGAATTAGTTACCAAAGCATAGCGCCATCTTGCGTAAGCATGTTGGTTCGCCTCAATACGAAACCAGCTTTCAAACGTCCAGATTCACTTCCGAGTCCGAATCCTCTTGGCACAACACCACCACATCTCCCCCGTTTGAGAGGCACGCAGCACAATTAGAAAGGTCAGCCTGGTCAAGCTACTTGTAGACTACTAGACTATGTCGTGGACTAACCGCCACGGTGAGGACATCGAAGCCCCAGCTCGGTTTCTCGTCTGCACACCGTTGGTATGCGTCCTCAAGATAGAATATCGTAGACATGGCCACATGGCGCACCCTACTCATCCACACAAATCTTAGCTGCCACAAGCTTCGGCTTATTCAATCTACAGTAAGCCAATATTCGAAACCACCTTCCATCGTGCCCTGGGGGTTCTTCCAGAATCCCGTAGGCCCTTGTCAGTACCTCGGCTCTCGTCGTGCTGTGGCATAGAGCCTGCCAGCAGTCCGTTCGGATACCCCTAATTCATGACGCGCATATCGTTCGCTGGGTCTCATGCACGTTTTGTCCGCAGAATCTTTTTGCCCAGCAGGCCAACTCACGAGCACAGCACAAACACGGGGAAAGCAAGACAGGCAGAGACGCAAGCTCAGAGGCAGCATCCACCCACCTTCGACCCTGTTTGCGCCAGGGTTATACATGCACATGTGTCTTTCGCTCGTAGTTCTCTCTCAAACTGCTGCAGCAACTAACTTGTACCCACCACTCGCGGCTGTTGTCGTCGACGGCGAAGAACACAAGTTCGCCTCATGCTACTCCCTGCTCGTCAGCCAGAAGCTTGAGTCTACATCATACCACCACCCGGATCTTGTTATCGGACTTCTTCCAATGCAGATAGCGGCAAAGGTCTGGAGATCCGCTGCATTACGGCGCTAGTTGCATCATGTTCAGCGTCGTCTCTCCCGCAGCCTTTGCCAGCCTCCATGCCACCGTGATGAATACACTTGCTGTGCAAAGCCTTTCCTGTTCCGCTGAGAGGCCATGTAGCCAAACCCTTCGCACCCCCCCTGAGCTCACAATGACTTTTGAACTCCCACTCCCAGCACCAGCCTACTGTTAATTTACCCTCCCACTTCCCCCGGAAATCCATCTAGCGGGATGCGGCCTCAGCCCCCCCCCCTCCCCCTCCCGGCAGCCGGGCGCTTGCGTTCCCCGGTTCCTTGACTCCATCTGACTGGGTGAGTGAGTCGAACCATCATCGATCGACATTCTGAACCCCGGTCCTGTCCGTCGTCCAGGTTTAGGCACGGCGCTGACGGATCGTCGCTGGTTGCAGCCCAATATCGGGGGCCAGCGGTGGGCAACTGCGGTTGGAGTACACACATACTTTGGGGGTAACAAAGAAGAGACTTCCCGTTTCGTGCCTTCAACCCCAATCTACGAAGGGGTACTGACGTCCATGAGGTGTGTCGCGGTACCGCTAGATATGAAAAGTTAGACTGTTCTAGACTACAGAATGAAATGTGCTAATAGACCCGTAAAGCAGAGATTTGGATGTCTTTCAGCGCGCCCAGGTGGGCAAGACGGGATATCAAATTGCTCAAGTTACATCTAATCCGCCCACGGCCATACAGAGTCCAAAAAAAATGAAGAAAATGTGACGAACGACGAGAGAGACAAGAGTGATTGGAATACCGAATATGTCAATATCCAGGTCGCTCTCGAGTCGCAAGCTGCATTACCAACTGGATCGACACACCAGAACCTTTCCCCACACGCCATGCCAGTACCAGAGTGAGCAAAAAGGGAAAAAGAAAGACGGTGACGATATACACAAGGAGGGTTGACCTCCCAACGATGCCTTCCCCGCAGTCCAGCCATGAGGCTAGGCCACATATTGCTGCTTCGTGGCATATCCTAAGCCCTTTCGCTAGCGAAACCCATCTGTAGGGGATAAGGAGATATGGAGTGTGGGAATAAATGTTTGCTCTCTCTTTCCCTCAACAGCAAGTAACCGAGAAAAGTCCTTCGCCCAGTCCACCATGGGCAGCATTACCATTTCCATGAGCAAAACCATACAAACAAAAGCCAGACAAAATCCGCTTTACCAAGCTTTGGAGGAGCTAAACATGTAGCTGTGGTTCCTCTTCGTTCCCGAGGTGTTTTGTCTTTGGGGATTGTTCGTCCTTTTCCGACGCCCCCGTTCCGTATCAAGTCGTCTCTACCTGCTCTCTTTCTCTCTTCTAAAGGAATGAGGCATATTCCACCTGTTCGCGTAGCACTTCAGTTCATCGTGGTCCCGTTAATAAATAGAAAAAATGTCAAAGAATCGTGAGAGGATCCCCCACTGCTCAAAGTTGATAGCAGTATGCTCGTCATAGGCCGGACACATAGGCCGGACATTGCGACGACACAAAGCCCGGTATTGGTGAAGAAAAGTCAGTAGAAGAAAAAGAAGAACGGCTCGGCAAGCACGATCAGCTTCTGAATCGTGCTGCTGCGCGGTCCTGGATTTGCTTCTCAGTAGAAACGTATAGTCGGTCGAGGTAGTCCATGGCACTCGCGTCCTTGAGTATCTTTGCCACCTGGATTCCTGCCGAAATAAGCTGCAGAATGTTGCGATCGTCCTTCAAGGGACGGCTCTGGTGCTTTGCTGCGTGCCGCATCTCGAGCGAGTTCTCGAGAATCGTGACGAACTGCTTGATCTGGCCATTGTACAGTACCCGCGCCGGGATACGGCGCTTCGTGGCTAGGCGCTTGAGTAGGTAAACCCACTCTGTCCACTCTCGGTCCTGCGGTCGCTCAACAGGCCTCATATCCTGAGTCAGAGGAATTGGAAACTGGTACTTCGCAACAAAGTCGTAGGCGCACTGAGAGAGTCGGTCGTTAACCTGCGTGAGCACGAGGTCTTGTTCTTGTACGTGCAGATTCGTCGGGAGGTGAGGTAGTTCGCGTTCTTGCATGGCAATGTATTCCGGCGGAGGCCGAGCGAGAAACTGGTGCGGGCCGTCAAATTCATCCCGGTTCGAAGGTCGTCGTTGAGGCCGGCCTTTTCCGTTAACCTTGCCTTTAGTCGGAGGTGTCGCGCCAGCTCCGTTCTCGAGGGAGTAGTCCGAAAGATTGGGGGAGGCAATAATATCGTCGACCGAATCTGTAGGGGAGTATCTTTCCTGATGGTCCCAGGCTTGGGGAGCTGTACCCTTGTACGAGCTATAACCTCCGGCACCACTGGTGCCGTATGTTCCAGATGCTGGCCGGGATCCGTACGCCGGAGCGGCGGCGGCGGCGGCGGCGGCGGCGGCGGCAGCAGCGGCAGCATGAGGGTTGGTCCCTATCGGGAGGTTGTAGCTACTGGCTCCGGGAGAGTATGTGGACACACTTGATAGTTGGGTGTTACTCGGCTGCCCCGCGGAAAGGATGATGGAGAGATGGCGACATTTGGTTCTTACCTTGACGGACGATAGTATCCGTTATCAAAACCTCCGGCTGGCGGAAATGTATCATTATACATTGAACTTTGGTCATCGGTCAGTTTTCCCATCCATTTTGGCTTCACGATACGTGAGGAGCGGTCCGTACCTCCGCGTCGAGTTCCACGGTCCGTTGGACATAACTGGTGGTCTGTAGGCAAAATCCGGCTGGGCCATATCTTCCCGGGTCATAACGGTAAGAGAAGAAAATTAAGCAGCGGACTTGGAGGGCCTCCAAGCAGTCCAGAGATGGAAGCCACGTGAATTAAGAATAGTCCTTGGGCGGGCAGGTCAGCCCCGGGTGTCCAGAAAATAGTCCCTTGGGTTGTGATCTTGGGGCCGAGAAGTCCTGGGAAGATGCGGCAAAGAGGTCTCCTCAAACACAAGGGAATCCACGATAACAAAAATGGTCTTTGTTCCAGGATGTGACCCTTGAGAGGAACTCCGGGTGGTTGCAAGGGCGGTGTGGGTGTTGAGGGGGTAAAAGCAGGTGATCGGTCCAAGAGACGACCTGTCCCCACGACTGGCCACTCAACTGACTTATAGAACGTCCCGAAGTATGCCTCTGGTTGAACGTACACTGGGGGGTTAGTGGACAATGCTGTCTGGTCTCGCTGGCGCAAAACGGAAAGAAGAAACCAAAGAGTTCCTGGGATGAACGAGGATGGGAGAGCGGGCAGGATCCTGACGAGGGGTGATTAAGTTCGGAATGGAGGCATTTTATGTGTGCCTGCGATGTTCCTCCTCGTGGGGCGTTTTGCTGGAGCGGCGAAAGTGGTTGATCCCTGATCTTATTAGAGGACAGAAGGATGTTGTGGCCGGTTGAGGAGTCGACGCGGCGGAGGGCACAGCAGGTAGGCAGGGACCAGGCGAGACGCAAGACGGCGAGACTCGAGCAGAGATTTGCATTTGCCCTGAGTACCAACACTACGGAGACGTCTGTGGTTTCAAGCCGACGGCTGCGGCATGGTCTGGGAGAGAGACGTGACTGCCAAGAACCGTAGTCCAGAAGGTTCGTCCGTCAGGCGTGCTGGGATAAATTCGTTCACGGTGAGAGGCAGTGATGGGTAATCGACTCCTCGGTTGCCGAAGTGAGCCTAAGCTTGAGCCTGCTTTTCGATTTGCCATGGAGCACGACAGTCGGTACGGTAAGCGGTTGAGGTGGGATCAGCGTCTCCTCTGACGGCTGGAGTCGTCCCCTCTATTTTGGCGCGATACTAGAATGACTTTTCTTGACAGTTGGCCCCTCTTCTCAAGGAAGACCCCAGATGAAAAATTCATGTCAAGGCCTTGCCGTGCTGGCGGGCGCAGCGGAAGGGCCAATTGTGTAGAGTAGGGCACCGATTGGGCTGTGACAGAGACTTCTTCTCTGCTGCACTGGACAATTGTTGCCCGAAGGGTCGGAGTATCTTTTCGGTACCGGATGGGATGTTTTGTGCAGGGTTGTACCTAGCGGGAAAAGAAGCGGTGACAGCAGGCCGGGTTGGGCACAAATTAGACAAACAAACACCGGCGGATACGATGTGAACGACTTCAATGAGGAGGGGGAACGCGCGCTACCGACAGAATCTGCGAGCCCAACCATGTCTTGATGCCCACTTGGGGGAAACGAAGTTGCTTTTTAGTCAGTGATTCGACGAGGGAGCCTCGCTCCGAGATAGGAACGGACTGGAGGAGTTTGTGGCCTTGCTGACAGCTGAGGCTTCGATTTGATAGTGCCCGCGGCTAGAGGGCTGAGAACAGCCGCCCACGTTGCGCCGACGAGCTGCGTAATGCGAATGACTTGACGTAGGGTGCAGGTCTTTTGCTAGGGCCGGGAGTCGGGGGCCGGGATTCATGTACTCAGTAGACGGAGTTTACGTCGCGTGGGTCTGTATTCTGCAAAGTACGGAGTAGTGTCGATGATTTCGAGGGGGGATGCCACTGATCTTTTGGGCATGGCAGAGAGCCAATGGCGGCACTCAAATGTCGAAACCGGTGACTCGGCTGAGCTGCGAGTGACTAGTGTCGCCCGTCCACCGATTCAACATTGACGACGAACCTGGGCGTACAGGCGGGATGACGTGCACCTCGGCAAACCCTAGCATCCTGGGAACTCTGTCTATAACGTCGTTAATTCGAAGACGAGGGGATTAGGAATAGATAAATTCAAGTACGACACAAAAGGGGTCGGACGATCGTCGGCAATCTCTGGCCGTGTGCATGATGGAAGGCGGAGATGGATGTGACCAATCTCAGGGGGTGTGCTGTGTATCCAGGATACGGATACACTTCCCAACTATGCGCATAGGCTTGCAGCTTGAAGCGACAGCCGAGCCAAGATTGGAGAGTGGAGGAGGGGACGACAAGCTATTTCATCTCTTAATGAGCTGTCAAGCGCCGCCTCGTGGTTTGCGGGGGTTCAGCGGGACGATCATGTTGCCAATTTGAGATGACGTTGTCTGATGGGCATTCCAGGCAAACAAATTCAGTTGGGCGCTTCACACGGGTCGCAGTTGATTACTCGTCGTGCGGGCAGACGATGGTGAAGACTGATGACTTCCCCTTAGTACTACCATATGATTTGCGCCAGCCAGCCTCGAGGGTGCTCTGTGGGTAAGCGGCCTGTTGGGACGCATATAGACTCTGCTGTACGGGTACACAGTACAGCACTATGCTTGAGGGTGCGCCCTTTCTGTCTGTTTCGCATGTAAAGGATGAGGTTGCCAAGCTTGCGGTATTCGAGACGAGAACGCAAGCTCTACTTGTGCGCAGGAGAGGCGGATTGACGGCGAAGTCCTGGCAGCGAGCGGGCCGGGATGGCACGCATGGCACGGCGAATTGCGCATGACAAGGCCGAAATCACAACCGGCGTGTTCCACCCCAAGTCTAGCAAGTCGGAGGGGCGTAACCGGTCACTTTTACCGCGACGTCAATGCGGCCATGCGCATCGGAACCTGGCTGCTTGTACAATAGGTCGGTCTGCCCGGGGTGACGGCATCAACTTGGATGGAGTCAGATCTGGGTGCAGACCTTGCAGATATGCGTGAAGGGTTCCTAGACGAAAGGGCGGCGCTACGAGGTTGGTTCTAGGCCAGAAGGCGATCGATCCATCAATGGTATTTTTCGACTGCGAGTGTACAGAGAAGCAATCCTGGCCACGCCTCATTAGCGCATTGCCCGCTCAAATGGAGAGAACAGGGTTGACACTCGGAAGTTAAATAGTATTGTTAAGCGCGGCGTAGATGGCTGGAACTGCCAGAGATGTTGATTTCGAGCTTGGCTGCCATTATTCGGACATGTTGGTAACTTCTGATCGGAAGAGCTTCCGACGACTTGACTCCAGGAATGCTTTCCTAAACTTCCGAAAACGAATGACTTCCGAAAACGAATGACTTCGCGGAAAGGAGCTCAATACAGGCGGTATGTTTCGACAAAAGGGCTCGGCTTCTGTGTTGCTGCTACACTGCGTTCAGTCCCTGGTCGACTTGGGAAGCGGTAGAGAAAGAAGCCATTCCCCCAACCGACGTCAAAAGCAGGAGCCTACTTGGCCCAGATGCTCTTTCCAGTTCGACACCGGCAGTACGTATCTGCCCATACCTTAGGTAGTAGGTGGGGAGTCAGTCACTCCTCTCGTTGAATGATTTCCTTGAGGAACCCCCAGGATCCACTTTCAGTTATCCTTCGTATCCTATTGGACAGCTCTTCATGCACGTCTCGTGTAGCAATCCATCAGCCCAATCAGGACCATCGTCACCGACGCCCTCACACCGGCAAATGGCCCAAGAAACCAGAAGTTGAAGAGGATGGAGTAGACACGTCTGACTTTTCTTCTTGAAAAACAATAGCATATCTTCTTGAGTCTCCCAAGTTCTCTCCCGCCGTTTTCGGTGATCAAATAAAGTGCCAAAGAAAGAGCCCTGGATGCTCATGCAGCTGCCTTCAAGTATCCTCTGCTGGGCTGCATAGTCGTTACCACTTCACAAGCATGGTTATTTGGCGCCCATTTGACCCCGGGGACTGCGTGGATCATCATTGACGTTGATATTGTGTTGACATGGCACCACCAAAGAACCGTGTCCGCAAGTTCCACCGCCGCAGCAAGAATGGCTGTTCCACGTGCAGAGCGCGTCATGTACGTTGCGATGAGCGCAAACCTCTGTGGTATGTCCTTCTCGTCTTACAATCCGTCAGAAGTCTCTCGCTAGCCGTCGTGCTCTGCGTTGACTACATATGTTATGACCTGACATTACTATTAGTACCAACTGCCTGCAGAGCGGTAAGGACTGCGTTTACCCAGATATGAGCCTGGGACATGGACCGGATTCAGGACCGGAGCCGGACCTGGAGTCCCAAAGGGCCCAAAGGGGGTCTGAAATGGCATTGGTGCCGACCGAGCAGACGTCCCGCCTGATCAACGTCTTGTCGCATCAACCATTTACCGGGTTTTCCGGTAACTACGAGCTTTCGGAAATGTCACAATGGCTCTTTCACCAGTGTGAGTCCCCAATAACCCCTCCAAAGAATCTTCTGACGTTGCAGATAGTCGCAAATTTCTACGTCAGAGGCCAGACACCAGTGGAGAGGGGTGAAAACCTCTGTAGGTAGGAAGCCGTTCGGATGCGTGGTCAACCTTACCGATAGTAACAAGGCACACAGCGTGCAGAGAACTCTTCTGCATCCGGGTCTGCTCCATGGCTGCCTAGTTGTTGCCGCTTGCCAGTGGGCGTGGGTGACCGGGTCTCTCGAACATGTCAAGGTGCCTTTTCTCTACCACAAGGCCGCCGCTTATGAGTTTGCCAAGGAGCAACTGGCCGATTCTGAGACCAGCGTCAGCGATACGGCAGTCTTCGCGATTGCGACGTTGGCTCTCACAGAGGTAGGCATGGTCCGCCGTTGACCTGTCTCGACAGTGTCGCTAATTGGCATAGGGCGCAGTTGGGGATTTGGATGCATCATCCAAACATCTCAGAGGTCTGCACAGACTGACACTCCGCAAGAACGGGTATAACATGATGAGGTCGAATCTAGCCCAGCAGATGCTAGGAATGTGAGTAGATACCTGATATTTCGTGACCGTCACTGACAAAGTCCACCAGGGCAGGCGATCGTCTACGGCGGGGCGAGGTTCATGTCATTCACGACGCCATCAGTGCTGATTACCAACCTAGTATTATTGCTCTATTGTTCACGTCGTTATGGGATATGGAGAGCTTGCCACCACGACAGGCACCTAGATATGGCTGGTGGCAGGATGCCGAAACCCCGACGGATCTGCTTTGGCAAGACTACACCAAGAACCTCAACTGGGAGCTGTCGCGCAACTTTGACCCTGAGCGCAACATAGCCACCATGTTGAACGGAGACCCAAAGAGCAGCAGAGCGAGCTACATTGCGACCTTCTTCTACCTGGTCATGGCGGTCAATGACAGTGAGATGGACTGCGTGTTGACGGTGTGGTTGCTCGAACAACTGATTGATGACGTTTGCGACAAGGAAGCTGAAATGGTCGCCGGCACGTTCAGCAGGAGCCTGTGGTTTTGGAGCATTTTGTTCGGAGCTGCCGTGGCCAACTCCGGGAGGCCAATAACCTCGACAGGAGAGCAGCAACTTGCCAATTGGAAGGCAGTGTACGCTTCAAAACTGTGCCTTGCTAGCTCAATCATGCATCTCGACAGCTGGCCAGCGGCCAAGGCAATACTGGCCGAGGTTGGCTGGACTGACGGTTCGGATGCCGAGGGTAGGCTAAAGGAAATATGGGAGAGGGCGATATCGGATCGAAGAGGCGACGATGTTTTCGTTGGTGATGATGGGGAAATCATCTTGCCAAGCGACACATGACGCTAGATATGCGAGGTTGCGCTACCTCAGCGACCAGAGTATCATCATGACTTTTCGCAAGAGCCGAAAATGTTTCGTTCCAGCAGACGATTGTTGTGGTACTTGTTGTTTTCATCTTGTTCCCCAAGCAGCCTGTCCAGGTGGCCATACGCAGTACACACTTCTATCAAAACTGCGGATGCACCGGCTAAAGGTACGTGATAATACGAGTGAACAGACGAAGACGGGATACTCACGACGTCGGAGAAATGGTGCTTCCAGACCGGATGCTATTTTCGTGACAAGCGAGTCATAAGGCTGGCATATGGAAATTTGGATCCGCATGCCGGGTTGAGAAGATCAAGGCAGCAGCGACAACCATTGCCATATTCGCAATAGTGCGACCGGGGACGCGATGGCCCGAAACAAACTACTGCCTCGAGCAAATGAAGGCAATGTAAATAGTGTTCACAGCAAAACAAAATAAGATTCAGCAGACCGGCTGGCGACTTGTGTGGTTTCCTAGCCATCTGAAAAGCCAAGCTGTGAATCCCCTCGCGCCGGAAACGTTAGGTGCACTTGCCGACAGGAGCGTTACAGACTTCGGATGGTCTGGAGTCTCTACCGACCGGGATGAGACAGCTATACTTGTAGTAATTATGCTAATCGCATTGTGCTACTACTAGCAAGGAAAACACGCCTGTGTGCATATACTTTGCCTCGACTTCGTCGATACCGCTGGCGTCATGCTTCGCCCATGTATGTCACATGTCCCTCGTGGTAAGGGAAAGCGGCCCGTAAGCTCCCGAGTCTAAATCAAGGGAAAGGCTTCATGCCCAGGATTCACTTACACCACACGGTATCCGTACACAAGCACGAAAGAAAGTAGACACACCGAAAGCGACACCCTCTTTGTCGTTACTAGAAAAGTTGCTTCTGCGGTCGTCGAGGGTGAAGAAATGGTTGAAGAAATCGTCGAGGCGTATCCCTGGCGCCCTACCTATGGCCAGTGCTGAGCCTTTCTGTGCAGCACCTGAGGATGGTGGTCGAGACTTGCACTTGCTACCTTCGTCAACGCGTAGCTTCCCGGCTACGCTTTCCTTGTCGGCTTGCATTAGAAGCTTCGTCAGCCGAAAGAAAAGGAACGAGGCGGAAGGATTTACTGCGAGGATGAGGCAGGTGCTCCCGAGTATTACTTGCTTGCCGCTTATTCTGAGTCCATCGGCAGATGGCCTTGGGTCTAGGTATCCTCGAAGACGACCATGGGCCCTCTCGTCGCACACGCTTGAAAGACCCCTTCGTCCCGTCTTCTTAGCTCGATGTCAACGTCAGCACTTGAAGCTGTGCTGCGCAAACTGTAGCAGCGGTTCCCCGCGTCTCAACCTCAGCATCAGGCCTCAAAGTCAAAGACTGTTCCTCAGCTTCGTCTTGTCAGACCGTTGGCGTCAACTGATACAGGAGTGTGGAGCTCGGGTCACTTCGTCCGGCGACTGGTGCAACGCCATCACAGTCGAGCAGAGACATCATCAATGTCGGGAACGACGCGTTCAAAAGGTGACAGCAATCACCGAATTGTCGCGGGATCTCGATGATGGCTGCCGGATGATGTCGTAAAGCGACCACCTGGCCATGGCACCGCACATGTGTCATGCACCACGATGCAAGAGCAGGAAACCAGTTGCGAACGGTTGGCGTGGAACAGCTTCCGCCAGACGCGGGCCAGCTGGCCATGCCCGGGTAATCACATCGCGAAGCGCGTCTGCGTCGTTGGCGGTGGTGTGTTGGGTCTGGATGTGTGGCCGTTGTCGACAGCGTCGACCAGTCGTCGTCCGACACGCCCAAAGTGCAGCTGTCGGATGAGGTTAACAAGGGCACATGTTTGACCGGTGTGGTGTGTCAGTAGGTATGTCAGCGCGTTTGACAACCCTTCTGCTAAACCACACAGCGCAGAGCTCCAATCAAGGCAGGAAGACGAGGTACGGGCCAAAACGGTCATCCGCATATCCCGCAGTCCTGTCGGTGCACTCGTGTCGGCAGGTAACACTATAGCCATAGCCAGATTCTTTCGAAGCTCTTTTTCGGTATCGGGGCGAACAAACTGGCTTTCGACTATTTGGAGACGGCTACCGATTGATGCATCAAAGCATACAGTCAAGATCGCGCAATGACTTGACGAACCTACTAGAAGCAAGGCGTCTTTGCGACGGTGGACATCGATTGGGATGAGTTTGCGGAAACATGGCATGGCCAGCTGCGCAAAGTGCGGGTAAACGAGAAGATGAAGAGGCCAGGAAGCAGGCATTTACCTGCTACAGTTGGACGGCCCGGCCGCCTCGTTGTTTTCTTTGCAGGCTTCTCTGGTTTTCTCGGTTTTCTGGTTCATGTTTCGTCCGCAAGGCTTCCCTTCTGCTTTTCGTTGCAACGGGACACTCTCAGCGCCTCTGCACGGATGAGCTGTCGCTGCAGCCATTATCCCTTCTAACCACCACGGCTCGGAGCTCCCTGCACCGCGATAGGTCGGGCGTCTTCAACTGTGTCCACATAGGGCCCATGTCCAAGTCATTCGAAATCAGGGAAGCAGGGCCGTCACCGCCAGCTCCGTTCGGAACGGGCCTATGACAGGTGCAGGCACAACAATACCAGTTGGCTAGCGCCATGTAGGACGAGTCCTGCGGCCATTGTGACGGCCAACAGCAATATGACACTTTCCTGACATCTGTCGACGATTCAGCCAGTTGTGCATCTTCATCATCGTCAGTCTCGATATTTCCAGACACTCTGGCCGCCAGGCGGACAACACCTCGCAGCCACGGACACGGCGAAATGAGAATGGTTGGCTGTAAAATTAACGGTGGACGAGATATGTGGTTATCCTTTCCTTGGCCTGGCTCATCCGCCCTGCAGAATCACGAACCAAAGGGCGCCAACGCCCTCGTGAACAGGGGTATTTCGATGCCAACAAGGCATGGCACGCACGACGTGGAGCCCACGCCGAATCCTCCCCTCTCCGACCAAACCCCCCCCTGGACGCCCTCGCGGACCTCTCATCTCCTCGTCTCGTTCGTCCGTTGCTCTTGGGTCTGGCAGCCAGGCTTCTCGTCGCGCTGCAACATTAAAACCCGCTGACCCCCCTCCCTCCCTGCCCAACAATGCTTCTCTTCCCTTCTTTTCAGCCCAACTTACAACCACATTCCTGCCTGACTATACTCTCTCCTGCGTCGCTGATCTTTTTGGCGGCCCGACACCTAGCAATTGTCTTTTTGTACCCGCCTACATCCCTCTAACCCTTACACAACATCAACCCTACCCTCAAGAAGGTCAAAAAGATCTTCCCCATCTTGCCACCCAAGGATCATCCTGCTCGACAGCAACGACAGACATTCCGCAGGAACATTGCAACCAGCTTCCCGCCTGGGCCTCTGCCTTGTTTCTCTGTTTTGCCGACAAACTCGCCCGAGTTGATCCATTGCCCAGGACTGAATGACACACGACCCAAGGAATCAAATGACTGCCCTTGTTGTTTCACGGCCGGACATGCCTGGCTACAACCTTGATTTGGACGACGTCCACACTCCCTCTAGGTATTTCTTTTCTTTCTATGTCTCCAGGGTGGTCCATTGTGCTTTTCGGTTCCTGTACTGCGAAAGTCATGTTTGTTGTTTTCTTTTGCGTCTACTCAGATCTCGCCCGGCCACGGAGGCCTCATCCACAGGACTTCAGACCAGGACTATACATACGCACGACCCAGAGGAGACTTCCCAGGATTCATTTCAGGACACATGCCAGGACTATCACACCAGGATACTTTCTGTGGACTTTACTTTTGCCTAAAGGAGAGGAGACCGTCATGCGGAGCTCGTCTCCTGCATTCGTCACGCCGACGCGGTCATCACAAAGAATTATCTACACTATCAACAGTGAGTATTTCGCGAGATGGGAAACAAGAACGACACAGCAACCCACCCAAACATTCCGAACCGCCGAGGACTGGCTTTTCTTCTACCGGACTATTCTGAACCGTGGATGCTATGGAGTTACCCCTGCCGAATTTACTGGATCAAGTCTCGACCGAGACGCCGGGGCTGCTCAGCTCTGTTTTGGACGTACTCGAATATTCTACGAGGCTTCAGTCGGGCACGCCTGTGTCGGCGCTCTGTGTTCCAGTCACAAATCAACGTCTCAACCCGGTTTCCTAACGACATTGGCCCTGAGGACATCGCACGCTGCGCCAGCTCGTGTCGTCGTCTTTCATCTCGTGGACTTTACTTGCTTCGATTCTGTTTCTCTGTCTCGGGACTTCCCAGCCGACGTACCCAGGGAGCATGATACGCCATCATGACGAACCGAGGACTTTTCTTTTGATCCGCTCGGCCCTTCCAATTTTGCTGCGTACGACCCAGGCACCCGGGACATCTCGATCCATGGAACTCATCAACATCACGCTCCTCCCTGGTACATATTCGATTAGATGGTCGCGTCCTCAGGCTCCGCACTACGATGTTTCCAACAGCCAAACTTCGTGCCAGCTTAGTGAGGAACCCTGCCTGCCATTTCGACCAACACTTTTCTTTTGTACAACCTATTCCGGACTCTGGCACACGAAAAAAACAAGGACCTGGACCCCGTTACCCTGGCATGATCCTGACTGGATCTGTGCTCGCGCCTGGTCTGTCAACACGAAGTCCCCCAAGTCGAGGGTAAAGCAACGCAAGCTAACCGTGACACAGGAACAAAGTTGTCCCATGCTGAGATGTTTTTCTGTCCTTATGTTCTAGTCATTGCGCTCAAATATGGAAAGTGGAGAAACAGCACACTAACCTTCCCTTCAGCGACTACAGCTTCTTCCACGCCGGAATGGTGCCGTCGGGAATGTTTTCCTTTTCTTCTCAAACAGGACCATCGGACCTTGGCGGTTCGTGGGAAACGACAGGAGAAGGTGCACAGAACTTCCAAGACTTTTCAGACAACGGATCTGCCCACCCGGGAGACTCCGAGGATTTTTCTTTTTCCGCTGAAGGCCACATCACACCCCGTGGACAAGGACAGACCGTTGAGGACATGCAGAGCAAGTGGACTGCTCCAGCAACTGCCACAACCGTGGCGCCCGTCGGGGGCGAACCCATGCGGAGGGGAACTTCAAGAAGTTCTGCTGGCAGCCGCAAGCACCGCATTTCCAAGATCACTTCTCCCAAGGCCCGACCCAGGATGACCTCTTCTGCATCGTCTCAAGTTTCTGCGCAACTGTCCACCATGGACATCACAGGTAATGCTTCTGTGTTCTCCACAAACGGACCCCAGCCAACCGCCCAGTTGATGGACGTGAACTCGTACTTCATTGAGTCGGAAGCGGGCCCCGTTTCGTCCCAGTGGTTTAACTCCATGATTGTTCCCGATGGCCTGGCGGGCGACATGAACATGCACGTCGTGCCAGCCCAGATGCACCTGGACCATGATTCAAGCATCGGAGCTCACTCTCCCTCTGCCTCCTGGAACTCTTTCAGTCCCCCGGAGTCTCAGTTGTCTTCTCCCGCCGGAAGCCCCGAGGACATGTGGTTGTCCGCGCCTCTCATGTCTTCCCCTCCTCACTCGGAGCACGTGTCACCCATCATCCAGAGCCAGTCTCCCAGGTATGTTTCTCAGATCAGCTCAAGCATCGAGCCTGCATCTGACGCAGCCAACCTGTACAGCGTCAACGGCAAGTTTGGTCAGGACCTCATCGGCGACGAGCTCTCCGGCAGTATGCTCACCATCGTTGGCGACGCCAACTCTCTGCCATCGGCTTTCCCCAGCCGCAGGAACACCAACGAGGGTGATTCAGCCCGGGACCACCCCTTGTACAAGAACGCCACACCTCAGGCCGACGGACTGTTCCACTGCCCCTGGGAGGGAGACTCCAGCTGCAACCACAAGCCCGAGAAGCTCAAGTGCAACTACGAGTGAGTCGACTCTTTGGAGCTGTACAACGTCCGCCATCCTTCAACAAAGCTAACTTGGTTTCCTTTCCCCCACACAGCAAGTTTGTCGACTCTCACTTGAAGCCCTATCGCTGCAAGATTGACTCATGCGAGAACGCCCGGTTCTCTTCCACGGCTTGTCTCCTACGCCATGAGCGCGAGGCCCACGCCATGCACGGTCACGGTGACAAGCCCTTTTTGTGCTCTTATGACGGGTGCGATCGCTCCATGCCTGGCAACGGATTTCCCCGCCAGTGGAATCTCAAGGATCACATGCGCCGTGTCCACAATGACAACGGTGTCCCCGGATCTCCGGCTGTCGCTGCCAGCGGCCAGCAAAGCTCCAAGGGCCGCAAGCGCAAGGATGCGCCCAAGGTATCTGGACCTGTCGCTCCTTCCCGCAAGGTGACTGCCAAGGCTACCGTCGTGGAGGCGGTGGTCAAGGAAGAGCCCCCTTCCCAGCCGCTGGTTGACGAGTGGATGGCCCACCGTCAGGCTCTGGAGAACATCGTCCGTGGTCTAATTCAGCCCGAGGATGTTAAGAACGTCCAACTCATCAAGGACGCTCACAACCTCCTGTCCGCCATGGGCAGGATCGAAAACACTCTGAGCCCTTCTCAGCACATGGATGCTGCCCAGGCCCCCTTCCGCCAGAACTTCGCCCTGGTCGGGTGAAGGCATATATAATCTTTTGGTCCGTAAAAGTCCACCATGCCAACACGCGGCAGCAATCCACTAACATTTTACCTACAGACGTAGATTGCACAACACTGGATACCATCAGCCGCCGATGCAAGTGCATCAGGATGTCCACAGCAGCACTTCGATTCAGCGAAGGGCACGCTGACTACCGGACCCACCGAAACCTTACGGGCTCGTGAGCCATGAGACATACTTCTACCCACGTGGACAAGCCACAAAGCCGGATGGACAGTGTTTACACAGGAGCCGCCAGGCTACGGAAGCCGACAGGATGGAAGCCATGGATCTCACATTAGGAGACGTGAGCAAGCGGGCGGGGGAAGGGGTGCTCTGACAAAAGCCGAGCCGCGGCCGCAGGGTGGAAGTCAGAGGAAGAACTTTGAGAATTATTCTGCTTTTTTTCTTTCGCTTTCTTGTTCAAGAATGTCTGGTCATACTAGAGGACACATGTAAGAGCTCGCAGCTCGACACAACAGAAATTGTACCTTGGAAGGAGATGCCTCCGATTGGAGGTCGCGTCCAACGAATAGCGTCGAGCTCAGGATGGACGCAAATAAACGCAAACAAGAGACAGATTTGATTTAGCAGAAGATATCTAAGAGAAAACACGCGCATGAGATCGAAACGCACAGCGAAACTCGCGCAGGCTTAGGACGTGAATTACATGATATTATCTCCACGGTTGTCAAGGGCCTAAACCGCGTCAAACAGCAGTATACGGATTCTGGCGTCGCGGACGAGAAAGCACACATGTGGGCAACATGGGCAACACACATGGGTCGATGCCGTGCAGAGGCGTTCGTCAGGTCTGACCTGCCTCCGCTCACGAGCGTCACATAATACCTGGGCCCGACTTGGACGACGCCATCTTGTTGCACAGTTGCTTGCGACGATGACAGAAACGTGCGTGCATGGTGTATAGTTCCTCTCACCCATCTCCTGGAGTCTTATCCTCGAGCTGGGCGTGCGTGTGACCGGCAGCGTGCCCTGGGGGGGAAGACTCGGAAGCCGGACTGACTGGCTGGCCAACTTGTCATTGACTCCACTGCTTGGATCCGAGATTCCTGAGGGTCTAGGGTAATTAGATGGCACCAAAAGGACTAAATCCCATCGAGATGGTGCCGGCTATTGAATGGTGCGGGGGGACATGCGGCTATGGCTACCTATGGCTACGGCCTGGTAGAGGGTTCGCGCGCGCGGGGTTGCGAGGGTGTAATTGCACAGCAGTACAATAGATATGCAGTTCGGCTGCGGTTCAAAAGTGTCGTTCTGGCTTGGACGATGCGCGAAGGCTACATAATGCCAACGAGGGGGTTGAGTTTGGAGATGGGGGGTGGAATAGGCTTGGGGTGTATTATCGCAGGGTTTTCCTTCAATTTGGGGGAAATGGTGTCGATGTGATCATGTAGAACATGCAGTGCATAGTAGCGCGCTTGGTCTACACATTAACGAGGCTCTTGATAACTGGAGACGGGTGGTGTTGACGTCGTCGTCGTAGTGACTGTCAATCGTCAGTATCCTGTATACCCGGCGCCGAGAAGCGTTGGCCCCTTGGTAGAACAAATGTTGTCGCGCTTACCACGGGTCTCACTCAACCTGTTTACTCCAGTAGACCCGAACGATTCTTACGCCATTGCCGCCCTCGGATTGTCTGTACCAGGTCACGTCGGTCGTCGCACTTCGGATGAATGCCCGGGCGTGCTGCGGTGCAAGATGGACGGGCCGAGATGTCATGCGCTGTCGGGCCAGCCGTCTTCTCGTGCTGCTAGAAGCACAAGTGGACGGCGAATGTAGAGCATGTCGAGGCGGGCTCGTGACCGGTGGAGGGCCGCGTTTTCGTCTCTGGACATCGGATTCCAGATGCGGAACTACATTGGACATAACGGCCTCGTGTACAGGATGTTTTATCCCCTCTACTTGTCAAGCTCAGCTGCCATGAGGGTTTGAAAGCAAGATGGCGCGGGGAGCAGGCCCGAAGATGGGAACAGACGACGATGGCAACAAAGGCAGAGGAGGGGTGTTGGCGACTACGGATGATATCATTTCTTGCATGCGAATAAGTGCCGGAATTAAGGAAATGGAAGGAGGGGTATATATTTTAGATTCTGCGCGCGTTGAACATTGAGGGACCAGAAGGGGGAGACAGAGAGACAGAAAGTCGACCATTTGTGAAGTTTGTGAGCTCTGACAGAATACACACTGGCCTCAAAGTCCGCGACAGCTACAACGAAACTTCGACATGACTTCTCTCCTGCGTACGGGTAATATACTCGACAGAGACGGTGTCCAGCGGTCCTGTGCGGTCCATGAGCTTGCGAGGCTGGGCGACCTATTTTGGTCAGACTTGGACTTGATCTTCGGTGACGGGCTTCTGCCCGAGTCCGATGATATGCGACTCTCTCGAGAGGATTGACAAAGTTCACGAGTCTTGGAAAGCCATAGTCTACTGCGTATAGACGCCACCGTCATCTGCAAAGCGCCAAAGTGTAACGTAAGCTGGTTGTCAGCGTCCAAGTTGCTTGGTATCTTGCTCCAACACCAACCTCACGGCAAGTCGCTTTCCTGACATGGGACATCACAGTCCACAAGCTTAGTTTGCACATGTTTGAGGTATGCTCAGGGCACATGTACGCAACGTTCTCTTCCTACGTTGCGATACAATCTGTGCGCCTGCAGATGCGCGTGGAAGTCGAACGACTCATGCTTCCTGCCTCGCAGGGAGGGCCCAGGCTGACGGATGGGCTTGGAGAGGGAGAGGACAGACCGCGGACGCTTCTTCAACCCGCGTGGGAGGTAAAACAAGCTGTGCAGGTGCAGCGGGATCTCGAACGGAAAGGGACTCTGTTCTCCAGGTTCTGGACTCCTCGGATAGGGTTGAGAAAGACGAAGAGAGAGAGAGAGGGAGAGATAGAAAAGGGCAGGGGTAAGGATAGTTGCTTTTTCGTGTGTCGATTGCGGCAGTGTCGGCACGTCGATGAATCGGGAGAGGCCCAATGGACGCAGCTGAATCAACTTCTTGCCGTGATTACTTCCCGGGTCTGGAAACAAGTCACATCCTTGAGAGACGGAGAGAGCCTATTGTTCTGGTTGCGTTGGATGACTGATTCCAGGGGTGTGGTCTTCTCGAGGGGACGCACGACGGCCGTGTTGTCCGACAAGAGCATGCTGGACGTGACCAGCAGTCCAATCCCGCGCAGCATCGCGGAGCTGGATCAAGGTTTCCGACACTTCAGATCACTTGCGGGGTCTGGTATTTAGAGTTGCCGTGAATCAGTGCTTTGAAGAGATGGGAGGGCACGAGGGCAGATGGGCGAAGCGATTTAAACTCTTGGGCTAAACGTTCAGTGATTGGTCTTGAGCGGCCGCTTCTAAACTTCGGGTATGTCTGCCCGATGAAAATAAATGCTTAAAATATGTAAACCGAAATATCCAAAAGAGGAAGTGAAGAGGGCCGACTGCCGCCTTTTTACCTGTAGCGGTGGGGGTATCTTTGAAGCTTCAAATGTTGCCGCCCTATCCCCGTCGCCAACACCAAGGGCTCCGCGGCCGGAAGGGAAGTCCCGCGTCACGTTCTGAGGTGGTTGCGTCCTAATGTCGCTCTGTGTGGTCGAGTTGAAACCGCATCGGCTACCTATGCGGCTACCTATGCCGTCATTTTAACCCCCAAAAGTACCGGCGGACGGACTCTTCTTGTGCCTTTTGACGCCAGAAAGCGTTGTTGGTATCATCATGGGAAGGCTGTACGGGTCTGTAGAGCCGTCACGAATGCCTGCCTCCAAGTCATCGATTCTGCTGTCCAGTGTGTCGAGAATATAGCTGTAACGGCTGTCATCTTCCGCCACACTTGTCGCACGTCTGGGTGTTTCCCCGTCTCTCACACTATAGTGGCTCAGCCGGTGATCGCTATACGGATCCGACTTATTTCGGGCGTGTCCACGCGTGGGCCGACTGAAGTTGTGCACAGGCTGGCTGAGTGTCTCGCGTGGTAGGTTGGCCGTCCGCGCTCTTCTATCGGCCGGTCCGAGACTGGCCTCGTCTAGTTGGATTTTGATTGTGTAGACCGAGTCCTTCCGCGTTTCAACAGCTGGTAGTGGCTTATTCAGGATAGCATCGCTGTACATTTTATGTGGCAGGGGCGTCGACGTGCGTGAAGCTGCGGAGAAGGCCTGAACCTCTACTAGCTCTTCCATGTCGGAATTCAGAGACAACTGGCTTCCATTCCGCGAGACCTTTGTGGACTTCGACTTGTCCGTTGGGCTGGGCTCGTTCAATCTTTCCGATCTCTGCGGAGCCGGTTGTAGCAACTTGGGGAGGAACCGGTTGAAGAAGGGCTTCGTTGATGGGATGCTGGTGCAGATGATGCCAAGAAAGAGTTCAAGCGAAGACATGAGCCAGTTCATCCAGGCGTTCCAGGTGACGTCTGCCTCCGTGGTCATGATCCAAGTGAAATATGTCCGCGCTACACCTGCAAATGATGCCAGGAATCCGGTCCCAAAGAGCAGGTTGACGATGAGCAGTTGCCGTGGAGAAAGCTTGTTCTTGTAGACGATGCGTACAAGTGCCAGAGGGAGAAGCACCACCACGAAGTCGGTGAGTGTGTTGATGATGCTGGCTGAGAGAAGGTGTGCAGCCTCATTGATACAGTCCTGAGGCTCTACTGATAATGTCCAGTAGAGTGAGAGGGGGCTACCGAGCGTTAGTCGGATTGTGGATCGCCGCTTGAAGTGACTCACCGGCATTGTAGCATCGCAACAACAATGAATATGACGCCGTTGATGCCAATGAACACGCCTAGGCCTATGACAAGTGTGCAGAACTTGTACGACGCCTCGTGGGCGATTCGATATATCAAGGCCAACATGGACAGCTTCGTAAAGGTTGTTGCCAAGTCAAACAAGATCTGGCTGGCCAGTCCCATCTGTAACGACGACGTGTAGCGGTCAACGGGCACATCCCAGATGTGCCTTCCCCATCCGTAGCGGTCCATCGATATCATGCCGACTACCACAAAGGCCGCCGCGGGTATATAAGCAAGAACGACGAGGATGTCGTCCCACCCAAACCCTTTCGTAATGCATTTTCGTGTGTATATTCGGATGGCGATGATAACGGAAGCAATTGCCAGCAGAATGAGGGAGACAATCTGGTTAGCCGGGCCTCTCGTCTCGGGATCGTCGTAACGCGGTGGCGGCCAGCTGAGAATGACTTCTGGCGGCGGGATCCTCATGTCGTCAACGCCTTCGTGAACATCGTGTGGGCAAAAGGCAGTACGGCCAGTTTCGAAAACGATAGCGATGTCCGGTACCGAGATGGGGAGGTGTGGGGGGCTGGCGTTCTTATTGCCCCCTTAGGCGGCAGCAGTCCAAAGGTACAGAAAGAAAGATAGGAGACGCACGGGAGAAGGGATGAGCAGGGCGGGCAAATCCACTGAGGGTGTTAAAACGGGTTTCCAGTGGTGATGACCGTGCTTAAGCCTAATCAACAGACGAAGCAACGAGAAAGTATGTTACAGGTTGTGACATCAACATGATGATGCGCTGTCTGGCCGATATGTCCCTTCCACACCGGATGAGATGGAATGGCAACCTCAACCTTGGTTGCACTGCGGGGGCGGCACGAGTAGTAACTGTGGGCGAGACATTCGAGGCCGCACTGACGGCTCTAACTGGGGTTCTCTTGAGGAACCGGCCGTGTCGCATCGTGTTGTCTCTCTCAGACCACGGGTTGTGAATGGGGAAGTGCTCGATGAGGAATGACGGATGGAACTCCGTTGAGCCAACGGCACTCTGGCCGGTTGCAAGTTTGTTTGAGGAAATTCAGACTGGCAAGATACCTCAACGCATTACTTGCCGGCACACGTCGTCGTTTGTATCGAAGTAGGGTGTAACAATTACCAAGTATGACTGCTCGAGGGCAAGTAGAGTCAGTAGGCTTGTGCCTCAATGTAGGGTGGACGTGAGACTGCGGCTGGGCAAGCTGGATCGACACGGGAAAGTTGAGCCTTCGCCCAGAGACTTTGAGTTCAGTGTGATGGTAGAATAAGTAACTCCTCGAAGTTCGAGACATGCAAAGACTGTTGAGCCAAGAAGAATCCCTGGACATTCGTCCAGTGCCAGTGTCGGCGTTTGGCTCGTGACGGCTTCCAACTGCTGGCAGAAAAAGTATTGGAGTGTGAAGCACGAAACGACAGGAGTCAACAAGAAGCTGTTCCAAAGCCATGTCCTTGTCGAAGCTGCCCCCAAGCAGTTGTAAGTCGTGATGTCTGCTGTCTCTTGCAACAGGAAGTGTGATTGTATCCATGGAAGACTTGCCAATTTGACGGAAACCTGCGGTGGAGGGCTGAGGTCGTTTGGTCAAGGTCAAGTCGCCGCAATATTCCCCGCAATACTTGGCTTTCCAGTCAATAAAGAGAAACATTTGTACACGGCCAAACGCACGGTATTTGGGTTCGTCGGAGCGCATTGACGGCCGAGCGAGGGGGTTATCAAACCGAAGATGTCGGAGGATACGGCGCAGGGAGGCAGAGCTCTACCAGTCTCTCATCCGAGTCCCACACCCAGAGTAAGGTAGGCAGAACTTGATCGTTCTGATCCGAAATCTACCCACGCGACAGTATTGGCTCTGGGCCTGTCAGGCCTGTCGACATCGGACTCCTTGATGCTGGCATTTGGCTGATGTGATATCTGACGAACGAGGACGACTGACTGGGGTGGCCGTGGGTATCTGTAATTGACAGCAATAGCTGTAACTGCCGCAGATGACAGCAGTCAGGTTGAGTAGATTCTTACAAGAAGCGGTGTTTACTGATTTTTTTTCCTACACAGCTGTATGTGTTGCAGTCGAAAGGGGGGGGATCTTCGAAGCCCCCCTTAGTCATCAACAGCAGATCACCACCTTCCTCATGGTCCCCTCATCACCCTTTCTCCTGCTGGCAGGTCTTGCATATTCCACTTCACCGTCCAAAGTAAGTCATCTTTGCAGCAGGAATTCGGGAGGATCTAGATTCCATAGTACTGCTGACAGACCCATCTTCTGGTTCCATTTCAGGGCATCCTACTGCTTGCTACCCAGAGCCAGCATAATTGCTATTTCTGGCGGCTTTGGCCATTTCCTGTCGAAATTGACAACTACGACAAATCGAGGCCTTTGTTTCTATCTCGTCGCATTATAGACCGATCTAGCCCGTCCTATTCCTCAACTGGAACAACCTCACCAACGTCGCGAGTGCTGCATGCCCACGTCCACTGTGACTACTGTCTTGAAACAACTGAAAGTCAGCCATCGCCCTCGCCAGGACAGATGCGATTGGTTCCTCAGATCTGGTCGGGGCGAGTCTTGTATGTGACTGAATGCCACGCCACCAGCCGCGCCTCTGAAAGAAAAGAATTGTCTGTTGACTGACTATAGTCAAACATGAGACACGACCACCTATGCCTAGACAATTCATGCAAATGCGGAGCAGTCGTGCGTTGAAATTGCTGGCAGAACATCAGACATTCGGAGGGATGGGTTCCATCGTGCTGCGATCCGTCATAGTTCAGACTGTTGTGAAGGAGCTCGACTTGGACCTCCCTACATCAGGTTAATGAATCGGGGAAGCCGCCATCCTTCTGCGCAGCACGATAGGATCGACGTCCTTGAGCACTGTGGCTCGACTTACACAACTTGAAGCCTGTTATTCAGGGCCCCGGCAGAAGCCAAGAAACTCGCCATCGCCTTTGGAAGATGTCTTACACCGTTTGGTGTGAAATGGACGATGGTACGATTCCTGGTATTTCGACGGAGGCATTTTGGTAAATCGACGGACCCTCTTAACAGCCCTTTTTCATATATACTATTACTAACTCTAAGCCCTAACCCTAACTAAGCCCTCTCCCTAACCAAGACCCTATTACCCTACTACCCTACAAACTAACCTTCTTTCTCTGATATTTTTCCGATTTTTCGCTGGATTTTGATTGATGTTTGTATGTTGAAGAAACTTAGTGGTACTGTTATGGCTGTCGGCTAAACTTCGGAACGCACAGACGTTTTTTTGTTAGCAAAGCTTGGTAATGCCTCCGTCGAAATACCAGGTATCCGATGGTACAAGCAGCCGTTGCCCCTGCTGATGATGTATTGTTTCACTTTTTGGAGACTCTCACAGCGCTTTCATGAGATTTTTGCCGGCGTTATGAGGGACCAATCTTCCACATTTGGCTGGCGTATCGAATACAGCCGTGGTCATCCGAGTTCTACGAACAGCACGTTGGCTTCGGTGAGGTAGTTGTTGGGGGTGAGCTAATGCCGGGGTCGGTGAATGGCCGCCGTTGAATCCGAAAACCGTCCCTTCTTTTGGCAAAGTTCGACGTCAAGTTCAGAAGGCAAGGCGTAGATTGGCGTTCCGTTCTCGTCGGAAGCGCTGTTTCAAACCGAAAGAGCTGGTTCCTGGTCGGCGTAGAGTTTTCGCCCGCGCCTGAGGCGTCGTCTGACAGCAACGAAACTCACATTGCTGTTGATGTTCACCCCTACCTCAGAGATATATATTCATCCATCAAGTGCGAAGAAGTCGCGTTTCTTCAAACGTCGGGCCATCCGCTCCATCAAGCCGGTCCCGAGCGTCGCCGACATCAAGTCCAACAAAGAACGGTCCGAGCGGAGACTTTTCCAACCGGGAGAAGCAAATATCCTGCTGTCGTAACGAAAAGATCTGGGCCACGGTCTGAAGGGTAGAGAGCGTGAGAGCATTCACAAGAATTTGCTTTTTCGAGGATCGGCGGCCTGGAATACGAACATCTGTCTCCTGGGCAAGCCGGCCAAGGGATCTGTGTCCCGGGCGCATGGTTTCTGCGCGAATTGACAGCTCCCTCGTCCATCCTTGACTACTTCCTTTTTGTGAATGGAATTTAACGTCGGAAGAAATGCGACAGGTGGAATCAGAAGCGTAGTGCATTCGTTCTCCAGTACCCCGGATGTTTTCCGTAGATTAGATGAGTTTCTGCCATGGTACTATGCTTTTTCTGAGCACCGCGAATTCTTGACTGACCGTTGTGAACTATAGTTTGGCTTGTTGGTGCCTGTGACCATGGCTTGATCAGCCAGTGATGTGAGCGATTTCCGCTTGAGACGTCTTGACGTGCATTCATTCACGATGGCAACTTTAACTTGCATATGGGGGCATCCTATATAGTCATTTCCAGGCGACGACCAAGGAGCATGGGGTCTCTAAACGGGACATGACGAGTGTGCGGAAAAAGATTGTCGAGCTGACGTTCAACTTCATTGTTAGTAAGCAAGGCAAACGGGATCTGACTCAGAGCTTCGTAGGGATTCCTGGCGAGAGTCTATTTACGACATCTGCCTGAATTTGGCCCCCGTGTGACGAGGCGGCATCCGTCCCGTTCGCCTCACCGTGATGAGAACATGGTTGAACAGAAAGTTTGCTTTCGCTGAGGATTGTGTTTCACAGACGAAGTGAAGACGTCGAGGTGGCACGGGTGAGGCATCTTGTCATGGACGTCTGATTGATGGCAGCATCGGGTCGCGAATGAGGTCCCGCCGCCCAAGCCCTCGCCTGCCGTAATATCAGTAGCCTTCCGTCCAGACGGCCAAACAGAACAGCTATTTATCTCATTGCCGAGGCGTGTTGAACTTCGAGTAGGGATGAAATAGCCGTGTCATCGGGAGAAACAGGGTTCCTTCGCAAGCATGCCGAGGGACTTACCTCACGGAAATGCAGGAGCGGCTGCCACGATGCCACCTCGCCTGGCACCCAGACTGATGATGGTTTCTCTATTTCGCAGAGGTCATGCTTGCGTCTTACAGTGCTTCCAGGAAAGTCGAAGAAGAAGCACAAGCCTCACGATGACTGAACGAGTTTGATGATCGAGAGACAAGTGTATATAAGCTTGATAGTTGTCGTCTGACGAAGTAGGGCGCTAAACCCGACTGAGCCCAGCTATCGTTACTCATGGTGACCTCCAGACGGTTTGCTTGCGAACCAGAGGGACAGGTATCCCGATAGGGTTGCAAATCGTGGCCCGGCACTCCCAGCGAAGGGAAGCGCGAATGGGCGGGCACGACGCGAGATCTGTTGAGGGGCGCTGGTAGGTTGTTGGATGACAGTCTCAGCCCACGGCCGGCACATGAATGGGTGTACATGAGGGGACCTCGAAGCGAGGACGACGGCGCCTCAGGTTACCGCAGCACGCAGGTGAGGCGGGCAGGGAGGTCGAATGCGGGGCAGCTGCACCAGATAGGTACTGTGTAGCGCCCCGCCGGGACGACCTCCAGCTGCCCCTCCAAGGCCCTCATCCCCTGCTGGCAATGCCCATACCGAAGGCACCTAGGCGGGCAACAACAAGGTATACGCATGTACCACCTGCCCCTCCATGAGACAATGGCACCGAAGGTCCGCCGTCCAGCCCACCTCGCGCTGCAGCTTTTGACGTGACCCAACCCTGTGAGGTCTTTTTGCTGCTGCTGCCCATCTTAAATCCTTCCTCGTCTGCGTCATTTGCATTGAAATCCGTCACCTCAATCTGATCTTCTGTCAGAGTCTATCCGAACCTTCAGTATTCTTTCTCGAATCACTAAATACCAATTGCCCAACATGGCTCGCAAGTTCTTCGTCGGCGGCAACTTCAAGATGTAAGTCTCTCCGACAGCGGGGTAACTTCACGATCTCCCCATGCAAGGAGGCAGAAGAAGAAGGGGGCTCTATAAGCTTCGATTGCAGTCAAAGTCGATTAGCCTGACTGACACCTTCGTTGTTAGGAACGGCTCCGTGTCGTCCATCAAGGAAATTGTCCAAAACCTGAACAACGCTACCCTCGACTCCAACACTGGTAAGACCCGGTTTCCCCGACATAGTTGTTCAAATTGAACGGCGACAGCTAACATGCCACCTAGAGGTCGTCGTCTCCCCTCCCGCCATCTACCTCCAGCTCACCCGCGAGCTCCTCCGCAAGGACGTCGAAGTCGCTGCTCAGAACGTCTTTGACAAGCCCAACGGCGCTTTCACCGGCGAGATCTCTGTCGCCCAGCTCAAGGATAGCAACATCAACTGGGCAATCCTCGGTCACTCTGAGCGCCGCACCATCCTCAAGGAGTCCGACGAGGCCGTTGCCTCCAAGACCAAGTACGCCACCGAGAACGGTGTGGGTGCCATCTGGTGCTGCGGCGAGAGCCTCGAGGAGCGCGAGGCCGGCACCACTGTCGACGTCGTCAGCAAGCAGCTCGCTGCCCTCAGCGCCCAGATCTCCGACTGGTCCAAGGTTGTCATCGCCTACGAGCCCATTTGGGCCATCGGCACTGGCAAGGTTGCCACCAACGACCAGGCCCAGGAGGTGCATGCCGCCATCCGCGCCTGGCTCGCCAAGAATGTTAGCGACAAGGTCGCAGAGGAGACCCGCATCCTCTACGGCGGCAGTGTCAACGAGAAGAACTGCAAGGACCTGGCCAAGGAGAAGGACATTGACGGTTTCTTGGTTGGCGGTGCCAGCTTGAAGCCTGGATGTGAGTCGTGCCTCCTCGACGTACGAGTACCGCACATGCTGACAGTACATAGTTGTCGACATTGTCAACGCCAAGCAGTAAATTTTCGAGAGCGCATACTTGATGATGATGACTTTCTAAAAGTTGGCCACAGTTGGCCTGGGCAGCTCTGGGATAGCTCGCGAAGACTGCAGCCCCTGTTGACGCCTTGGGGGGCAATAGAGATGAAAATGAATGAATATACCCCCTTGAAGTCGCGCCGGACGCTTTTCGTAAACGCTGAGATGTTTTGCATTTGAATGCGCTCAAGGGGACACTCTATCCCCTCCCCAGACGGGTGATATATGGTACAAGCATGAATGATGCTCCATGCAGATCCTGCTCTTTGCTTCCGCGGACGCCTTGTCCTGATCGTAATTGTACATGTCTTACAAATGATGGTTCTCGTATCTCCCCTTAAACAGTCATGCCCTTGCCGTGGTAAGGAGACCACACGCCTCTGACACTTGGGTTGAAGCTTGTCACCGGCTTGTTTGTTCTCTTCAGCTTTTCTCCGCTGGCGTCACGCACCAACTCGGCCTTCTTCATGATCTCGGTAGGTTCCATGTTCCGCACGCAGACGGACTTCTCGCGGCCGTTAATGTAGTGACCGACGATCATTGGATGTTTCGAGGGACGGGGCGAGACGGTGAATTCGATCTGAGGGTTGGCTTTGGCGAAGCTTGCAAGCTGGGACTTGATGAAGCCGCTGGAACACACATCAGCTTTGATACGATGCTTCAATCTCTCTATCCACGCACTTCATGCCCTTGGAGCTGCCGGCCCAGTCGCAATAGTGAAAGTCCATCTTCTTGCACTGGAGGATGAAGGCACCGAGGCCATTCTGGTAACTCGTCAGCACACCTGGTAGACGAGCGCGTCATGAGAGAACCTACACGGCCGGTGGAAACCGTCTTCAATGCTCGAATCGTCATGGCGTTCTGGTCGGCATGCAGAAACCAATTGTTCGCTCAAGTCGCGAGAAGCTACTGTTCAACATGGGGAAATTTCTTAGCGCCACGCCGCTGAGACTGGCAGGTACGTACCTCCGCAGTCATGCTAAGCGGTGCTGGTATCGGTCGGCAGAACTGCGGCAGAATTCGACGGAGCTGGACGAGGCCAGGCTGCACCACAAACTTTACCATGCTCTTCGCTTCTCGTCTTCCTATCTCCGTGTTCTCGACGCGACAGCCTGTCTTGCACACGGCATCTCACTTCACTCGGTTGATGCATTTTGTATCGGACTGCATCCCGCATCGCATCGCATCTGAACTTAGGGTCATTTCCTTTTGAGGACTTTCGATATTTGACTCACTGGTTATGACGGACAAGCTCCCCCCCAACCTGCTGGCGCTGTTCGCGCCGCGACCTCCCCTGCGATGGGTTGCGCCTCCCGACCATGCGCCCGAGTCGAGAAAGACGCTGCCCGTCTCCGGCCTGGCCGGCTTTCTCCCCGCGCTTCAGGAATACAAAGAGACAGACGTCTACAAGCCAACTGAAAGTTGGCTGGAAATGCGCGATCGCAAGAAGTTGGAGAAGCAGGCTGCTGTTGAGCGACTCAAGACCGAGGGGCCGAAAAACTGTTGGTTGGCCCGGCATCAACCAACAAGAACCCAATGCTAAGTTGTGTCATCTAGTCAAGCCGCATGAGGATCCCAACATCCGTGGCGATGCTTTCAAGACGCTCATTGTAGCGCGGCTCTCCTATGACGCCAATGAGCAGGACCTCGAGAGGGAGTTTGGTCGATTCGGCCCCATTGAGCGCGTGTGTACTACCTGTCACCTTCCGTCCATCGAAACACACAAAACTAACGGTCGTACAGATTCGCATCATCGCTGACACTCATGCCCACGAGAAGCCCAGAAAGAAGAAGAAGCCCCATCGAGGATACGCTTTTGTCGTTTTCGAACGCGAAAAGGATATGAGAGGTAATACCGCCGAACCCTTTTTGTTGGGACCCGGCCTAGTTGCCAGCCCCATCCCCTCCAGGCTCGTGGCCCTGAGGCTCGCCCTTGCCCTGTCCTACACATCGAGAATCGTGGCCCTCAAGCTCGCCCATCTCAAAATCTTGTCTTTTCTTTCACTTGTTCCCTGCTTCACGATGCAAAGGTATGATATTGGTAAGGTTTTACTGACACGAGCGCCTTGGCGTACTGGTGAGTAGCTGCTCTGGATGCCTGCGATGGCATTCGAATCAAGGACAAACGTATCAAGGTAGACGTCGAACGCGGCCGGACTGTGAAAGGCTGGGTACCGCGCCGTCTCGGCGGTGGTCTCGGAGGCCGAGGATACACCAAGGCCATGCCTGCTAGACCTATGGGTGGACCTGGTGGCAACTTCGGCGGTGGTTTCCGAGGCGGCTTTCGTGGCGGATTCGAAGGGGGTCGTGGCCGCGGAGGCTTTAGAGGAGGCTTCGGCGGTCGTGGCGGCGGATTCCGAGGCGGCGGCGACTTTGGTTCCCGCGGCGGCGATCGTGGCCCCAACGGTTACGGCGCACCCAGAGACGCTCCTTCAGGACCCGGTCGTGGCTTCGGGGATCGCAGTTCCAGCGGTGGTGGGTATGACCGTGGTGGCGGCCGCTCATTTGACGACAGATCCGGCGGCGGCTATCGTGACGGTGGCCGCTTTGGCGACCGTGACAGAGATCGCGACGGAGGTCGAAGGACCGGAAGCAACATGGAACCCATCAGACCTAGAGGAGAAGGTGGGTATCGTGGTGACCGAGGCGACAGAGACAGAGACCACGACCGCGATCGCGACAGCCACAGGGACAGAGACTACGACCGACCTCGCGAAGAGGACAGCAGAAAGCGCGGCTACGAAGGAAGCGGCTATGAAGATCCCAGAAAGTTGCGTCGTTACTGACGAGACATTTGATGTCTTGCGGTGGGTGACAACTTGCTCGTTTCATCTTTCAGTCTCTTTTGTCCTTCCTCTTGTCTATCGAGGGTAGGCCGAAGGAGTCGAATGCTTGCAGTTTTCGTCATCGGCTTCCATATCCATCGACCAGGGCGGTAAAACCAGCGGCCAAATGCTACGACTTGTAGTGTCATCTCCAGCAGTGACGAGTTGCATCGACACAGAACGGCACTCATTGAGGTAACTCTTTCGTGGCCGAAAGCACCAATTTAAGTAAGGCCATCTTGATGAGTTGGGCATGCGTCCCTATGGACGGCGCCGCAGGTAAGGTCAGAGGTAAGGGACTCCGTGCCTACTGACCTGGAGCTTAGCATGGAGCACTGGTTTCATTGAAAAAAGAGGGGGTTTATGTCAAAACCCGCATGTATCGCTTCTTAAACAATTGTATGATTAGGTGAGGGTATTTCGGTGTTCTTGCACTTGAGACTCTCGTAGCCCCTTATCTCCCGATTTCACTCAAGGCCGACCGTCACGGATGCATCACGGATGAAGCAAGCTCGGGATCATGCACGCACACGAGAAAAAGGGGTTTCCCTCTGCAAGAGAGCTTGAATTTTTTGCATGAATGATGCCTGACGCATGCCCGAAAGAATCTCTGAGAAACCGCCCAAACGCCATATGTTAATTTTGTTGTCCACCCCTCGCAATCCATGATGGATGGTATCAGCCTACATGAAGAAGCAATCATCAAGTCTAGAAGCCTTTTTTTTCTGTTTCAGATTCATCCACACTCTGCCCACCAAAGCAGCACTTAGTCGCTCTCATCGTCGACGCCGTCCATGGCGTTGGGATTCACCTCGGTCACCTTGCCTGTCGAAGCGCTCCAGTACCTGCAGGCGCCGAAAGTTAGCCACGTCAAGTCTCCAAGATTCACATTTGGCGGGGTGGTGGAAGGAAGGACGTACGCCAGAATCTGAACCTTGAACTCGCTCAGGCAGATGCCAAAGAGCTTCAGCAACCTCGTCTGCCTGCTGTCGAGAACGTCGCCCTCGCGGCAGACGGTGTAACCCTCTCCGGAGGAACCGTCGGCGTCGCCGAGGCACACGCGGCCCTTGATCATGCGGGTGGGCATGCCGAGGCGGCGGAGCTCGGGCTCGATGCTGTGCTCCATGGGGACGTCGTGCTCGGCGGGGACCTCGCCGCCCGTGGCGTAGACGACGCCGGGCGGGATGGTGAACTCGCGCGTGGCGACGGTGCCGGCGCGCGCAAAGTCGACGGGGGAGACGCCCTCAAAGTAGGAGAGCACGGTGGCCGGGTCGCGGTTCGTGAAGATGAGGCCGACGGTGCCGGAGAGGAAGGGCGTCAGGCGGTCGATGCCGTCGGCGACGGCGGAGGAGGGGTCCTGGCCGAGGGCCTTGACCATGAGTTTTGTCTTGCCGAAAAAGAGCCTGCCGGGACCTTGTCAGCTGTGTTGTCCCACAAGTCTACAATTCCTTCCCGTCGTCGTCATTGTATTCGGGTCCGCAGAATAGAAGTTTCGGGCGGGAAGGCGCAAGACGAACCTGCAGTCTGTGAGCTCGTGGCGAACCTCCTTGAGATAGTTGTTGCGCATGTTGTCGACGGAGAAGACGAAGCAGTGCTGGTACTCGGGGACCGACTCGCGGATGTTGGCGAAGAGCTTGTCCTTTTGCTCGCGACCCTTCTTGCTGACCTGGGTCATGTTCACGACTCTGTTGCGCTTGGACTTGGGCATTTTGGCGGTTTCTTGTTGTTTCCCTTGCTTTTGTTTTGTGGTTCAATATCTGCTTTTCCGGTATTTGATCACTCGTAAGGCGACTCGACAATGGTTACTCGAACGGTCGGGTCGGTGTGGGCAAAATGGGTGCTGGGCGTCAGTGCGATCAAAAAAGTCGTCGATTTCGAGGGACCGATAAGAAAGATTTCGCCGACCGCCTTTGGCACAAAATTCTGGCAGGGGACGAGGGGGTCCGGCCGCCAACTTTTTTTTTTCGAGAAGACTGGACCCCGCATTGCCTAGGTCCAATAGTATCCCGGAGGGACCGACAGGGGCCCACAATTCCTCGATACTTACCGAAGCCTCACCGAGATTGCCGTCAATAGGTGCTGCAGTTGCTGTAACATCCTTTGCGCCGCTTGTTTCATTAAGGTCATCTACATAGGCCTTTGCTATGTAATCTGCGCGTTTACCATAACAAATTCTTCACTCCTTCAGTCTATTTCTAGCGCCACATCCACCTCCCGGCGTCTACGCGAGATACGTGTATGTGTTGCCCTCCCGCTCAAGGTAGTCCTTGTCAATCAGGCTGTGGTGGCGTTAGCTGTATGTTCTAGGAGTGTGGAAAGCAGCCAACTTACTTCTCTATTTCCTTCTTGATCTGTGCCGCGTCGACAGCGCCACGGTTCTTTGTCAAGTTAATGACCTCTGCCACCAACTCGGCATGACTCATAGCCTTGCGACTCTTCATGATCCTAACGATGGCGGCTTGCGTCTCGAATCGTCGATCCTGTGTGATTCTCTCGTGAGTCTCCTTGTTCTCCTCCTTGGTCTCCTTTAGCTGGATCTGGTTGATCTTGATGCGGAGTCTCGGGTGTTGGAATGCCTTGTTGATGGTGAACGTGTCACCTGGGTTGACGTCCTTGCCCTTGGGGTGCTTCGTAAGCACACGAACCTGAGCGCACGCCAGCGACTGCAGAGTACGCTCCAGCTCATCACCTTGAAGATTTGTGGCTCGAGCAATTTGCTCATATGCTAGAAACCCGTCGGTGCCGACCTCGTTGAACAGGATGAGCACAATGGCTTGGTACGCGCTGACGAGCAATTCTTTTGTGCCCTTGGGGAATTTGGCCTTGATCGCACAGTGCGCCAGCGAATGTTTCCAGTTCAAAAGTCTCCCAGTGTGCTTGTTCTTGTAGTATTGGTCGAATCGTTCAATCTGCTTAGCAACGTCGTCCGGGAGGTTAACCTTGGAGTCGGGGTACGTTGGCCAAGCCGCAGCGGAGAGAATCATGACTTGCAGGTCCACCGGAGACCTGCTGATGCCAGTGCCTTCCGACCACTGCTTGTAAGCCTCCATCTCCTCCCTGGCCACTTCGACATCCTTGAACATTTGCTCAAGGTTGTGGGTAAAATTGGTACCACACTCTTCTCTTAACTTTCTGAGCATGTTCCTTTCGGCATCTTGGCTGGCACTTCTACCCATGAGCAAGCGACGAGCCAAATCCTTCTTGTAGAACGCTTCGAAAGCGTCCTTGCCTTCGATGAATCTGAATAACTCTAACGCCTGATCCAACTGGCGGTCCAGTTCGGCGTCCTCGTCGCCGGTACTAGCCTGCCCGCTCTGCTCTGCGGCAGCACGATCTTTGTTGTCTGATAGGAGGGCTTTTGGGAGAGCCTTGAGACCGCCACGGAGAAGAAGGTCGACGTATTTCGCAATCATTTCTCCAACCTTTGACGTTCCAGAGCTCCAGGTCGATGAAATACTGCGGTCGTTCATGAAATCGCCAAAGGCATTCTTCAACTCGTTGACAAAGTCCGCGTCTCCACTATATGAATCTCGGACAATGAGACTGAGCGATCTCTTCAGCTCTAGCAGCCTCTGCACCATATCATCGCCGTGCTCCTGATCGGCCACAATGGCCGCGCCGGTCTTCCGGATATAGTCGCTCCAGGGTTGTTTGAGCTTCTTTTGGATGCCTGACAGTCTCAACAAGTCGTACAATGCCTTCATCGACTCGGTCTCATTCTCGGCTAGGAGTTTCGACAGGCTTTCGCCGTTCAGAAGCTTCTCGGAGTAGTTGTTTATCAGAATGCCGTGCGCCGCATCCAGCAGCTGCTTCTTCGTGGTCGAGTCTAGGTTATATTCATTACATCTGTAGTCTTCGCGCTTCAAAAGTCTCTCGCAGGCAAGGATGTATTCCTTTAGGCTCGAAGAACTCCGCTCTTCCGCGAAGTCCTGGAAGTATTCCGCGGAAATGTCGATGAACCGAGGCTCAAAAAGTTTGGTATAAATGTTGAAAACGTAGAGCATCATGACGGAGTCCTTCAGGAGAACCGCGTCGAACCGCTCGTCTCCAGTACGGTCGTACGAGACCAGTTCATACATGCCCCTCAGAGCTCTCCCACCAGGTGATGGCTCGTTCGGGTCTTCTCTAGAAGGGAACGTCATCTTTCTGAATTGTGCGATCGTCATGTCGTTGATTGACAGAAAGCTCTTGTTCCTCAACAGAAACGTACGGTCAAGATAGCTGAAAGTAGAACGAACCATCATCTACCGCCTATGTCAGCACGGAACTCGGGTACTTGGATGCGATCGTGCTCACGATTTGACCGTTCCAGACTCGCCAGTGCTGGAGAACACTCCGCAGCATATCAACATTGGTGGATCCGCCATTTCTCTTGATCGAATGCAGTACATCTTTCTGCAGGTGCTCCTCGCATTTTCGGCGGAGCTCATCATAGAGTTGCTGTTCGCTCTCGTCTCCTCGCCTGCATAGATCCTCAACGGATCGGTATAGTTTCTCCAACGGCAAGTGCGGCTTTCGGCCCTTGAAAATATCCCGCAGAGCATCGATAAGCTCCCCTCTTGTCCGTGTGTAGTACTGCTCTAGTTGTTCGTTCTTTGCAGCCGGTCGCAGATTCTTAATAACCAGCTTCTTGGCGCCCGTGTACGGACGGTAGGAATTGGACTGGGTGAGGTCGATGACCTCAGGGAGCTTTCCCTTCATCCTGTTTGACATGGTCGCCGGGGGATCTTCGGCACCAAACTTTAAGCGCTTCGGGCTGGGTCTGCTGCTGGATTGTTGGTGATACGGAGCGGCTGAGCCTGGGCGCGAGACGTCCGAATCCACGCGGGGTCTTCGTCGAGGAGGGCTGTTCGTGTCTGCGATTGACGTTGCGCCGACCGTCCTTCCCGTCGCCCGTGATGGCAAAGCTCCCTCGACTGCTGGGGGTGATTTCGACGGCATGGACCGTGTGGCCCTGCAACAACTTCTGTCTAAGCTGTTGCAGACCTAGTTTCTTCTCTGGTATCGGAATGGGTTACGGTGGAGAGTAGGGAACGTCCGAGATGGAGTGTCTCAATGTGGCGCCTGGCTTGCACGAAAGGGAATTATTCGGGTGGTTGCAGACTCATTGATTGGGGCGAAGTTGGCAGGAGACTGTCACTTGGAGTCGCAGGAAACTTGACGCGGACTTAGTCGCGGAGCTATGCATCCCAGCTTCGCAGTTCGCATCATCCATTTCTAGTAGGTAAGTCGAGCAGGTAGGTACGTCTCTGCCACTTATCGGTGGGTGGGGATTAGATAAGGCCCCATTCAGCTCCACCTTATTACCCTTGCCTCTGTTTATTTCACTGTCCCTGCTAACCGCATCATCGCCCGACGTCCTCACCCTACGATAGGCCTTATTGTGGCAGAGATGAATTGACTAGAATCGCTCAAGTTTGTCAGATTCTTACAGCACATCCAATCGGCACCATACTGTAGGATGATTTATTTTGATGGTTATCAATTCATCAGCAAGCTTCAGTAGATGATCTCCAGCTGGCCCAGGATTTAGCGGTACTCGAGCAACTGTCGATTCACCTTTGTATCCAGGCTCAAGCCAGGCGTTTCGTCCATAATAAACATGTTTCTCCCACACTAGCATGTAAGAATAGGATCCAAGTCGCTGTGTTTTCCCCCCAAGAGTATCATCTGCATGCTAGGCTATTTAAAATATATCTCGGCTACTCTTGAGGTCAGAATTATACAGGGCTTCTTATTCTACCTCTACCAACCACAATTTCGGGGTAAAGCTTGCGTTGTTTCTTATCATTTTTGCTCAAACAACTCATAGGAATTATATGAAATTATTGAGAATTTACTATATTTAGTATTCTTATCTATACGATATGAGACTGCGTAAGATATCAATCTAATCTTTAGTACCAAAGTAGCAATCTCCTACAACTATCCTATGGAACCTTTCATTGATACTCCTTACTATTCAAATGTCGTTTTGATGCAAGTATCGTTGGGAAATCTCTCTTATTAATGTTGACACCCAAAGCTTCTTGAACGTGCCTTCCTTGTGCGGACTGTAGGTAGGCTGTGCTTCCTTCCCTTTCTAGCTCAACATTAGGCCTCACACAGGGCTTGCTGAATAGCCTGGTGCTCTGCTTGTGATGGTATAAATATCTTGAAAACGTCATGTCATTTTTTTAATCTCCCCATCAGACACCCACCGAGACGAGACGGCACTTATTTACATCTGCCTTCGACCTTATTCGCGCATTTTCTGCCATCACTTCTTCACCCACACCAACCACACCATTCGTACATCGCAACCATGATTATCATCACTGTTCTTGCTGCTATCCTCACTGCCTTTGTGGCTGCGACTGGCACTCTTACCAACCACCCTATGGACAGCTCCATCTGCAACTCTACTGCTGCCGCTAAGCTGCCCTTCAAGGATGCTGTCTGTGTCCCCTTCACTCTTGCCAATGGCACTACGGTTGCAGTCTTCCTCAACAATCTCTACAACGTTACAAGTCACACCCAGATAACGAAGAATACCAAGCCTATCATCAGTAGCATCAACCAGTTCAACACTCCTGCTTTGGACAACAAACACCCTGACAGTGTTGCTGCTCCCATCACCCAGAACTTCAAGTCTTGCAGTGATGACAACATCGCCAAAGCCTCTGTCTTCCACAAGGAAGGTGGTCCTGTTGGTGACTGCTGTGCTATGGTCGAGTTCGCAACTGCTCAGAATGGCACTTTCAGCCTCGACCCTGGCCAGAAAGCGGAAGATTCTCCCATCCTTCTCCATGTTGGAGGCTGCTCTTTCAGTGCCTTCATTTATCCTCAGTGGGATGGGCCTGCTGCTATTGCCTTTGGTACTGAGGATGTTCGTGCCAAGGTTGAGGCTGCTATTGAGCTTGCGGGTAGCAACAAGATTCATGTCTTCTACAATAGCTCACAGTGCAAGGCCTGGGAGCATGGCCGACCTGAGGCTGTGGTGGGTTGGAGGGTTTTTGACGTCACTCAGTGGCTTCATGACATCTGAAGTGCATTCGAGGACCGGACCGGATTTCGAAAATAATGGATGCTAGCAATACGGGTATCAATGGAGAGGTGGTCACTATATGGGATTCTTGAGTTTGTCATTAGGAGGCCAGTCAATATTCATCTCAGGTCTCAATAAGGCCTCACTGCTTATACACATGACTCCAGCTCTACCTAGAGAATATTTCTATCTATAGTGCCTGCTGTTTGAGCGCAGCCTGCACCTTCGCCTTTGAAGCTGGGGGATACAAGCCAGGTACGGTAATGCAAATAAAGTAAGGGGCAGTTACCTTCCAAAGCAAACACTCTCATCCTACCTTGACCCTTTGTGAGATCTCTTGTATCACCAGGAGACAGAAGTAATTGAAAAATTACGATAGAAGGAGTATCATCTAGTGTTGAATAGCTACTACTATGCAAGGAGTCTCATCATTACATTCAGGAAGGGGCCTGTTGCACATACCAAGGGCGCACCTGCCGTTGAAAGTACCAGCATACTGTACAGCTATTGTTGAAACCTGTGTAGGTAGGTAGGTATTGTAATGCCCATTTCATTCGGGGTATCGGCCTTCCCTTCATTCAGTCAAGACATCTTCATTCTTCCAAGAGAGTTCAATTCAACTTCAATAGCCCTCAAGACGTGCATCAACACCGAGCAGGCTTCGAGAAATGGAAAGTACGAATCGCATCCTCGTGGCTCTGGTGGCTATGGCTTCCGTAGCTGGCGCTCTCGCTCAGGAACCTCCCGAGCCCAACCTCGAGTGTGGCAATGTCTGCTTCCAAACCCCCGTGCCCTACCCGAACGCGGACTGCTATGAAGTCAGACACGACGACGGTACCTGCGCCCCCGTCTTCATCAACTCCATCGTCGGGAATCTCGCGAACCAGGACGATGACAACAACATCGTCACCGGTCCCTACAAAACCGACAACACCAGCCTTGTCTCCGATGGCGGCGACCTCCCCAGGATCATCAAGCGATACGACACAGGCGCCGACCACCTTCTCGCGAAGCGTCTGCATTGGGAGCAACAGCCCAAACCCCAGCTCATCTGCGGCCAGTTTTCCCATACTTGCTTCGACCGCCTCCGCGGCGCCAACCTCGAACACTGCAAAGATCTCATGAACCTCGTCGCCAACAAACACGGCTACTGGTTGATTAGCAAACAAGACCTCATCGGTCGACACTGGCTTACGCTCATGGAAAGCCGCAGCTGTATGTTCGCTGTAGGCCATCCGTTGGCCGAACAGATGGATGGCGATACACGTCTAGGGAACCACGACATAGAGATTATCCTATCCGGTACGATAGCCGAGTGTCTCACGTCCATCGATATTGTCGAGGCTCAGGGCACAAATGAGTGCAAACCCTGGGGTATCTTTTACTGGCTCACGAGGAAGGACAAATTCAACTGCTGCCAGGGCGATAAGCCGAGTGAACTCAGCAAGGGTATGATCTGAAAATTGAAGGGAAACCCAAGTCAGCATGTGGTTGTCTGAAAGGGGATCTTGCAACACCAGGACTGCGACTATGGCCAGCTTCTTCGTTTGCAGGGAAACGAAGCGCATCGTATAGAGTAGCTCAAATCCCACATAAGTAGCTATTGAGAATATGTTATCTGACCTGGGAGGTTGTCCGATATATGCCATGTCTTTTCTGGACATGAGGTTCATATGATACGATGGAGGCTTAGGACTTTACGCTGCGCCTCACCTCCACTGCGAGACTCCAATAGGCCATCAGTATTCCTGGGCGTTGGAGTTTCATGAGCTCGACATCAGCAATGTTGGTCAGCTTCAGATGCGAAAGAGAAGACCAGAGACTGTCTCGTGTTCCATCTTTACCTTGGTCCATGCAACAAACTGTAAGATCAAACATGGAACGAACAAAACCGACGATGACTGTATAGACGTCGTTCATCTCGCCCTTTGCTCTCGCTTGGTGTTATTAACAGTCCAATAAATCTAGCTCAGTGTAGGAGTTTCTATACATCTGTCACTGTATCCCCCCGTACCGGTACGAGTGAGGAGACATTTATATGGTGGCACCATGTGCGCACGCCATCCTGCTGCAAATGGGCAGCTCGACAGGCATCTGTCACTTGGAGTGTGTTGAGATATATCACCACCTAGCTCAGCGTTTCCGGGGTAGAGACTGCGGCCGCTATGAAACAACGAGTCTTCTATAAAGACCTAAGACTTTGCCCCCAAATCGCGGGCTGGCGACCCTGGTCCCCTGATGAAGCAGTGGTCAATGTAGATTCGCTCTAGGATTCACTCCGGGATAATGGAAGGTAGCAAAGCAGACCGTGCCAAATTTTCCTCGTGTGATAGAATCGCCTTGTTCCTTGTTCCTTGACCTGATTCAAGCCTTTCCTCGTTCCTGGCGCAATGTCAACCCATATCCCACGTTCAACACAGGGTGGTGGCCACAAGTCGTGTTTCTTGTACCCAATCTCTGAAAGACCAAACAAGACTTCCGTTTATCTTATTACAGTGATGACGTTGCTGTCTTTCTCTTGATGGTTGCGCATATGAATTGCGTTGCCCTTACGGTGAGCGGCCATCTTGTTTTCGGTGTCAGACGTCATGTGGGCGGGAGCCGCTTTGGCCGCCTTGCTGGCTGCATCTCTTTCGTGCATACCGTCGGCCTCAGTCACTAAAGACCGATATTACTATCCTGAGAGAAAATGATCTGCGAGGTCAGTAAAGAATATCAAGTCCCAGGCCTGGACGCCATGGTATTGACGCGGATGGGCAGATGCGAAGAGAGTCCGATAGCTAACACTAGCGCACTGTTCTTAGGCGAGGAGCTTTCTCTCCATGAGGCGAACGCAACAGGTCAGGAGCTCGGCGAGCAGCTTTGGACTCCGGAGTCCAACAGTACCCAGAGGCTTCTGACGATGTTCGACTACCGAGAGCATAACGTATCTGCGATTTGGGTATAAGCGGATGGCAGCAGTCCTAGGGCCATCAGCTCAACGGGACATATGTCTTGCCCCAGCTCCTCCGACACACTTCCAGCGTTGTGCACGCATACGGCGCCCTTTTCCAACGGCGTGGCTCAGGATACCAATTAACGATGGCAGGTCATGGCGAGTTCCAACAACGATGACATAGTTGGTTTGCGCGACAGAAACAGTTTTCGTTTCCATGGCCTGCGATATGCGTCTAAAACGAATCGATTTACATTTCCCAAGTTGTACAAGGGGTCTGGCGGCCGCGTTTCCGCTCGCACTTCGGGGCTGCCTGTTTTCAGGGGTTCGGTGGCAGCGAGGACTGCCACTTCTTGAACATCTACACCCCGTACATCTCGAAATTACTCTGTGGAGGCAACATCGTCAACAAGCACCCAGTGGCGTAGTTGGCAAAACTCCTGGACTTTTGGGTTCCGTAGCGAGCTGTGAGACTCAAAGATGAAGAAGAAATAAGGCACTCGAGAATCTGGGCAAGACACAATTGTCAGTGCAACGAGGAGGCTTTCAATCGGCCACCAAAGACTCCCATATAGATTCGAGATACACTCTTCTTTCGCCCCTTTCGCCCCCATTTCCTACGCGCTCAACATTCGACATGTCATCACGATTGAGACAAACCGGCGCTTGCTCGTGAGAATCCGGAAGTTAATGGCGGATGGAGACTTTGCAGAACTCCAGAAGATGCTGTCTGAGCGCCATATTGGTCTCGATACCATGACTGGTAATTTGACGCTGTTCGAGGTACTCAACCGGCTCTTCATCATCACGGACTGTATCGTAGGTGCCTATGCAAAGAACACTGACCATCATAACTTGCGGCTGCTTGCTTACAGCCTTCAATTTGCCGGTTCTTGGTCAAGCAGATTCCTAAACTCTGCCTCGAAGAAGAGGAGGTGAAGGAATTCCAGCGCTAGCAAGCAAAAATGCTGATGATATTTGCAGTCTATCAAGAGCTGACGCAGGCATGTATTACCGCTACCCGGAATTGTCCCTAGAGGCCGAAGAAAGTTGTGTCGCTGACATTTCCGACAACGCCTCGATGATTCCAGTTTCACCAGCTCTGAGATATCGATTCACAGCGTTTCGCCTAAACGATGCCGAGCCTTTCATGGCGTACTATTGGCGTTACAGAAGGATATCAATGTATCGCGACGAGAAATTAGATTTTACAGACGCCGCTTGGGACGCTGCTGTAAGAATTTTCAAACTTGACCGCGGACCAGAGGTCATCCCCTTCTTCGATCTCCCGGAAATACCGATGATTGTACGCGATTGGATTCATGTCTTTTCAGACATAATCCAAAGTGAAGTGGACACTCATCGAGCCCGCGACGAGACTTGGTTTCGTGTGATGACCCGGAGGCAACTGGCAATCTACATGAATTTGACGGTTGACGATGTGAAGTTGCAGAGACTTTTGACGAGTGTGCAACCAAACGACATTGTCGAAAGCCCTACTGCGTTGCAATGCATTCTTGAGCGTACCGACGATGAACATGAGTTACAGGTTAAGCTGTACGTCTGGGTGAAGATCTTGCAAGCCGGTGGAGTTGACGTCCCGAGCTACGTGGAGACCTAAGGAGCTGGCGGAGCTGGCAATTTGTCGAAGCATGCGGGGTCTGCTTGTGGGAGACAATCATGGATGTAGACGTGAGCTTGGAACAAAGACCATCGAAGGGGTTGAAGTGCCGTTTTGGCGGCGTTGGACCGACCCCCTTATCCGGGCAAACGATGTATTGCAAGAGTTTGAATACTTTAGATGCATCGGGTATATCTTTATGGCACCGACTCACTTCCATCAAGAGGCTGCTGAGGCAGGGCGACCGTCAGCACGTCTACTGGAAGAGAGTCGAACTCGCACTTGAACAGCTGACCTTTCGTCTACTCGCCTCTGATGGATGGGCTCGGATTCAATCTCGAGTACTTGCATCTTCCAGCGGAGGATACAGCTCAGCTTGAAGTGTCGTTGAGATACGCTTTTGAACTGATGCAGCAGCGATTCGAAAGGCGATACCTACGGAAGCTCTATAAATCCGGTTACTTGAGGAAAGAGAAGCATCTCAAGATGCCGGGCGCCTGGCAAGAAGACCAGTGGAAGTACACAACAAGCAGCCGGCGAAAACACAAGGATGCGTGGACGTGAACCAGCCACTATCGTTCAGAAAGTCACTAAATATTTTGCGTATTCTTAGGAAAGCCTCGGCAAGTAAGATGAATGAGTTGGCCTGGATTTCCATGGAACGACTTGATATATGGTAGACGCTTGGCAGCGTGCTTGTCGCTCTGAATCTTTGGAGTTTGCGAGATTAGAAGATACGCCGCGCAACAAGTCAAGCGCAAGTGCGAAGGGGATGACAACATTTCCCAACAATCAGTGTGACCTATTCTTGTGCATCATGCCTACGGAAACGTGTTTGTCGATAAGTACTGGCTAATTCTTCCTTGTGTCTCCCGAAAGTGAGGGGTTGCGATCTGTCGTGGCCTCCCTTCGCCCCTAGACCCGAGGCCGTAACTCATCCGTGTTCGTCTACGATTGTTATTACTCACAATGCTTTCCCTTCTCTTATGACCGGGGTCTCTCTTGCGTACGATACTGCACTGTTTGTTACAGGCGAATACTTCTTCGTCAATCATCATGGATGTCTCATTCGGCGTCATCGCCTTGACGGGCCAGATCGTCAACACAAGCTTGCGACTCAAAAGAGTTATAGATTCGTTCAACTCGGCCGAGGATGCATTCGTCAATCTGCGATTCAAGCTCGAATGCACGGCCCATACTTGCGAAGCTGCCAGGCACATCATCGAGGACGAGGAAGGAAGCTCCGACGCGCCGCCTAGTCTTCTCAGGAAACAAGGGCCGGTAGTTTTGGCGGAGATCAATAAGAGTCTTCGCAAACTCGAGGAGCTGCTTCCAAAGTGCGACTTCAGGGGTAAGAAGCCTAGGCGGGCTCGTCAGGGGATTCATTCCCTCTTAAAGAGTGACACCATGGCTACTCTCAGCAAACATTTGGATGAAGAGGTGGTCTTGCTAACGACAATGCTCACCCTGACAATGTGGTGAGTTGATCGCATTCTTAATTACCCCAAACAGACTATGTTAACTGACGGTCGATAGTTCTTTCCAAGCGCAGGAGGCTAGGCGCATGGGGGCCACATCTGTGATTCAGAATCGGACGCTGATTGAGGTTTCTCAAATTGAAACTCCATCATGCTATACAAACCTCCAAAATCAAGACGTCACCTACACGGAATACTTCGACCGGCCGCATAAAGCGCTGACGACCGATAGACGAGTATATCCGTTGCTATTCGGCATCGTGGGTGTTTTCGAAAGCAGGAAGGTCACTACACTATCAAGATGGAGCAACGGAGAAGAAACCACGACAGAGACTGAGACGAGAAGCTTCCTGTTACGAAAAATGTCAACGTCGTACGCCGTCCAGATCATGTGGTGGCTCACTGGGAAACGATCGATATCCTGCTCTCTGAGCGTCCCTCACGTTGTCAATGCCGACATGTACGACATGGTGACATGGCGCTTGTCTAATTGCTTCCACAAAGGCGATATCACGGGGCTTCAAAAGATGTTTTCCGAACGGTTGCTGACCCCGACAAGCATCATAGGGTGCTGTACACTCTTTGAGGTATATCAAATTACCATCTACCAGCTTGTTTGTCACCGGGTCACTGATGCGAATGCCAAAGTGGGCAGCCTCTTACATGCGGCCGGATGTGTGTCGGTTCCTTCTTGAGCAAGACTCAACTATCAAGACCGACGAATCGTGAGTGAATCTTAGCACGAGTGGCTACGATGTTGAAAACTGACCCACGTTGGCATGCTAGTCTGCTGAGCTCTCGAGAACATCTAGGGCGCCACGCAGACGTCCGCGATACCCCAGATTGTCCACGTGCGCAGTCTCTCGCCAATTTAACGAGACTCTTCTCCCAAATAGGCGTTCCTGCCTTATCTCAGTTCCAGTTCCTATCTTCCAGCATCCTTTTCCCCAGCGGGTTGCTTTTCTGTTTCGAAACGTTTCAATCCCTTTTCAAACATGACAGACGTGATTTCATCAGAGTCGCATACCGAGCGTCCCTTGATATGTTCGTCGAAGCAACTGTAGCCGACAGTCTATGGGGCGATGTAAAATTTGACGAAAGCTGGGCCTCTTTGTTTGGCAGAATCACCGAATGCGGTGCGGGCATTCAATGTGACGACATTTTGTGTGCAGACTCGGTGCTCTGCACTCTTCTGGAAGGCATCGGTTGCTCCTCGAATCTTGAGATTGCCTTGTCGCAATGGCGGATCATCCTCCAAGCTTGCGGGATCGATGTCGGGAGGTATCTGGCACGCTATCGAAGAAAGCGCGCTTCCATTTGGCACGCGGACTCCAGAGTCAGAAACGAGTCTGCCTGGCCCCGGCAGCTGATCGAGAAGACCATCGACGGATATGTGTTTCCCTTTTGGCAACATTACATCGAGCCGGGAAGCCGGGCTCTCGAACTCAGGCAAGAGTTCAAGGGTTTCGGGCGGCATGAATCCACTTGCTTCCTAGTTAGATTTGTGGTAAGACTGCGATCCATGGATGAAAAAGAGTGGCATCGAGGGTGGAAGTACGAGTATCCCACCCTACTGATCTCGGTATGGCCTTTTGTATACTGTCCAGCTCGCAACTCTTGCTGTTTCGAGTATTACCGGATGGAATCGTTGTATCTGATGTTTGGAAGCGAGGAGTTAATGCACAAAGCTCAACGGTCCTTTGAATACGCTCGGGAGCTGGTACAATCGCGTTTCGAAAGACGACAACAGAAAAAGCTCTACAAGTCGGGATATCTCCAAAAGCCCAGAAAGTTGCATGGCTTGCCCGGCTCTTGGGAGGATTGATGTTCTTTTAACATGTAGCTCCAGGCTCTTGTTTCTATCGAATCTGAATACGAAGATGGTGTTTTCAGGATATTCATTCCTACTAGAGTATGATGGACACCGGTTCACACCTACTCGAATGCGCACGGCGAGTCGGAGTCTAGGGAGTGACGGATGGGTAAAGGTATTGATCGGCGTAAGAGATGGTCAAGAGAATGCTTGCATATTCACTATAAAATCTATCCAAGGGCTTTTACAATGATTTTGTTGGAATTCTTGAAACATCACAGGAGCTTGTCATCCGGTTAAGTTTGCTTGAGATGACAGGAGGACGATGTTGCTCTTGCATTTTTCAGTAGGCAATCGTTTGAGCACAAGAATAATGGGCGCACATTAGATCTTGACAAAATAATTCTACTCGCTCTTGGTATCAACAGCAACCTGATTCTCCAACAAATACCCCATCACCGAGGAGTGTTGGGCAGCGGTCTAGGCCCAACAATCTGTCTCCTTCCGGCACCAATTCCCTGTGCACCGCGGTTCTGGTTGTCGCCACCAGTGTAGCCAGCCCATTGACCCACGTCCCAGCGGCCGCCAATACCACCTCCGATACCGTCGACGCCGTTTCCAGTCGGAACCGCCTTGGCCGTCTCGGCCTGAGCCTCCTCCCACTCCCGCTGACGTTGACGCTCCATCTCCATCTCGCGCTCGAGGAGCGACTTTGATGCCCAGCCGCCAGCCTTCGTCTTGCTCTGGCTCTGTGCGCGGCGAAGATCCTCGGTATCTTGCTCCTGAGTGAGACCAAGTTCACGGGAATAAGTTTGCTTGGAAGCAGGAGGCGTCGGCGCGGCGTTGTTGGCAAGGAACTTGTCGGTCCGGCTCTGCGGAGCCTGAGAAGCCGCCTGATAAGCGGCAGGATCAGGCAGAGGTCGGCTGGTGGTGGTGTGACCCGCAGTCTTCTGAGGAGGTGGAGCGGCTGCCATAGGGTCGGGGAGAGGTCGAAGAGATCTCGGAGGCGGTGCGGGAGGCTCGTCTTTCTGACCTGCCTCTTGGTGCTGCGCCCACGCTGTCTGCAGCACTTCGCGTTCGTTCTTGGACCATGAATCCTGACGACTAGGAGTGCCATCGCTCGGTCGACTCCTAGATCGAAGACGAGCTTTGGGATCGTTGGTGACAACGACAGACCTGCCTTGCCGTCCTTGGCCTTGGCCCTGACGTTCACGCTCGTAGTCTCTCTCGCGCTCCCTGGCCTTCTCCAGTTCCGCCTCAAGTTCGGCAATGCGGTCGGCTCCAGTCTTTTGAGGCTTCACAGCCTCTTCAGCTTGATACTGACTGAGAAATTGTCCGCGTAGACGAGCATCGCTACGACTGCGGGTACGCTTTCGCTCCTCCGCGAGCCGAGCTTCAGCTTCGTCCTCTTCCTTGCGCCGCTTCTCTTCTGCCAGCTTCCATTGGCGCTCCTCCTCCTCCCACTGTCTCCTCTCGTCGTCAGCCCTTTGTTGCTTGTCCCTAACCAAACGTTGGATTTCCTCCTCCTCGCGTCGACGAGCCTCTAGTTCCTCTCCTTCTAGCTTCTGTCGTCTGAGTTCTTCCAGTTGCTGGCGCTGGCGTTCCTCCTCAGCCTCCTTCTCCTTTCTTCTCTTCTCCTTTTCGGCCAAGCTTGGGACATTTGGTCCAGCACTAGTAATCTGTCTCCTGCTTCCGAACGAGATACCAAGGTTTCCTTGACTGGCACCACCCATGTATCCATATTGAGCAATGTTCCACGCCGGCGATGTCGCACCCTCATGCTCCTTCTTGCTCCAGCTAGTAGTGGGAGAAGTAGGCTTGGTCGGGCTCCATCTGCCTGAGTCACCAGTCTTTGCGCTGGCTAGGTTGGGCCGAGGCGAACCAAGACCAGAGGCATTGGAGAATCCACGAGATCGAGTGGGCGAGGGGGTGCCGCGGCCGGTGCCTTGGGGGCTCATTACACCGCGGACCTTTCCTCCGATGGGCGCCGGGAATTTCGCAGGATTCGCATTGTGAGCGGCGCGGCTGAAGGCGCCTAGGCACTGGAGCACCTGGGCGGGATCCTTTTGCTCGAACAAGTCGACGGTGAGGAAGACGTCGTGTTCTTGGAGGTTTAAAGGTGGCTGTTTGCAGGCTCGCAGGAAATGGGAAATGTTCTCCATCTGGACGAAGGGCATGGCAGACTTCTTGAATTTGACGCCAGGCGGCGGGACTGCAAGATTAATCAACCTAGGCGATCGCATGTTAGCCGCTGGCATTGACGGGATGAAATGTTGGATAGACCTACTTGCACAGCGCGACACCATCTTTCAGGCTCTCGAGCAAATCGCCCGTGGGAAGTCTCTCGCCAATAACACTCTCGATCCAGGTGCTGACCTCCTTCGCGGCGGCGGGCGTATACTTGTCTAGGCGCAACTTGCGCAGGTCCTTGTCCAACGACGTTACTGAAGCCATCTTGACTTTGTCGTGTTCGCAATCAGACGTGGAGATGTAGATTCCAATGAAGGGGTTTTGAGATCTTTAAGGCGCCGTTTCGCAGTCTGAGTGTTCTTTCGTTGCGTTTCAGTGACGCGGCGGCTAGGCGCTGACGTCGGCGGGGCTCCGGGGATGACGGAAGACCTGCAGAGCTGCCTCTTGAATGTCTGTTGCCTCAGCCCAAAAGGAATTCGCGCGCGGGCGCGAGACTTGTCTCGGACGTTTTATAGACGAAGGTTGCTGCAGGTTAAAGGAGCTAGATAAGCTGCCTGCTGGGTCTTTGACAATCTCGAGAAAGAATGGGAAACGAGAAAGATCCAAATGATTTGCGGAGAGGAGGTAATAAGTCGAGTGGCAGGGGAAGAAGTACAAGTGCTTGGGAGGCACGCGGTTTGCACAAAAAAGCGCACACTTTACATACAAGGAGGATCGATTTTGGGGGCGATGTTAGTGGCGCTGTCGTTATAGTGTGCGCTTTTTTGTGCAATCCGCGTGGGAGGCCCGATGAAGAGTTGCACTTGTGCCTTGTTGGTGGAGACGGGTTAAATTGGTTATAACTTATGCATCTTCTTCAGCCAGGCGAGAACCTGGAACCTTGGACTTCAAGCGGAAGAAATGACAGCGGCCGGGGTCCGCCTGGCCCGTACGCGCCGACGGGCGACGCTGAGGTGGAGTGACGTGTGCGATGGTGGCTGGTGGATGGCGCGGATGCAACTCTGCAAGACCACTTGAAGCTTTGGGCAGGAAGCAGCAAAAATCATGTGGCTGAAGCCGAGGGTGCCCAATGGCAGTTGGCAGCTGCTCTATTGAATCTGTTAGTCTACTTGTAGCTGGATGTGGCGGTGCAAATTATCCAACCTTGACCTCATTACTTTTTGCGATTACTGAGTGCAGTGTTTTTGAGAGTGCTTGAAGTCATGGGTTCCTGAACGAAGCATACCTTTTTTGTTTTTCTCTTTCGCCTCTTTCCCAACCTCACATTACGACGCCTCAAGCCAGAAAATGTCTGCAACAAGGATATCGCCTATCCTGGAGGCCTGGTACAAATGGAAGTCGCTCAGACTACCATGGCGCAAGCGTTTCCTCGTCGGTCCGTTTCCCACTTCCTGCAAGCTGGGTCCTTACATGAAGCCAGCGAACTAACACGTCTGGGCACACAGGCCGTGACCTGCAGGGCTACACGTACTGGGAGTTTCGTGAAGTTCGCGGCGACGGACCTGGCCGCTTCCGCCGCATCGTCAATTACCCCCGATCCGTGTACCTTTCCGAAGTTAAGGTGTCGCCGTTATGGCATCAATGGTTGAGGCACACCCGCGAGCACCCACCGAACCTTGAGGAGCAGACCCGAGAAGCATTCAGACAGGAACGCATCAAGGTGCTGGCGGCGCAGGCTGATGCCAGATGGGAGGCGAAGCCGAGAGTCATGGACGCACCTGGTGAAGAGATGGGTCAACCGGTACCGGCACTGAATACAGCGCAGACGCAGCCGATTGCGCCGGAGCTTGAGTCGACGAATGCGAACAAGGTTGATGCTGCCGAAGCAGCTGAGACGGAACAAAAACAGGAGGCACCGCCGTCAAAGAAGAAGTTTGGGCACGACCCATGGGCCAAGACAAAGGCTCCCAACGAGGGATGGCAGCCCGAGGCGTGGGTACCTCCGGCGGGAAAGAAATGATTCAATTGAAGAGACGACGATGCAGTCTGTATTATACTAGAAGGCGGATCCAAATTCCAGGACCTGCAAGAATGATCAAACGAGATGAAATTTTGTTTATCATAACGAATCTATGTCGAGCATCGTTCTTGTAACCCTCGATAAGCGCCAAACTCCGAACCATGCCGTGTACGCCCAAAGTGGGAACCCAAATCAGACAAAACAAGCCATCGACCCATCCGGGGAAGCCATGGGAAGAAGCATAGTGCCTTAGTCAAGCTCGTCCTTCTTGACGTCCCTCTCGACGGCGCTCCTCAACCTCTCCTCCTGTCTCTTCCAATGGCTGCCCTCCTCGTAGTCCTTGCTTATCCTCAGCGCGCTCCTCAACCTCTCACTCTCCTTGATCTTGGCATCGGCCATCTCGTGAACCTGGTGGCTCTTGAAGTGCTTCCTCGTGGGCCCACCGCTGCCGCGACGATCGTTCTTCTTGCTCTCGAGTTCGGCCAGGAGCTTTTGGCGCAACTCGTCGCACTTTTTCTCAACCTCTTCTTCGTCAAGACTAATCATACGAGCAAGGTTAGCACGAAAGCTTTTTTTTGGTGGAATTGGGTTCCAAAGGGGGAGAGGGGGACGTGATAAGCTTACCCTTCGTCCTCCAGCGTATCGCGCAGGTCGAGAACCTTGACTTCGACCTCACGCTTGCGGTCGTGCTCGAGAATGGCCTTATCGGGGACGCGCTGCTTGTGACGCAGCGAGTCGGCGTCTTTGGGAGGGTACGGCGCGGCGTAGTCGCGCGGACGCATGTGTGCGAGGTTGCGCTGGACGTAGCCAGAGGTTCCGCTGCCGCGAGGCGTCGAGAGGCCGACGTTGTCCGACATAATTATTATGGCTTTTGGGACTTTGTAAATTTTGTGAGGTGAGTTGTTCCAAATATCAAGAATTGTCTTTTGATGGTTTTCGTTTGGATCGACGCGGACTTCTGGGAGGGATGGCAGCCTTTTTGTCGATTGGTGCCGAGCTGGCGGGAAAACAAGGTACGTTATCTGTCGCTGTATTCGTAGATCGGAAAAGAGACGTCACCGCGAACCTTTAGGACCCTTGGCGCGCGAAGGATGAGAGATTGGGCACTTTGGCCTGGGAAGGGAAAGGCGGTGAGGTTAGCCGCGTCCGCGTGGAGGTGATGGCGCTTGGGGGAGGGAATGCTCCGTAGCGGGGCGGCAGAAAAAAAAAGTGACAGGGGTTTCGATTGGTGGTGGGGGTTTGACTTGCTCTTTTGGGCGATTTGAAGACTCACTTTCAGTCGAAAGACTCATCGATATAAGTGACAAGTCTTACGCATTATATACTTGAACGGAGAAGGCCCTCTGAGAACCTCTCCAGTCGGACCAACCTTGAGACTTTTAGTCTAAAGAGGTTCTCATACTCAAACTCAATTTTTCATCGACTCTCATACAATTTTCCTCGCGGTCTTTCTCTAGCTCATCACCGCCCCGCCACGATGCCGTCGCTTGAAGGTCTCACCGATGCGCAACCGACCCTGGACGCCATCAACAACGCAACAGCCCAAGACACCGAGGAACTCACATTCCCCCCCGTTACAAAGGACCACATCCTCAACTGCTCCTACGACAGCTGGTTCCCCAAGTACCGCACCGTGTCCATCCGCTCGCGCATCATCAACCTCACACCCGACTTCGTCCAGTACATCCGCGACGACGGCATCATCCTCGCCGACGACGATGATACCCAGACCGCTGCCGCCGACGAGAACGAGTGGTCCGCCTCTTCCAACACCTCGGGCTTGCCGCGACGGAACCCACACCTCGACGTAGAAGATGACGACTCGGACTCGGACTCGGACACGGAAGCAGACTCCTCCACCGCGGACTCCCGCCCTCCCAACCTGCGCTTCCCCGAAATCCACCTGCAAATCAAGAACATCATTGCAGAACTCGGCGGTTCCGTCGCCCCCAAACTCAACTGGTCCGCCCCCAAGGACGCCATCTGGATCTCGCCGCACCAAAACACGCTGAAATGCACCACGCCAAACGACATCTACCTCCTCCTCAAGTCCTCCAGTTTCGTCTCCCACGACCTCGAGCACGCCTTTGACGACACCGTCTCCTCCTCCTCCTCTCCCTCCGCATCCCGCCCCTTCCAACCCGTCCTCGTGCTCCGCCCCTTCTTCGCGCCGAACCCGGCCCTCGAGTTCCGCTGCTTCGTCAAGCAGCGCACCCTCATCGGCATCTCCCAGCGCGACTGGAACTACTACCCCTTCCTCGCCGCCCTGCGCCCCGCCCTCGAGTCCCGCATCTGGGACTTCTTCGAGGACAGGTTGCAGCACACCTTCCCCGACGCCAGCTTCGTCTTCGACGTGTACGTCCCCGGCGACAGCACCTCGCGCGACGAACTGGGCAAAGTGCGCCTCGTCGACGTGAACCCCTGGGCCCCGCGGACCGACAGCCTGCTCTTCTCGTGGGCGGAGCTCATCGAGTTCAGAATTCCCGGGCCGACGCTGGGGTCCGTGTTGAACCGGGAGGAAGTCGTCCGGATCGGAGGTGACGGTAACGGCAGCGGCAGCGGCGCCGAGGAAACCACGGACGACGACGACGGCGACGAAAACGAAGACGAAATCGACGAAATCGTGCCGGAACTGAGACTTGTCGAAAAGGATGACCCCGCCGCCTTCAACTTTAGCACGCCGCAGTACTCGGCCCACAAGCTGCCCAAGGAGGTCGTCGACGCGAGCATGGCGGGCGAGGGCGGGTTGCGGGAGTTTGCGAAGCGGTGGAGAGAGACGACCGAGGCCGAGGGCGGAGGCGACGTATGGGAGAACGAGGTCAAGGCGGACAACGCTGCCAGCACGGCGAGTTCGCAATAGATTAAGACACGTCGAGAGAGGATGGTGTTGGCCGCGGCTTTGATGGCTTCGAGGAGATGACACGATGAAGTGAAGGACACGATGCGCCGGCACTGCTTCAGACCTGAGGCTCGAGCAGCAGCCAAGCAGCCAAGCAGTCTCTTCTTCCGAGTACCACGCCGCGAAACATAGAGAGATGACTAACTAGCAAGGGGGACATTCTCAGTAGTAGTCGCAACATACCGGCAGGCAATGCCAGGTTACTTTGAAGTAGATATACATAGCTCTGTCGAAATGTTGGGTATATTACACAGAAAATGAAGAGAAGATATCAGCCGCCTCGCATAACAAACCCTCTCGCTCTGCAGCTAGAGTATGATCCGACGTACTCTCCACTTCGGTTTTGGCCGGGTATCATGCCATGTGATCCAAAACATTACCATTTACACGTCGTCTAAATTGCCCATTGGCACCCATGACGACCGCAGCCATCTCCAAGCGACTTGAATAAGGACGCAGTGATCATAGCGAGCGGCATAAGGCACCAGAGTATCCAATGACGACCCAACCGTGGCGATTTACATGACAACGCAGCAGGCCTTCTCCAGCTTGCGCAGGAGCTTGACGACGATATCGTCGTTCTGCTCCTGTTGCTGGCCGCCGTGGTGCTGTTGCTGCTGGCCGCCGTGGTGCTGTTGCTGCTGGCCACCGTGGTGCTGCTGTTGTCCTCCGTGGTATTGCTGCTGTCCACCAGCACCACCGTGGTGTCCACCACCAGCGTGAGGCGGCGGCGGCATCGTGGCATCCCCGCCTTGGAGGTTGATGTAGATCCTGCCCGCATTCTCCTCGGTCGAGTACTGCAGGCCCAGCTCGCGACATATCTCCTCGATGCGCGGCTTCAGCTTCTGGACGTGGCCGGAAGAGTGGTTCCCCTTGCCGACGATAGCGTGCAAGTGATCCTGGCCCCTCGCCCGATCGGCGCGGATGCGCTCCTCCAGCATGCGCTCCGCCTCCTCGACGAATTGGCCGTGCAAGTCGATGCAGCTGCCGGTGACGCGGCCCGATGCGTTATTCTCGCGGAAAATGTATTCGGACGCCTGGCGGTTGAAGTCCTCCATGCGCTGGGCGTGGCGCTTACCCTCGTTGGAGAGCTCCTTTGCGGCGGCGCCATCGCCGGACTGGTAGGCCTGCTGGGACTGCGCCGCGACATTGTCGCGTTAGAAACGTGACGAAGTGTTTGGCCCTACGAGGGTGCGTTTCGGGGTTGTACGAACGCGCTCAAAGCAGGAGTTGCGCTTGTTGGCCTCCTCGCGGGCTAGGTCGCGGAGGCGGTCGTACTCGCGCTCCACGTCGTCATCGTCGTTATCGGCGTGGTTAAAGGCTGCAATGTGTGTCTCAAGGTTAGCCACGGTTGCGGCTTGGTCGAAGGAAACGACAAGAGGCTTCCCACGTCCCTCGTGGGCTGCCGCGGTGCAAGCCACGAGCTTCAGGGCTAGGGGAAACGCGAAACAAAAGGGTGGTGCTCACCACGACCGCCCAAGCGGTTCATTGGGATAGCCATGTGAATGCGTGTCTCAATCGTCCTGTGGAAAAAGCGAAGCGGAGCACGACGTACTATGACGAGAAGGTGATGCAGCCGGTAATAGAGAAGCCAAGTTTTGTCGAAGTGCGGGCGGATGGGTATTGAGGTTTACACGGCGGCGCTAAACAAGCTTGTTTTTCGGCTTCGGCCTCGGCCGCGTGGTGTGGAGACTTCAACGGCAGTTGCGTCACTGATGGCTGGCCCCCCTCCCGCTCCGTGTCCGCTCGATATGATTGCAAATGCCCGAAGCGGACTCCTTGTTATTCATCGTCCCGTTCCTCCCTCGAGTAGAGGCTTTCGTGGCGTGGATCTGGGGAACACCATGCAGTTCATGCCGAGTGAGATCTTCAGGGGCAACAAGCCGTGCGCGTCCTTCGTTGGTATTGATGGAGCCCATCAGTGAGTGGCTGAAAAGAAATGGCCAGCCACCATGGTATGCACAGCATGACAGCAGTCCATTGTGCCCTTTCGCTTTCTTGGCAGTCATGGGCGCTGATTCTCTGGTCTCTAGATCCAAATTGCCATGCCACAGCCCAGCCCGGCCGCGGAAGGCTGAGGAGGGAACGGCGGTGGCGGCTGGTCACGCCGTTTCGGATCGATCACATTATCGTACCGTCTGAAACTAGATCGAACAGCCGGTGCGGCTTTGGGCACCAGCACGGTGAAGACTGAGCTTCATGTATCATGGGTTTTCCCATCGTCGAGAGTCGCTAATTGTGTTTTGTGTCAGGAGGGCGTTACACCAGAGGCAGGCCCAAGGGTAGGATGCTTCTGTGGGTCTTCTAGAATATCTCCGTTTTGGAATTCCTCCCAACTTCAGTGGCTAACCAGCGGCCGAATTGGCCCATCTCTTCCTGCGCGTGTAGAGGGAATGACGACGACCGGTCGAGTAGGGCAATTTGCTCTGTACTACTGAAGCGCAGCTCGATTGAAAACGACGCTACGGACTACTTCGACGGCATCTTCAACGACTCGACATCACTCTCATCTGAACCGTGCAACGTGTATCCGTACTACGAATGCAAGAATGTGCAAAACTCTTCAGCTGCCAACTGTACAGCGAATGTGACCGCAGCAGAGGCTGCCTCCGGACAACCCAGGCGACAACAACGACGGGGGATGGACGATGGCTTCGGAAACGAAAAGAGCCTCCACATTACTGGGCCCTCTTCAATTAAAGGAATCCTCTCGTGATCCCGGGTGGAACGACTTTCCCACTCCACAATGTTGCCTCTTCAGGCAGCCGAAACCAATGAGGCCCTGTCTACTGCCATTTTCTGGACCGGGTCCGCGTCGCATCACGAACAGGAGCTCCTATGCCATGTGGCCTCCCTGTATCCGTACCGTACGGATACCTGCGCGGGAATAGTTGTCTTCGGCCAGTTACCCGCAAAGTCCTAGTGAACTGCGTGAAATTGCCTTATCTCGGATGCGTGGTGTCGCCGCCAGTCGTCCGACTCCTTCCTTTGCCTCGCTCAGATGGCATGAGCGACAGCGCCGTTTCGGGGGGGCCATTTTCATTGTAGCCGTAATGCAACAGTGAGTTGCGTCAGTTAATCTGTCGGAATACGACTTGCCTCGTCTTGTCCGTCTAACAATACACACTCTCATATGGTTTGTCCTAGCATCCCGGCGTGATTTACTCTGAGACCTTGGGGCGAGTGGGTAGCGAGAGCCTGGATTGCGACAGGTCGAGGACGACAGCCAGGGCTACCCTTTTCCTGTGAACCCACCCAAATTCGCACCCTCATTGCCCTTGTCAACGATGAAGAGCGGCGGCATTTGTCCCATTAACGTCGCGGCACGTTTTCAATAGCCCCGTTGATCCCCGAGGACTTGTCTCAAAACTGGCCCTGATCGACAGCTACCAACGGGGTCGGAAGGAGGAAGGCGGACTGGAAAACTATCGCAAGGTCAAGAGCCGCGGAAGGTATTTCCATAACGTACGGAGTAGGTGTGCTAGCATGATCGGGAGATTTTTGTCGATTAAGGCGATACCGACCCAAGCAATATTGATGTGCCATTTCCGTATGCTTCAGCACGTTATAGATCGGGAATACGATGCTGTCGCTTGCTTAGCCAGCCGTTGACCTCACACGACAGTTTCGAGACGTCGAAGCTGTAGGCTGTCCGTCCGCCTGCGTGAGTGATTCGCAAACACAGCCACGGCATGCGGGTTGGGCAGAATGTGACAATTTTAGCATGCGTCCATTCCTAACCTGTCATATGTCCTGCGACTTCGAAGACCGGGAGACTTGCAGTCGTGGCGCAATAATTGGCTGGTTGTGTTGATTGTTCACAGGCTCAGATGCAGCCTCGTGGCCAGCACGTAGCCAATCAGTAATTTGCTGTCGAGTCAAGGATGGATCATGTCCTTTCTTGGTGGTAACGCGACTTTCGTCTACCGTCTGGGACCCAGCTCCGTGGCTCTTGTAGTGCTTGTTCGAGTTGGTCTCAACCCTGTACGAGGAGTTGTGGCATTTGGAGTATCGGCAGCCGTTGAAGCCCCCAAATCGTGACGAGAACATTGACGCCGATGGGAAATTAGCATTCAAGTGAGTGTGTTATATTCATAGGCGAGGCTTTGGGTCTACTTGGCCACTTGTTCTCTTCGGTAGTGTCTAGCTGCCCGCTTAGACATTGTCAGTGCGCGCAGCCATCACCGAAGAAAGGAGCTGCAGCTTACAGCTCAATTGGACCAAACGTGCGACCTCTCCACCTCTAAAGCAAACAAGTTCGACCGGAGTTCGTTACACGCAAAGAGATGCGTTCGCCACATACCAGGCGTGCGGTTGGCCGATGATGGTAAGTGAGTTTGCTTGCTCAGCAGCTTCTGCAAGGAAAAGCAAGTATTTGGCGTTAGAACCGGCTGCCGGTTCTACCAACCCCAGAATTCAACCTGGCGTCGACGGAGGAAAAGCAAGGCTGATTTTTTTTTGGTCAGTGTTTCTCTGTGCCTATCACAGCAAACTCCAAGACCACCAGCGCAATCTGCCAGGTCGTCGAGCAATTGCCCATACTTCTGAACTCAACTGCTGGGACGGCTGAATGGAACAGGCCATGAGCGTTGGAACGGCCGTCAGAACAAGCCATTACGAGACTAATAGTACTCCCAATGCTACAAGCAACATCGGCGCGCGGCAGAGGTGTTAGGCATCATCGAGCGGGAGAAAGATGAGGGGTGCGGCAAAGCAGTCATCCCATCGTTAATCTCGGGACATGTTGTGGACGAGAATTTCGTCGTGCCTTGTACCATGATAGCGTCGTGTTTGTATACTATGCAGAGAGGTTGGGAAAAAATGCAGCGCCCGCCAGAACACAAGTCAGCATCGTAAGTGGATGCAAGGGGGAGGACTCCAGGCTGCATGAGCGTGGGCTTGGTTTTTCTTTCTTCTCTGTAAACAGATACTGGGAAAAGAAGGGAACGGAGACAAGGCGATTGACCACTGTTCCGACGGTCGAGGGATGCTGATAGAGCAGTTGCCAGTGAGCGCCGGGTTGGAGGGAGGGGAGGCTATGGAGGTGGGCGTGTGGGAATAGTCTGAGCTTGGCTCCCAGCAGATTGTCGGGCCGGACCACGGCTGTCTGGTAGCTTGGCCTATGTAGTAGTAAAAGTCGGTTCGCACTTGGGGGAAGAAAGAAAGGTCGCCGACAGGTGCCAAACCCAGTCAGGATCGGCCCCTATGTCGGGCAAGACGTGAGCTGGTTTGACGCCGGTTCTTTGTTCTTTTCTGCCGTTCGAGATGGCCGTGCAGACTTGACGAAATAGGCTAGGTGTATCCGTACCGTACTCAAAGTACGGATACAGTCGAAAGTGCTGAAATGCGGTTGTGATAGAACGTGTTTGTTGCCATTGTTTGCTTGGGAGCTTGGCCCTGCACTCCGCCCTCCTTGAGATCAAATCGGGCTTAGGAAGCACGCACTGTGGATGGTGATGCTCAGATGGCGATGCTGTCGGTGCTGAGGGCTCACGGAGGCATAACCCAGGCGATGTCCGTACGCAGTACATTGGATAGTGGTGAAGACAAGGAGCGGTGGCCAGGGATGTCAGCCAGAAGGCGGCTCAACAAGGCGTTTCAAGAACGGCCATGGAAGGCCTAATAGAAGGAGCCAATATGCCTCCCGAGGTGTTCCAATGCGCATCCATCATGGTGAATGGCGAGGGCTCCCTGTGGGTGGATCTCCTTGCTTGGCTGCGTCTTGTGGTTGCGACTGCTGCAGGCATTGTTGACAGGAAGTAAGAAAGGACGGAGATTTTCCTTCGCGATGGGCGGCTTGGAATTGAGTATAACCCCCCTTGCTGTCGGTTAGGCAGTTCCATGGAAGGCTGGCTGGAACAATCAGTCATGGGACACAACTGCTACAGGGTGCTCAGACAGAGCGGCTAGGCGGAAGACGAAGGGCAAGGAAGAATAGAACCTGTCGAATGCCGCCTTTCTTCACTCTCGAGGCAAGGGCGGACACTCTAGACGAGGTATGTCTCTGGTGTCGTGTAGCGGTAGCCAAGTTACTTATGAAATGATGTCTTGCTCGAGTACGACAAGGATGACAGATAATTTTGTTTATGAGGGTGATGGATCGGTTCGGAAGCAGTCCAGAAGCAAAGAAGTTGTGGATATCACAGACGCGCCTCTGGTTCCATTCACCCAAAGTAAACAATGGCGATGGTGGTGGCATTCGGACCTGGCAAAATTAACAAGTCGCACAGGGTGAAAGCAAAAGCAAGGGCTTCTCCGTACCTAGACCGTGTGGGAGACGGTCGCGCTACGATTTTTTACATTAGTCAGGGCGGCGAACAAGGGAAGCTGGTTTCTCTCGTGGTAACATGGCCTGAATGGAGTATTGGACCAGAATTGGCGGCGCAACTCCCCACCGTCTATTGGCCTGTTGGAGGCCCTTCATTCCTTCACCTCACCTGCAGACGGGAGGTTAAGGTACGTACACTACGCCTGTATAAGCAGCCGATGGTCCGCGCAGCAAGGGAGCCCAGACCAAGGAACCGGGGCTAAATGCAGACAAAGGCAGGTACCGGTGGATACGAACCGAGGTCCTTCTGCTTGGCTTCTGGATTTTCCCCTGCTGGCCCCTGCGCTAGAGGTGTCCAAAGTCTGGGATGGGAGACGAGGATTCAGCCCACACCGTGCACCCGAGCCGACACCACACTACTACTGGCCGACCCTTACCTAGGTACCTACCTTACCTTAGGTGCCAGCTTAGCACTGCATCACAGTACCAATACCCTCTGCCTCCCCCCCCTTTCCGTCTTTTGCCCTCTATTACTCCATATCGTCGCTGCCTTCCGCCGTCGGCTTTCACTCTCGTCAGATCAGGTCAGGTCGATCGTTCTGACACTGGCTTGGCGCGAGCCGGTGGACACGCACTGTCTAGCAAGAGTCTCTAGCAGCACCTAGCCATACGGCCACCCAGTCGACTCTCCACCGGACGGACCACTGAAGCATCGATGATGCACGGCGATAGCCCCCAAAAGAGTCCTCAGCATCGCTACCAGCCCCTACCAAATTGCTGGGGAAGCCAGGCGTTATGATGACCTCCTCTGCTGCGCTGCTTTGATAGCACCTACCTAATTACCTAGGGAGCACACCCTGGGAATGAGCCAATAGCACCACGTATTGTGTACCTTACCTTACCTACCTTAGGTAAGGTAGCTCGGTCGCTGTGAGGAAGCCACCACCATTTGCCGTTCGATGCCTCCGTGTCCAGTTCACCAAGAGACACTGTACGCTTCTTTTTGGTGTTCGCACAATACCGCGTCCGAAGACGCAGTGTCAAGGACAAGAGCCAGACCGAGGTCGAGATACCGTACCCAAGTGCGCTTTCCACCAAAAGTAATGACACCGGCGCTGCACTGGCACATTTCCAAGGGCTCTCTCTATTACCAGTGCCATGTGTGCAATGTGTGCAATGTGTGCAATGTGTACAATGTGTGCTTGCATAGTATGCTGCGGGTGGCTTACCTAACCTACTGAACCCTGGGCCGTGTGGCGGCTGCTGCTGCTGCTGCTGCTGCTTGCACTGTTGCTTTCACCAAGCACTCCCCTACCACACTACCTGCCTTCTCATCCACCCCTGCTCCTATCCCATCCACCCTTACCCTTTCCCATCTCTCCTCTCCACCAAGAGGCATCTCCCAATCCATTCCTCTCTTTTCTCTCTTCCCGTCCTTCCTGCTCCTGGTCTCCCACTCCTGTCGCGACCATCCCATCCTCTCACCGTCCGCCCGACGGCTCGTGTTTTTCTTTTCCTGTTTGCTGCGTTTTCCCAGAGCTGTCGTCAATTAATTGACTCTGCCTCTGGTCAACCAGAAAATCAAGACGTAAGTTCGGTTATGCTTTCCACACCGCATGCAGCCACCTCCGGGAGATGGGGAGAGCGAGAGAGAGAGAGAGAGAGAGAGAGAGAGAGAGAGACCCGTACCATACCGACGCACGTACGCACGCCTACGCACCCCCGAGAATTGAGAAGCCCTGCCTACGCAGCTGCGTCCATCGACGAACAAATACGAGATATCCAATCGTCGCAGTTGCAGTTCAGTCGCAAGGAAGCAAAATACGTACAGAGCAAAAGAAAGAAATGCATCGCTCGCTTGGCTGCCCCCGATCTACAGCAGCGCCGCGCCTCCCTCCTTATTTCGACTGGTCGTGGCTCTGCCTCGCCGCACCCAAGACTGCCTCGTTTCGCATTCCAGACCAGACCACCCCCAAACAACTCAGTCGCCCGCCTCTCTCCTCCTACCTCTTCTCTCTCGTCTCCTTTCGCCGCCGTCATCACGTCCATCCGCGACATGGTTGACTAACAAGCTACGTTTCCCTACAGGCCCTGTCGACGGATCAGACCGATTCGGTCACGAATCTCTCAATCACTTTAATCTCATCAATTCATTTCTACCCAGTCGTCGGTACGAACGACAACAAATCGCCAAGATGGGTTGTGGAATGAGCACGGAGGATAAGGAGGGCAAGGCCCGCAACGAGGAGATTGAAAATCAGCTCAAGAGGGATAAGATGATGCAACGCAACGAGATCAAGATGCTGCTTCTGGGTAAGCCGACACCGCCATGACTACTGGAAGCTGATGCGACATGCTTTAGTGGTCTTCTTGCGGGACTGTGTCTAACCCGAAATCTAGGTGCTGGTGAATCCGGAAAGTCGACAATTCTGAAGCAGATGAAGTTAATCCACGAGGGCGGCTACTCGCGCGATGAGCGGGAATCTTTCAAGGAGATCATCTTCAGCAACACGGTACAATCGATGCGCGTCATTCTCGAAGCCATGGAGTCTCTTGAACTCCCCCTCGAGGACCAACGGATGGAGTACCACGTTCAGACGATTTTCATGCAACCCGCTCAAATCGAAGGAGATGTTCTTCCCCCCGAAGTAGGAAGCGCTATCGAGGCGCTGTGGAAGGACCGTGGTGTTCAGGACTGCTTCAAGCGCTCCCGCGAATACCAGCTCAACGACTCGGCGAGATAGTGAGTGTGCCTTGATTTTGCCGAGCCAACGGTGAATGCTGATCAACCTAGCTACTTCGACAACATCGCGCGCATCGCCGCCCCTGACTACATGCCCAATGACCAGGACGTCCTTCGATCGCGTGTCAAGACAACGGGTATCACGGAAACCACATTCATTATTGGCGACTTGACATACCGCATGTTCGATGTCGGTGGCCAGCGATCAGAGCGAAAGAAGTGGATCCATTGCTTCGAGAACGTTACTACGATTCTCTTCCTCGTCGCCATCTCCGAGTACGATCAGCTGCTTTTTGAGGACGAAACGGTCAACCGCATGCAAGAAGCCCTGACCCTGTTCGACTCCATCTGCAACTCGAGGTGGTTCATCAAGACGTCAATCATTCTCTTCTTGAACAAGATCGACCGGTTCAAGGAGAAGCTTCCTGTGAGCCCGATGAAGAACTACTTCCCCGACTACGAGGGTGGCGACGACTACGCCGCTGCGTGCGACTACATCCTCAACCGATTCGTCAGCCTCAACCAGCATGAGACAAAGCAGATCTACACCCACTTCACCTGCGCAACGGACACAACCCAAATTCGCTTCGTCATGGCGGCTGTTAATGGTAAGCTTCCCCCGGGCCAGACCGGTGTCACCTCACGGCGCGCAAGCAGACACTCGCTGACAATGGTAAACAGATATCATCATCCAGGAGAACCTGCGGTTGTGCGGCCTCATCTGACCCACCAAAAAAACGTTTGCTTTTTTCAACAATACCCTTTACTTCTAATTGCATGACCCAAGCCAGATGACGCTGAGGGAGGCTGGCTCATGAAATTAAAAACTCTTCCTCCCGGCGACGACGAGACGGCGACTCGACGGCTACCCCAGATTCCCCTGTTTACGCGACTGTATTTTTTCTTCCAACGCTTCGACTATCCACCCCCCGGTATATTGCCTCACTGATCAGGCGGTACAAGATTTGGTTCTGCTTTGTTAGCCCGCGTTCAGGAAAAAGGGGGAACGTATGGAAGTAGCTCTGTATCAATCATGATCTTGTGACAGCAAGTAGACGAGATTCGCTGCGGGAGGCGAAACCCAACCAGCGGTCGGACTTGAGCGAAAGGACGACGGACCCATGGAGGAGATGGTTGACGGGAGCTTGAACGGATGGATAGCCAGAGGAAAAGAAGCAATGAACTTGAATGCATTTGAGATAGCCCGATGGAAGGTGGTTCAATATCCTGTTTAATTACGAAAGTCTCCTTATCATGAGCTCGCAAATCCCGATGTTTCGTGGCTTGCTCTTGTCTCCTGTCTGATGGCACTAATATTCCAACGGTCACTTGAGTCTCTCGACATTACAACAAGCCTACGTGCATCTTTTCCTCTCCGCCTAGCCGGCAGCGTTCCTGGATCTGTGTCTCCGATCTTGACCCACTGGGCGAAGCGGCCTATAACCTTAGTCAACCACACCGACGGGCTGGCCGAGACCAGACGCATCCAAATGTTCGGGCGCGGACCTGTCACACGCAATCTGGTGCGTGAAGTACCTGCCGTTCGCGGCGTGCGTACGCGCCGCTTCCGTAACCATCACTCCAATTGCCCCGTCATCGGGCCAAACACCCTTTTTTCTTCTTTTTTCTTAGCCAAGGGTAGGTAGGGTAGCGAACGAATTCCGAGCTCTGAGCTTGTTTTCCCCCTTGCTCCTTGTCTTCTCTCACCGTTTCTCTCTCTCCAGGGTCTTTCTGGGAGGGTGGCGGTTGCGTTTCCGAGTATATCTACAGCGCGCCCGCTTTTGGTCTGATATATGTGGAGTGAAGGCCTGTTGGATGTTTGTGCGGACTCTGCATCATGGATGGCGTTGATGGTTGAATCGTTGGTGTGGTGGTCTGGTGGTGATTGATATCGTGCTACGCAGTGCAGTACTTCATATTCGCATTCTCCATTCAGGTTGGCCCATGCCGCAGTCGCCCTCATCGCGGAAACACGGTAGGCTAGAGAATTGTGTGCTTTCTGGCCCGTATGTACCCTTCTTCATCCAAAAGCTCACAAGCGAAGAGACCTCGTCTAATCATTAGGTTTGTCTGTTCCGTAAGTGGTTCAAGTCCGATTGTGAACGAATCGAGCGACGAGGGAAAGAATGCAAGGTTGAGTCGAAGTTTACATGTATATCCTCTTTCCCTGTGCCGTACTCCTTGACCCACCCGGCCATCTCAAACATGTCGCACGGCCCCGAACGCGGGAACGCCGTCGACATCTGGGGTCGTGGAGAACTGTATTCTGTCTAAGTAAAAGCACTGTATTTGGTATTGCGCGATTTTTCTGAATTGATGAAGACGAACCAGGTGTTCGACATCTGTGGTTGTGTGATTGACGTTGCATTTGGAACACGACCCCTTTCATTTCCGTGTTCTGCGTCTTGGGTTTTCGATTCGCCAGCGGAAGGTGGGGGACCACTTGTCTCTGCTTCGGGTCTTCGGCTCTCAATTACTGAGTGCGTCAAGGGCTCTGCGTTTGGCAGGTCGGAGAATTTCGTTGGTTTGATGTTGATGAAAAGGTGATGTTTCCTCGGCTGACTCCGATGATTTCGTCATCCAACCTAGCACACAGCCATCCGATCCATATTGAGAAGTTCCTCATGTAGCATGGAAGCAATAGAGGAGATATGAATGTGCAGGGTTCGAGAAAGGAAAAGAAGCCTGTGGACACGCAAGACGACGTTGAATTGTGGATTTAGATTCGGTAGCCTGCTGCGAGGTAGGGCGGACCCTCGTGTTTCAGATAATACTGGCAGGTTTCCAGATTTCGCCGACGGCGGGCAACAAGAGCTATAGGCTTTGTGTGCCAAACATCGGCATATCGCGTTCGCAACTGTGAGGTTGTGAGCGTGTTGGTGTTGGTTAAGGCGGTGATCGAACACAAAGATCAGACGGCATCGTCACAATGGCGAGAAGCCCCGACGGGGAGACCATGTCTCGTGGAGATGGAAGCTGCAAATAGCTTGGACCATCCCTTCGTCTGAGAACCTCCTACCGGCGGAATCTCGTTTGTCCATGGTGGAAGATTCGTACGCAAACACATAGAGGGAAAAGGGGGGTTTGGGGAGGAGGGCACAGAGAAACACGCAAGGTTTACGCAGCACCTTCGCCCAAGAAGACGTCGTCTCGGAGACTGGACCGCACCACTCGGAGCGGAAGACCTAGAGTTTGTCGTGTCGTGGGCCGAATTTCTGCTCTCGGATCTTTCACGACTCCAGGATGTGAGGTCCTCCTTATGGGATGAAAAGACGCGATAGGTAGCGCTCCTGCAATGCCGGAGCTTAGCGCCGCGAAATAGGCTTTCTTTCGTCAGAGGTGTTGCATGGTAGGTGTGCTGTCGAAGTCAAAGAGGCGTGGTGGTGGTGGTGTGCTGTTCGTCGAGTGATGCTGCTCGTCGGACATTACAACATTGCGCAGAGCGAAAGGTCGTTGGTACACGGTGGGTTTGGTGGTCGGCGGGCGACCTGTAAAGAAACAGGTTGGGCAGAATGATATGTTACCTGTATGTCTGTATGAAGCAGGAAACTATTACTGGTATTGGGCAAGTCGTTGTTTTGTTCATGTTCACATATTGCATAGTCAATCTATGATTCAGCATAGAAATATTGCCATAGTGCGCAAGATACAAGAGCTACAGCTCGTCAACGGTAGACTGCATGATTCGCGGGCACACAGTGACGGTGAAGGATTCTGGGGCTTACTGCGTACCTATGTGGCAACGTGTAATAGATACAAGTCGTCAAGCGGGATTTCGAACCTACGCAGAGTGAGGAAACGTGATAATTTTGGCCCTGCTTTCAGCAACCTCACTCATTCTTCGTAGGCAGCAACGCGAGGCAGTCGTTACGATGGAAAGTCGAGCCACCTGACGAGGCCGCAGAGACTCATAACTACTGAACTGTGCCGACCAGAATACCAGCACCATTCTAAACAAGATAAGTTGCTAGATAAGATATCGCTCTTATGAGAACCTGGTAGTAATTGATATTATGGTGTATATCATATGCCTGCCACCTCCTACAACTCATATACACTACGTCTAAAAAGGCCTTTCTTTCTTAGTACGTTTACTTTTGTTGAAGACTACTCCCTAAATATGAATAGTTTATGTTTCATATATCTCTTCCCGTGTTTCCTAATGTATTAATTATTGAGGTCCGAGGAGGCCCAAGGAGGCTAATATCGCACTTCGGTTTCGAATCTGCTAAAGGCTTCTGCGAGTACTATGGCTAGCCCTATGCTTTACTACATAAGTGCCAAACCACAACCGGTATACTTACACGCCGTACTAGTATCTACCTGGCTAAAGGGCTAGAAAAGTTTGACAAGTTGTTGCTGAGGAATGCCAATGCCCGTATCTTGAACGGTGAAAGACAGTGTCGCTTTGTCCTGTCTCCGAGTCGACGCGGGCCCCAATAGTGATAGACCCGTCCTCCGTGAATGTCTAGGAGCTGGGCAACAGGCCAGTAAGTCGACAACCCACGGGTTTGGCAACTGCCACATGTAAAGTGGTATGATGATCGCTTTGCAACTCGAAGCCAGAGCCAGGAGAAGTCCCGGCCCGACTGGTCAAGCACGGTCCTGGCTGCCGGTCGGCAGGCTGCGCCAACTCTGCCACTCACAGTCCACCGTCCGAAGAGTTAGACCATCGGGTCATTTACACTTCGGGTCCCTCCTGCGTAGAAGAAGCCTGGAGTCGGATAGAGACACAGCGAGGCAGGTACAGATGACGAGCTGTTTCTCCGTGATGGGCAAGACTCATGGTGTTGATTGTCATCTTCGAAGGATGTCGGGAAGGGTGGCGAGTCGCGCCCTTCCCACTTCTCAGGCGTCGTTTTCTTCTTCTCCCATCGCCGCCTCCGGCACGGAACCCTCAGCATCATGCGGGTGCTGACTCGGATCGTGTCCGGGTTGTCGAGCGAGGAACGCGGCGTATTCGGCACTGACGAGAGCCAGCTGCCGCGCCGCCGTTTCGATACGGAGGTGAAATAGGGCGTGGGCATCGTTAGCCCGCACATCCGCCGCAACTCTGTCTATCGCCTCCTTGAATATCTGGGCGATCGGGTCGGCGGCACTCTGCCCGAAACCAGCCGGCCCTGCGGGGGCCATGCCAGCAGCCATCGGCGCAGTGCCGGCGAAGCTAGTGTTCGCAGAGACCTGCGGCACGCCTGGGAGCTGTATTGCGGGCATGTGCTGGGGAAGATTGTTTTCTGCAGCGCGGGCAAGTCAGAACTTTGTCAGCCATTTAAGTCCTTGTTACATCTCGGCCTAGGTTCCGGCGCATCAGCTTACCATGAAAAGAGCAACGGGAACCGCTTGCATTGAACCAACAGTTAGCGCAACTCCCGCACATTTGGCCATTGACAACGACACAGCCGTTCCATGGGCCGTAGCCTTTGTGACAACTTTTGCAAGGGCTGTGAGCTTCTTGACCCGAAACATGGGCAAGCAAAGCCTCCACGTTGCTCCTGCGCTTAAGATTCAGGTTCTGATCTTGGCGTCGCTGAACCGCAAGCCGAGCTCCCTCGTTGTTGGCCAGCCTCTTCGCAAGGGCGCTGTCGATAAGCAGCGCGGCGTAGCCGCTCTCGGAAGCCAGAACCTCAGCCGTCCGGGACATCCCACCGGAGCCGTGGCTGCCCATCGGAGCTTCCATGGCAAACTGAGTCGGTAGGCTGTGTAGGTCGGGATGAATCTCGGGATCGTTTCCCGCTGCTGGTGCGGGAGGTCCGTTGGCAAGAATGTTAGCCGCACTTAGGTCGAAAGGGTGGTCGGTATGGTGTTGTTGATGTTGTTGGTGGTGATGATGATGATGATGCTGCTGCTGCTGTTGTGGCTGTTGCGCCTGAGTCGAGGAGGTAGCTGGGGGGAGTGCCGCTGGGTTTATCTCGTCGTCATCTTCGTGTTCTGCCTCGGCCTCCTCATCTTGGGCGACGAACTGATGGAGTTGGTCTAAGGCGGCAGAGTGACGGTTGTTGCGGGCGAGGCCATGGGCGGCAGACTTGATCCCTTGAGACGCAGGCTTCGTCACCTTATTTGGGCGGCCTCGAGGAGGTGGTCTGCTTCCGCCACGAGCACTCATGGGGTAATCGAGAGAAGCACAGCTGCCTCTCTTGCAATATTGACTGATGGTGAGCTAGTCCGGCTGGCGATGATAAGTGGCGTTGAAAGTGGGCAGCTGGTGTCAGCTGGGATAGCCGCGAGAGTTGGGGATCGGAAAAAGCTCTGTTGGGTGAAAGTGAAGCTGTCCCGTCCCACTCAGGCCACGAAATGGGCGTGCTGGTTGGAGAAGACGCGAGGCACAGACCATGGTTCCCACTCTCATCACATGGCTTAGGTAAGCTTCGTTTAGATTCCTGCGAACTCACATGTCAAATTGTTGCTTAATCGTTTCCATGATTGGGGAAAGAAGGGAAGGCAGAGAAACGACTTACGATTATTGCGCTTAATGTCCTGGACTTGAGTGGGAATACGTAACATGAACAGAACATTCATACCTAGCGGCGATACGATCAATTACGCACTATAAAAGAACCATTCGTCTCTTGCACGGTTGATGGACATGTCTTGTTTTGCTAGGTTTTTCACGCGAGGAGTTGCTAAGAAGATTGTCTAGACGTCTAGACGGAAAGAACACTGGTAACTCAATGCTTGATTTGCCTAGCATCTCATTCTCTCCTGGGCTTCGCAACGAAGAATATGCATTTAGCGGGTGAGCAGCTCCACACCCAGCTAACTAAGTTAGTTAAGCCTTTGATAAAATCTTATCGCTATCAGAGCTCCGTCCCGCTCGAGCTCCCCGCCGGTGATTGGCCAACACGGACCAGGAAGGCAAGCTTTCAGGCGTCGCGTACTGAGAGCAGCAAAGTGCACTCTGGGACCTGAAAGTCGATTGCCCCTAAGAAAATTCATCGTCATTCGTCCAGCAATCGCACCAACTCTTTACGATCAGGTTCTGAATCAAATACCCGAACCCGACCGATTTTTGACCATCACCTCTAAACAATCTCACAATGGATGCGTACGTTGGCTCCTCTGGCTCATCCGGCAGCAGAGCGAATGTGGACGAAGGCCCGTACAGCTAACCCTCGTCGCCCTTTCCTAGCCTTACCAAGACCGAGGAGGCTCAGCTCCAGCAGAGACTTCAGAAGCGCCAGGTCAAGGAGTTCATGAACGTACGTTGGACCCTCGCGCCCCCCCTTAGATCCGTACAACTATCTAGCGTCGAAACTGCGGCGCACCGTCTATGAGAATGAAGGCTGATACTCTCTGCCCCCGATAGCTCTTCGGCAACCTCGTCGACCACTGCTTCGTCTCCTGCATCGACGACTTCACCTCGAAGTCCCTGTCTTCCCGCGAGACCGGCTGCATCACCCGCTGCGTCCAGAAGCAAATGTTCTCCCAGCAGCGCCTGAGCGAGCGCTTCCAGGAGCATAACGCGCAGATGACCGCGCAGATGCAGGGCCAGTAAATCGGCTTCCCACCCTCCTTTACGTTCATCACCGATGCGTATGATGGAAGTTTCCAGTCGAGGAACATTGAAAAAGCGGCAATTCATGCGAATTAGCGAGTGACAAGCTGCGCGAGACGCATTTTGTAATAATATCCGGCACAAAAGGAGCTGGAAGGCCCAAGACGACAAAAGTCGGAGCATCTTGGGCTTCTGTACGTTGAGGTGAACGAAACTGACGAGGTGGTCTACTTTTTACGTCATACCAGCCCTTTGAGGGAACCTGATTTCCTGTACAATACTTATTCATCGATGAGTGGTGGATAGACTTGACACGACATTTTCCGGTGGAAAGGACTGCCGAAAAGTGTAGTGGAAATAAGAAGAGATCCTACTCCGTGACTATTTTGTCGGCTTTCGATGCAACAAATCTTTGCAAATGTGTTCGGGCCAAGTGCCTTGTTCACGGCAGGAGCCGGGGTATCCGCTGATTTAACTCTACATAATACGATATCCAGTTGGTTACTGGAACATGTACGCAATCATCCTATACACATCAACGCCTGATCCGTTATGACTTGAGCCTCCTCCGATCCATGCCCATGGCCGAAGAGCCCCTTTTGTTTCATTACTGCTGTCCGTTCATGTCTTAGGCTTCTTCCAGGTCCTCGCTCAAAACATCCCTGACCGCCTCAAGCTGCGACAGAACCTTGCCTTCAAGCACATTCTCTGGCTGACCGTTGTCGCCAGCAGCGCCGGTCTTGGTGCCCTTCCACTCGACCTCGCGCTGTCCCAATGGAAGGAGGCGATCGCGGAGCAACTTGCGGCTCGACAACCAGAAGTCGACATTCTCTAACAGAGAAGCGGCGTCCCACTGAACTTCAGGGATGTCTCTCGTGTTGGCGGTTCTGAGCGCGGCGATGACTCTCGTCAGGAGCGCGAGCGAGTGCACTTCGGATACGGCCAGGAGCGTCACATAGTGCGGCGCTTCCCTCGAAGCCGTTCTGCTCGCACCGGGTGCTTCGAATCTGTCGACACTCGACTTGAGAAGCAGAGGGAACTGGTTCAGGACGTAGGCGATTTCAGGAGCGACGGTGCCGCCCAAAGCCGTGAGCAAGTTCAGCAGCAAAGGCAGAACGCCCTTGGCCCAGATACTGTAGCATCTCTGAGGCCCAACAGCTTCCGAGAAGGGCGAGATGTTCCCGCGCCGCATGAAGTTTGTGATGCCTGCTGACGTCAAGTGGCTCAGCAGGCCATCGCAAGCCATCTGTTCAGCAACAGCCGGTAGAGTTGAGAGTTCCAGCAAGAACAGAAGACTGAGTTCGCCATAAATGGGGTCGCCATTCACAGCGAGCTTGTCAGACCACGAGAAGAGTGAAGTTGCCGCATGCATAGCATCATAGGATGCCACAATGTTCATGACCTGGTTCTGACATTGATCCATCGTAGGCATGTTGAGGCAAGCCTGGAGAATAGCCGTCAGTAGTGCCAGGTCTTCGGGTGCAACTGCAGCCTCGGAGTCATGAACAAGGGTGACGAGCGTCCTGAAGCCCTTGGCAACCACGCGATCGAGGAGGTTCAGAAGCGTCTGTGTCAACGCCACAGAGAAGCCCTCACCGCCATTTTTAGAGGCTCCGAGAGACTTTCTCTCCGCAGCGCTGTACGCTCGCAAGGTGACATAAATAGTCTTAAGCATGGTGCGGTAGTAGGTGATTGACTCCGGGTTAAATGGCTCTTCAACAGCACTGACGATGGAGAAGAGGGTTCCCAGCAGCTGGTTTACCTCGTGAGACGAGATGTGCCGCCCAACAAGACGCTGGATAAGCAGCAGACTCAGATCGGCACGTTCCTCAACAATGCGCATGAAGATGTTTTCGGGGCCTTGATTGGAGCGGTTCGCCTCTAGGCATTGATGTGCGACTTGAAGCATCTGCTTGGCAACGTTGTCATTGTCGGGCAAAGAGCTGCTCAGTTCAAGCAGAAGGAACTCCCAGGCGTGGAACAACGACTATAATCTGTCAGCTGGGTCCTTAATTTTAGGCTTGTTGCCGATCAGTGATCGACTTACTATTTGGGCATCAACGAGAGACAAGTTTGCATTAGCGATGCCCATTTCGTTGCGGAAGCCATTGTTTCGTCGGCCATGCCAGCCAGGGTCGAAGCTCAACATGTCTGTTGCGCTCTCGAGATCGTAAAAGTAACTCCGGCCGAGCTCCCCAGGCCTCAGCGTCGTCCGCTTGAAGGCCTCCAAAGAAACGCCAGGGTATTTACTAGTGAAATTTTTTGCGAAATTGGTGTGCAGGGAGTTGTTGTAGCTGGAGACCTCCACGCCGTCGCGAAGGAAGTAGTCGAGGTCTGTAACCAAGCTCTTGGCGAAGGTTTCCACCCCGCCCATTTGACGAAGGTGGTAGAGCTGCATGGCGAAGATCTCACCAACATAGGCAGCCATCTTGGCATCGATTGCGGCCTTGACGGGGTCGGTCTTGCTTGTCATCAAGAAGCTACTCAGACCCTTGACATAAAGACGCAAAGAATCCAGAAAGGCCGAGTCCTTTTGCATGGTAAAAATAGTCCAAGGCCAGTGGTTCTGAGATGAGGCCACAAAGTCGAGTATCCTTAATGCTTCTTGAGTTTCCAGTTCCTTGATGTTCTTCAATTTTGCAAATGCCGTTGCAAGGACAGAGTTCGGTGCGGAAGACGAATCCTTCTTGCCACCCTTCAGGGCGTCTCTTGGTGTTTTGCCAGTGAGCAGACAGTTTGAGAGCCACGTCTGGCGGTTCTGCACGATTGTCGAGAAGAACTTCCATGTTGTCTGCACATCCTTGGCCACAAAGAAGGGGCCCTCAAGACGTGACAGAACCTCAATGAACGATTGGGACAACAAGGGACCAAGATAGCCCAAGAGTGATGGGGGGTCATCGTTCGCCTTGGCTGCACTCAACACCAAGGCCTCCAGAAGCAGGAGAGCTGGCGACCGGAATTGCTCGCAACTTGCGCACAGCCTCGCCAGAACAGACGACGTCTTGAAGAGATGATCCTCAAAAGTTGCTGATGGCCGTTCGAGGTAGTTCGCGACGCGCAAAAGTACCGTAGTGAACTGCAAAGCGGAGATGAGTTGCTCTTGCGCAGATGTTATTCTTTCTTGGTACAGTGTTGAATCGGGAATCTGAAGGCCATTGACAAGAGTAGCCAGCAAAGGCTGAAACCGGAGAGAACCAGTGGAGGGAGAGAGAAATGAGTCGATAATGTAGGACGCGGCCGGTTCCAAGCACGCTGTCAGATTCTCGCGATTTTCTCGGTTGCCCATTCCATACGTATGCGAAATGATGCGTTCCATAACGGGAATCACGTGGCCAATCAGCAACGTTCGGTGCAGGTCGGAGGCGAACCTCCATGTTGAAGAAGTCTCGAAAACGTCGACAGAGGCCTGGGCAATGGCAAGACTGACCTTGCCAAGGACCTTGTCTGCAACGCCGAGCCACACATTGTTCGAAACCTTCTGACGTCCGACGAGCTTGTTTCCAGACTTCCGCTGCACAGCGCTGGCCTTGACGCTCTCGATGAGACTAGAGAAAAGGCGAACAGCTGAGAGCAGCATGTCAAAGCGATCGCCGACCAGATCCAGGTTCCCCGTGATTTTTGCAAGCTTACCAGCCTGAGCCTCGGAGTTCAGAAGCTCGCAGCGGGCCAGGTAAGACCACACTCTGGTCGGGCACAGAGGCAGGATCGCATGCAGGAACTGCACGCATGAGTTGAGCAACGTGATACCCTGCCCATCTGCAGCCTTGTCATCTTGCATGTAAATATCCATGGTTTCGCAGACAACTGTGACAAGGTCCTTGTTTCCAGCAATGTGTTTCCCGATCTCTTCCATCAACTCCAGACCAGACTTGAGCGAGTCCTCACCAGCGAGGCCTTGTTGTTCTGATTTGAGCACCTCCGCACGAAGCAGCGTTGCAAGCAGCAGAATGATCTCCGCCGTCTCGTCAGGCTGCAGGCCGTCTAGTTCGCCGCGATAGGTTTCCGGTGCGAGTTGCACCTCCAGTCTCTTACCCAAAAGAGCAAGAGCGGAGTGTTCGTACTCCATCAACACCACTCTCCCCGTGTCGGTAACAAATCGACCGTACGTGCCGGCTGGTATCCTGAATGCGTCATCGACGCGGGTCTTCCGGTTCCAAGCTGTGGCAGGCGTGAAGAGCGGGATGTCTTCGAGTAGACCAAAAGTATTGGTATTCTCTTCCTCTTGAGCTAGTTCGTATTGTTGGTAATCGTCTGGCAAGATGAATGTCAGAGTAGGGGTTTTGCGCAAGAGGTTGACCACAATATCTGATCTACCATCCGCCACCGTGCAGTTTGCCAGCGCGAGGCAGATGTTGAGGAAGGGCAGCAGCTCGAACGGATAACGACTTAGTGCCTGGTAAAAATAGTAATCCAGCGCAGTAGCATCTTGAAGGACCTCTGCCAGGACATCATCGGCTGGGGTCAGCGTAGGCTTCGACAGATCCCAGTACTGTCGGCCAGCAGACAGTACCGACAGCAGTGAGGAAACCGAGTCTGATTGGTATCCGACAAGAGGGTAGGTAGCCTTGAGGAAATCAATGTATGAGAGACGTATCCTGGAACTCAACAGCGACGAGAAGGCTGCTTCGCTGGAGGCGCCAATGGCAAGCGCCATCTCCGACACAACTTCATAGGCGCGCCCTTGAGATGTCACTGCCACTGCAAGCTGCTCGACAGCCTGCATGTCTTTATCAAGCCCGGCGCCGGTAAGAAAGATATCAAATGACTTGCCGTCGAGCGACACAATGCTACCCGCGGAAAGTCGACGTGACGTTGTCGGCCGAATCAAGACGCCGGCCTCGAAGGTTTCCTGGGATCTTTGGTTTTGGAGGGCGTCTCTTTTCTCGATTCGCTCGTGGTGAGATAAAAACATGCGATGGACGATGACTGTCCACGAAAAGATGACGGGGCTTTGGGCTTCGCAATCAGCGTTTGCTGCCGTCAGGATGGCGTTGTGCACTGTCTCGAGCACCGCGGGCGCAGTTATGTAGGGGTCCTCGTCTCCGCGAAAGTCTGGTGCTTCTTCTGAGAGACAAGCGATGGACCTCGACGGGTTCAGCATCTTGAGAGATATGGCCGAGATGAGTGCTCTCATGGGCATAATCAGCGACGCAATGCTGTCATCAGGCTATTTCTTATCAGTGGTGGTTCCATGTGGACTTTTTGCAGGCTTACCGCAGTGATGCCGCTCAGGAACCCGTAGCCATCCATGAGGGCAAACCATTGCCCGACAATCGCACATGGCACAAATGTGTCCCCGTTAACGTCAATGGACTGGAAGACAACTGTAAGGGCGTGCACAACCTCGGTGAGAAGTGTTCGCATCCAGTCGAGTTCGATGTCGTCCACCAGCAAGCTCTTATCCTCCGTCACTGACCCGAGGCCCTCGGCCAATCGCCCAGCAGAATCGGTCACATACTGCAAATATGTCGTCAGGAGGTTTTCGAGGTATTTGGGACGCTCATCTGCAGCGATCAGCGGCGGAGGTGTCGGCGATCCTTCGCTCGACGCCGCCAGTGCCGCCAGGGGTGTGTAGAGCAGACTTTCGTGAACCAGAGAGGCGGTCATGAGGAAGTATCGTCTTTCCGAGAGATATGTCTGGAAAATTCGTTGCCTCCTTGTCTCCTCCTTTTCAAATTCAGCCCAGATGGCTTCGGCATCGAGTGCGGCGCTAGAAACCGGGACAAGCGATGACGACTGGACATTCGCGATGCCCGCAGCCTCCTGCAAGTTGATCGTATCCTGTGTGGAAAGGGAACCGGTCAAATGTTTGGCGGGTCGCGATTGGAACTCGACCACCGTTGCTCGCAGCGCGGCGATGAGGTTTACCTTGGCGTTCTTGCTCAACCATTGCGCATCGTTTTTTATGACTTTGATGTCGAGCTTCTCGTTCGGTTGAGGGGTAACGTGGATGGCTGCCGTTTTCTTCTCGAAGTCGGACTTGGTAGTGTCGTTCGGCGGCGCAAAGGCGGTCGCTGGGTTACTGATGAGAGATCGCACATATTCGTCTTGTAGGAACTGTACGACAGCTTCACTCTTTCGTCTCGCGTCGTCCTTCTCGGCTAGTGCTGCTGCGACAAGCTTCCAGGAGCTGTGTCCAGGGTCAGCTTTTATAACACCAGCATTGTCAACAAACGCATCTCCAGGGCCACCCACATGATGATATTGTCTCCATTTAGACAATCGTCCAACGGAGGAAGGTACAGACGGTCTGCCACATTCGCCATTGCCGCAGAGGTCGATGGGGCAGAAGCTTCAGAGTGCAGACGGCATCGGGCGAGGCTAAGATGAGCTGTATTGCCTGTGATGCGAAGAAGAATGCAGATCGAAGCGCGCTGATAGTTTAGGTACAACTGGAACTCGCAAACGCTTTTGCAGCCTCTCTGATGCTGGGTGGCTGGAGCTCACTTTTTCTTAGGAGCTTCAGTTCCTTGGTTTATCCGACGAAGGGCGCTAGGCCTGTTCTGCTCTTAGTGTCCGATTTTGTGTAGCTGGTACGAAATAGGTAGCCCCGGAGGCCGGGATTGCGATTGCGGCGGGGCAATCAAGCACCCCGCAGAAGCTTGCCTCCGGAACCAATGCGCACTGTCTGTCGGCGGCTATTGTCTGCTCCTTTACACAGTAACATGATAGCTCCGACTGACTGTGCATCCCCAACTTTACTCACCCGCCTTTAACAACTCATCCTAACTTATCCTATTGACTCACTTCACGCTGGTTTAGACTGCATCTAGTTTGACGCTTACGGCTACGAGATCGACGAAGATAATTATAGCTAAAGCCCAATTGATATCTCGGTCATTGCGTATCACGATGCCGTCCCTCGATATCATCGATCATTCTCCCCACCACCCGGACCCGTCGCAACCGATTCCGACGGCGTCCAACTTGATTCTGATCGATAACTACGACTCATTCACCTGGAATGTGTATCAATACCTCATTCTAGAAGGCGCGAAAGTCACCGTCTTCAGAAACGACAAGATCACTCTCGAAGAGCTGATTGAGAAGAAACCGACACAGTTGCTTATCAGCCCAGGACCTGGACACCCCACTACCGACTCTGGCGTCAGTCGCGATGCCATCAAGCACTTTGCAGGAAAGGTCCCCATTTTTGGGGTTTGCATGGGCCAACAGTGCATTTTCGACGTTTTCGGAGGCGAGGTTGGCTCTGCGGGCGAGTGGCTTCACGGCAAGACGTCTCCTCTTACACACGATGCCAAGGGCGTGTATGCTGGCCTCCTTCAAGGCCTCCCGGTGACTCGATACCACTCGCTTGCCGGCACCCGAGTGACTCTGCCCAGTTGTTTGGAAGTCACATCTTGGGTCGCCACGCAAGATGGTTCTCCAGGAATCATTCAGGGCGTGCGTCACAAGGAGTATACGATCGAAGGCGTTCAGTTTCACCCTGAGAGTATCCTGACGGCCGACGGCCGCACAATGCTCCGCAACTTTTTGCACCTGCAAGGCGGCACATGGGAGGAGAATGCCAAGTTGCAGAAAGCTTCTAGAGCGAATGGGGACGCAAACGCTGCTGCACCTGCGCCGGCCAAGAAAAACAATATCCTACAGCAGATTTACGCCCACAGAAAAGCAGCCGTCACTGCTCAGAAACAGATTCCCTCACAAAGGCCTGCGGATCTCCAGGCTGCCTATGACCTGAACGCCGCTCCGCCTCAGATCCCATTCATCGACCGCTTGCGTCTGACACCATTTGACGTCTCACTCATGGCGGAGATCAAAAGAGCTTCGCCCTCCAAGGGCATTTTCGACATCAACATCAACGCTCCCACGCAAGCTCGAAAGTACGCCCTGGCGGGTGCTAGTGTCATTTCCGTCCTGACGGAGCCTGAGTGGTTCAAGGGCAGCATCGAGGATCTCCGAGCGGTCAGGCAAGTGCTGAACGGCATGCCGAACAGACCTGCCATCCTCCGCAAGGAGTTCATCTTTGAGGAATACCAAATTCTCGAAGCGAGACTTGCTGGCGCTGACACCGTGCTCTTGATTGTCAAGATGCTTGAGACAGAGGTGTTAAAGAGGCTCTACCAGTACTCGTTATCACTGGGCATGGAGCCGCTGGTCGAGGTGCAAACAGCGGGAGAGATGACAACGGCGCTGGAGCTCGGCGCCAAGGCCATTGGTGTAAACAACCGCAACTTGGAGAGCTTCGAGGTCGACATGAACACGACGAGCAGGCTGAGAAGTATGGTGCCCGAGAGTACAATCATTTGCGCTCTTAGCGGAATCAACAGCCACAAGGACGTCCAGCTGTGCAAAAAGGACGGCGTCAGTGCAGTTCTCGTAGGAGAGGCCATCGTGAGAGCACCAGACACCACCAAGTTCATAAGAGAACTGTGCTCTGGATCCGATGCGGAGCCGGAGCCGGTCAAGACCCAGCCCGTTTTCGTGAAGATTTGCGGCACGAGAACACCCGAGGCGGCTCTTGAGGCTGTCAAGTCTGGAGCTGACTTTGTGGGAATCTGTTTGGTTCCTGGAGCCAAGCGATGCATATCTGACGAGACTGCCGCGGCAATTTCGGAGGCGGTTCACTCCTACAAGTCAGGGGGCATTCGCGCGGAGTCGGGGATACCCCAAAAGGCCGCCACAGACTACTATACAGCTTCGATCTCGAGATTGTCGAGCTCTCGCCCACTTGTGGCCGGTATTTTCCAGAACCAGCCCCTGGACGAGGTCCTCGAAAAGCAGAAGCGGTTCAACCTGGACATTGTCCAGCTCCACGGCAACGAGCCTATTGAGTGGGCAAACCTGATCCCCGTACCTGTGATCAGGGCTTTCAAGCCGAACAACATCGGCATCGGCCTCCGCGGCTACCACACTATTCCGCTGCTCGACTCCGGCGCTGGTTCCGGCAAGCTTCTCGACGTCTCCAGCGTCAAGGAAATCCTCGCAAAGGACCCAGAACTGCAAGTCATTCTCGCGGGTGGCTTGAATCCCGACAATGTGATCGAGGCCCTGAAGGCGGTGGGCGATTTTGGTAACCGCATTGTTGGTGTCGATGTCAGCAGCGGTGTGGAAGAGGATGGCAAGCAGAGCCTCGAGAAGATTAGAGCGTTCGTAAAGAACGCCAAGGGCTTTCTTTAGGTAAAGGATCGGCTACCGATGGTCGAGGACATCATGCAATAGACTGTTTTGAAGGACAACAGTGGCCCAATGTGAATGCACTGGATATGAATGCGAAACATCTATTACGACGTTGCGCAGTGGTTCCAATGCTTCGAGTGTTGAGGGTTCTCGTATGCTTTTCTATCTCTCTCCTCGTGTCGTCGCCTCCGCATACCCGGAATCTACGTCTTGTCGTTTCCATCTCCCTACCATTCCCTCCTATCACTCTCTCCTGCCGATTAACATTCTCGCTACTGCTCTTGCCAGAGGTGGATCATACATCACGATCCCTCTGTGCTAGTCCCTGCTGCTAGAAGTTATCGTGGTCCTTCCCGGAGCGTGCCTACCTAGATGAGTCTTCAGTCCAGGTTAAATAGCTTCAGTCTGCCTCCTGTTCAAGTCTCTCTACTTTCTTCCTCTCTTGACACACTTAGACGACGTTCGCGAGAGCTGGTGACCTTGCCAACATCTTACACCATCTTGGACATCTTGCAATACATATACCCTACAAAATTACATATTTCGTCTCGCATTATTGGCTGCCCAACATGGTCAAGGCCATTTTCAGGAACTTCGTACTGGCGGCGGCAGGTCCGAACGAGCACACGCTCGAGCAGCTTCAAAGCTGGACGGCCTTGCGCAAGGGTCGGTTCGCTGCCGACATGAACGACAGCGTGACCCACCTCCTTTGCACGGATGATCAGTACACCAAGAGACGCAAGAATGAGAGAAGTAACTCGTCCCCAATGCAAAGAAATTCAGACACTTCGGGTCTGTTGCGACACATGACACGAAGTTGCAAGGGACATGAACTGACCTAATTAACGATTATGAATAGTCAAGACTGCAAAGATCAGGGGCAAGAAGGTGGTTCGGATCGTCCACGTGGACTGGTTCACGTTCTCTTGCACCCACAACAAGAAGCTCAAGGAGGCGAACTACAACTTCAACTACATCAACGAGCAGGAGAAACTGGCAAAGAAGAAGCAACTAGACATTGAGCGGAGGATCCGCAACTTCTCGATTGGGGAGACTTGGATCAACCCGGGTGAGTTGGACTGCTGTTCCAGTCCTTGTCCGAATTGCAATTCCCGTTGCTCAAACCACATGTCGATAGATATATTCCACGTCTTTCAGGACCGATACCAGTTCCGCTACGAGATTCAGCTCTTCAAGACTGTCAACAACGAGGACGAGACAATTCAGAACAGATACGACCTTCACGTGAGTGCGACACTCTCTGCTTGCCCCTGTTTTATCTCCTCATCTGACGTTCGTACTCACTGAAACCTTTGACCCAGCTTTTCGAGTCGTACGCCACCCCGCGCCTGTACTGGTTCGGTGTCAAGCTCTTCCAGAAGACCGACGACGGTGTCTGGCGCTTCCGAGCTGTAGAACGTACCAGCAGCGCTCCGGGCTCGTTCCACAGGGAGTACATGAGGTTCAAGAACTTCTTCCTCCTCAAGACGGGCATCCACTGGCTGGACAGGGTCCTCCGCGCTGAGCTCAGAGAGAAGCAGGACAAGTTCGCCTACTATCCCCCGGTGCGTGTCTCTCCATCCCTCTTACATCAAATCACACATCCTTTGAACTCTTGCGAACCGTTCTCTGACTCCCCTCCGATGAACCAGACCGGCGGCAAGCCGCCCGGAACTCACTTCAGAGACGGCCTTGTTTACGACGAGTGCGCGCATCACAACAGGAAGCTGCGCATCCTGTACGCGGAGCTCTTTGACGAGCGGCTCCCTGACAGAATCGTCGATGCCGAGATTGAGGAGGTTTTGGAGGGCATCATCGACGAGGCCTGCGCTTCTTTGGAGTATGACGAGGTGATTGAGGGCATTGAGATTTAGTCCCGATATGACAGAGACAGAAAGACGGCGCCTATTTTCGTTTCTCCAAGGGGTATCTGGGAAAATTTGACGTGTTTTTCTGGCGATAGAAGGATTTGGAGCGACATGAGACTACCAGATGATTTGGGTTTGGCGAAACGAATTGGCGTTTGTTCTCCCTTTTCTATTTTAGCCTTCACTTCCACGAGCTACGACGCACTTTGCAGCCAGATAGAAATAGTACCACTCCTGATTTTTCAGAAACACCGTCTTCGTATTTTGTAACCACGCTTATGCAATGCCCAAAGCCCCATCCCAAACCCAACCCTCCCAAACGCCAGTCCCCATCACAATCAAGCGCCGATCCCAAAGTCCCCCCCTTTAAAACCTCAACTTGGGCATCACAAAAACCAGCAAGACCAATGCGACCATGAGCCCATACACCCACGCATACATTATCATCCGGCCCCACCACCCCTTCCCCTCCGTCATCTTCCTCAACGTTCCCATACGCCTGCTGGCAGCGTCCATGCTATTCTCCGTCTTTTCCATACCTTCCCCCGCCCTGGAGAGCACGTTCTTGTCCTGCTCGAGGGTGTTTGAGAAGCGCTGCGACGAGGCCTTAAGCGCGCCCGCCATTTTGAGAATCGACTCGGAGAGCTGGTCCTGCTCGACGCGCTGGTGGTCGAGGATCGCCTCGGCGGTGGCGGTGGAAGACGCTGGCGCCGCGGAGGAGGATTTCAGCGTGTTGCGGCGCGCGAAAAGGGCCGCGCGGGCGGTGGCGGTGGATGTTGCGTTTGGTGTCGAGGGGCGGTTCGGGCCGCGGGCGCGGAGGGTGGACGACGTGGTCGTTGGCGGCGGCGCGCCTGCGGCCGATGCGGTGGTTTGCGAGGAGGATGTGGGTTCTGGTTGTGGTTCTCCCGGGACCGGTGGTTGGGAGACGGCCGGCGGCGGCAGGTTGGGGATTTCCTCGTCTGCTTCTTCGTTTGCGTCCGTGTCTTCGGTGGGCGCGCCCGTCGACCTCGAGTCCATGCTGTCGCTTGGCGTGGGGATGATGTCGGCGAGGATGTCTTCGCCGTCGGAACTGTACGAGTCGTCTTCTTCGTGTAGCTGTAGTCGGAACCATGGTGTCAGTCGGGTCTCCAAGGGAAAGAGGACACGGGCTGCGTAGACGCACCTGTTCGAGATCATGCATTCGGTCAAATAACCTTTCCAGAAGATCGCGCTTGCGGTTGAGGTCGGCTTGCATATCCTGACGGCGGGATAGCAGCTTCACATGTAGCGTCTCCTGTTCGACGCGGGTGAGGAGGCTTCGGGCGAATTCGAGGTTCTGAAAAGCCTCCCGTCAGCCATCATTCCAAGCGAGTGTGGTGTCGTGTGGACGTACGGAGTTGATTCGTGCTCTTTCAAATTCGCTCGCACGTAGCCTCCTCTCGCGCTCCTGGTCCGCGTGGAGAATCGATTGGTCGAGGCGACGAAGGAGCTGGTTGAGTTCAGCGGCGCCCTTTTCGGGAGAACCGCTGCCGGGCGCGTGTAGCGACGAAGCCGTCGGTAACCTCGCCATTCTCGACTGCTTTCTTCTGCGTTACAAAAAAATTGATTTTGTCTTCGCGCCTTGAGTTGCGACCTCGAGCTGGGTCCAGTATCGGCATGCGACGGGACAAGTGTCTGGTGCTTGATGATGTCGTTCGGTGAAAGGTGGGGGCGTTTGTAAGCCACCGTGGCTGAAGCTATCAGAGTCCGATGTGCACGGGCCGAAAACTCACTCGGCCGATTCTCGCGGAGTGTTGCTTCATTCAGGATTCATTGACGAATTCGCTTCGTCATATTCACGAGACAAATGTGTCGCAGAGGATTCGGAAAACACGGACGTCGCAGTTTCAACCACTGAAGCTACCGAGACAGGCGCTGTTCACCGTATTTTCTGTCAAAGACACGCACGTGACGAGCCATCAGCTGACTGCACTCGTGTTCCGTCTCTTCTCATCCACGTACGTAAAGACCCGCCAATGCAGGGTGCTTTGCCGTACTTCAGACGTGTACGAGAACCTCGGATCTTTCATACGTAGAACACCCCGTTACCCATTCCTTTCACACCCGCAGACGACCAAGACGCTGTGCCTCTGTGTGGCCAACACACGTATCTCACATCATCTCGCTCGCTGCCGGCGTCAGTACTGGAGCTGAGCCATGTGTCTTGGATTCAGTATGAGACACCGTAGTTAATAAAGATGGCGATATTCAGTGGCTCCTCGACGGACACACGGTTGTCTCACCTTGCCGTCACGAAGGAGCCTGTCCTCGGATCACCGAGGCCGTGTGTGGATGCCAAAGTCAGGCTTGCAGTATTTCGATCATCTGTAAGGACGTAAGGACACAAAAAGCATGCTCAGTCATGCCATGAGCGACTAGCGCAGTAAGGTGCTCGTAGCACAGCAACCTGGAATCCGTTACTCGGTGGTGGCTGACTTCAGAAGCTAAGGATTCTCCGGATATCTTCGGATGACCAGTTCCCTCGAAGCAGAAGTGCGTGAATGTGACGCGACAGACATTGGAAGCACTTCAAGGTCGCAGAAAGGCATACCTGTACCGCTGCTATAGACTCTTCATCGGATACGAATAACCACTTACACATGTCGGGCGTGTGTAACTGTACATTACACTTGCGAAGGTTCGGTATCGATGACTGCGACTAGCTTCTAACTTCTGCGCAAGGATTGATCAACCGAGTCGATTAATATGTGCCCTCGAGTCGTGATATGTTGTTTGCTTGTACTTGCAAGGAACCCATCATGGAACCCCCAAAATTGTCTACGGAGCCTGCTCCGCAATTACAAGATTGAAGCCAAAGTGTATTCGACAGACTTTGTAAAACAAGGCCGATCGTTGGTGCAGAACCGCCCATAAACTTTCTGTCAAGAGCCATATTCCATGACATGCCCCCAAATACTCACGTCATGTTAGATGATGATTAGCATGCGGCCAAGAATCAGCGCCTGAATAGCACACTAGGAGGCATCAACAAGGACATGGCCGGGCAGTTTGCGAAACGCCACGTGATCAGACTGACCGCTGAGCTGGTGTTCAATTTAGCGGCGTTTCTTCCACCGAGAGAATTTCCAAGAGTTCCGGGTGGGTGGTCAACCCGCATGCCTTCACATGAGAAGACGTTGGACTGTCATCTCCAGCAACAGGCCTTACCCTTTCTTGCTTGCCGATCACTTACGTCGATCCACGCACCCATTGCCGGCGAACATTCGGTAAAGAGAATCATGGCAACTGGAAGAGACGCCGCGCATATCTGTCGATACACTCCGAACAGCCCCCTTCTGAGTACCGCGCATGACAACTCGGCCAAAGGAGCAGGGTCCCGAGTGTTCCGGTTCTTCACAACGGCGCAGTACAATTAAGTCGGGAGAGTGCATGATGTCGCGAATACTTGTGCGCGGGCAATGGAGGTATTGTCGGCTATGCCCTACACGTCCTGGTTTTCGTGCCTCTTACCCCGCCCTGAAGATCATGAAGAATTGCTTGGGACATGGGCTGTGGTTGCTGATAATGGATGACAAGTTGTCATTGTGCGTCTCGGTTCAAAAGACGCCCACGGTTCTGCGGTTCAGCCCTCCAGACACTGGATATCCCCCTTAGTGGTGAAGTTCTGGCTCGTTTCACGTGCTGCAGCTCTTTGCCACTGTATAGAGCAAATACAAGTACTGGCTTTTGTTGCGACCATGGTCTTCTGAGTAGCCACCCAAAAATGGGACCGCAGAAGACATGGGGAATGAAGGCTTTCGATTGGGCTGGGTTGGGCGGATGGACAACCGCGTGACCAGCTTTGAACCACTCGAGTCATCTGGGGTGGTGGGCGACGGTACAGCAACACAGCAACGCAACGTGGTGCGAGAGGCGACTTCCACTTTCGCAGATCCAAGTTGCTGGTAGTCACACGAGACTTGCAGATGTGCTACACTAAGGTAGACATGTACCACACGCACAGCTGGTGAGGCAACACCGCATCTTGACGTTCCAAAAGCGTTGTGCGTCCCTGCATGGAGGCAGGATTTTGGATGCTAATTATGGAAACGGGACGAACGCGGCATTGGCTGGAGGAGCAGGTTGTTGACGGCATTTTGCAAAGGGTCTCACCACGATACGTACATCGTGGCGTGGTAAGAGGCAGTGACCGGGTATGGATGGGAGTGTGCAAAGACGCGATAGTGGACGGGAGGGCGGGAGGTGACAGCGGGCGGGCAGGGCGTCGGGCAAAAAGCTCTTTTAAGACTCTGAAGCCGTTAACATAAACTTGGCCGGGGTAGTATCGTCGTTGAAGCCGGAGGTGAACGACGTCATTGGGTAGCTGTGGGGTGGGAGCCTCTGAAGTGGAACATTGCACAGAAAACTGCAAGGAAGATACCCGCGGACTACCGCCAGGTGGCTGGGAAGGGTCTTTTGGCGGTAAGTAAACAGCTGGACATCTTGAAGACGGGAGCCACAACCGACCCGCCAGTCCCTGGAGATGGGGGCATACAGTACAAGTAAGGGCAAGGTAGGTAGGATTAGACGAGTGGTTGGACCGATGGATGTTCGGCAAGATCCAGCATCTGAGCTGTGTGGAGGTCGGATGCGTTGTATTCATGTGGGATAGGGTTGCGCTGCGTCTCTTGCTTCTGTTTGCGATCTGTGACTCAGCGCTGAGCCGATGGTCGACAGGGTACTCTGAGGGCTCAGTTTGCTGCCCTCCGTGACTTGCTATGCATTTCCCCATGCCAGGTGGGCTATGATGGAAATAACGGAATTCTCGAGAATCGGCATTGAGGCTGCGGTGGTCGGCTATGTTTAGAATCGAGCCGATACGTCCGGTAGCTCAGGCATACAGTTGCAGGCCCAGATGAACATCAGGAGCCTAAACTCTTTTCGTTGCAGCAGGGTGTAGGATGGTCACGATGTGTCTCGGGACACGGGCCAAGCGAGCTGTGCCTCTTGGCTGTCGGAACCGGAGTGTTCGTAATTCTGATGGCATAATCGACGCCTTTGGATCACGCAGCAGCATCTCGGGGAGGGCCGAAGGCTGATGTGTCGGAGGTAAAGATTCTGGGTCTCGATGTTGCATCGCACCAGTTAGAGGTGGATGCCGGCTTCAGGTAGACAGAAGACCCGGAAACCTGTGCCCGCCGTAATGGCCTACCCTACAAGGAGATAAGCAACATTCCAAGCCGCGCGCGCACCGGCATTAGGCTTTGCCAGAGTGTGAAGGACAACGAGGCCGGTCGAATTCACATTCATTTTCAAGTAGCGGCACTGGTGCCGTTCCGTGCGGGATGAGGCTTGGCTCGGCGCTGGTGAACGATCGGCAGCGCCTTTTGCTCTTTGTGAACCACTGGCTCAGGCAGGACCGGGGAAGCAGCCATGAGCCAGGGCCAAGACGTAAGCTCTTGCTTGGATGGAGGATAATGCCGAAGACAGAGAGGAATGATGCAGTGATGGCACAATGGTGAGCAGCTTAGTTGACTGGGTTGACCGAGCAAAGCGCGAAGTACTTGGGTAGGATATTCTCACACCATCTCAACTGTGCTTGAAACTCTTGTAGTAGCCCACCGGCGGACAGCAATTTCCAGATTGTTTGAGGGAAACGCAACGAATACTGAGTCCAAAGTCCCAGAAACAGAGGCTGCGACGGAGGACTCATGCACGATTTACGAACAAAAGGTAATATGCATTGGGATCTGAAATTTGGGCGGGTCTAGATGACAGCCGTGAGAAAGAATCATACCTAGGATGGATGAAGCGGCCAAATTTCGTCTGCACGTGAAATCGGACGACTGCTGGGCAGGTTGTTGGGTCATCGCGTGCGTTCCCAGCCAGGTTTGCTTTTCTTCCCTCCCAATCCCTTTCCCCTGGCTGTAGCATCCAGGAGAGGCAACAGTCGAGAAGCCAAAAGGAAGTTGGGCCGCCGGGGTGCGTCTGTCAGTTGCTCTTGTCTTTGTTGGATTGGAAGGTGCCCATGCAGGTACAACGTGACTGAGACTGCTGACGCATTTAGGCCTTTTATCTTCAGAGGTAAGGTACGGTTGCCTAGGCACTAATTGACTTGCTCGTCAGCCGCTTCACTTACCTTTCGTCAGTAACCAGGCAGGGGATGATCCAAGTATCTGGCTGGCTGGTTGTTGCCCAGTACCGTGGAGAGCTTTCCACAGGATGTGGAAGATGGGATTTCGCGGGAGATGAGCATGTCGATAAGGTATCGACATCTCTGGATCACGGCACGGAAAGCCTGTGTTGGTGCATTTGGTGCAATTGGTGCAGGGTAGCGCCGCGCGTACATCACTCGATTCACTGATTTACTGGTTTCTCGTGTCTGCTATTCTTCACATGCCATGTGCTCTGTGTCTCGACGAGAGCGACAAGACAGCAATGCAGGGTTGCCCCCCAGGTGGATGTTTGTTTTCTTTCTTCCCACCAACGGCCACCGTTGCGAAGGTCGTATGTTTGTTTGTTGTTGTCAAGTTCGTCAAGTTTATAGTTGGGGTTTCCTGGCGGACGCTATGCGTCTACGTGGTGGCCCTGACCGTGGGCTCAACGCCCAAGCTCCTCCTATCCAGGTCTGGCTGCCCACGTAAGTGACAATCCACATCCAAGGATAAACCATCTTCAGCCATCTCTGCGCCCCAGCTCAAAGCTGCGTGCAATGTCAAATGTTCAATACGAACAAATGTATTTGCATGCATGTGTAGTTGCAGCCGCAGCCGCGCCTACCCCTTCTCGATGATGCTTCAGACCGAATTATTTCATTGACTCGGAGCGATCAGCGGAGAAAGGCTCTGCTAGCTCCACTTGATCTCGTCAGTCTCGTCTCCAGCGGCTGCAGTTCAGACGATGTAGGCTGAGGTGCGTGGAAAGTGAGGTTCATACGGATACTAGGTACATGAGATAGGCAAGCAGGGAGTCTGTCGCAACTGCCAACGAGTTACCACTGCGCGTGGACAGGACAGGGCCACCCCTTCCTTGTGTCTTTCGCTCTTCCCCCAGAAGCCAGGTGGCCCAGGCTTCGAGTTGCCGATGCCATCGCGCCGTACTAAGTCAAATGCCTACGTTGGTTGTACTTGTGTGATGCGAAAAGGCAAGTGGTGATGACCATTGCCTGCCCCACAGAGCCAAAATATTTGCCAGCCGCAGAGTGAGGGGAACCTAAATCGGTAAGGTAGGCATGGAGGTAATTACCTTAATTACCTCAGCTACCGGCAGCCTCTATTATGATGGAAAGAAAGTCCGAGACTTGCAGAACGCAGCGCAGCAGCGAAAGGGGAAGCAGCTCCAGTGTCTGTTCTAATTCGGTACTTGCGCACATACAAAGTCGCTACCTTTCTCCCCTTGATAAAGTAAGGCACTTGCGTGGCCAAGGTAAGGCAGGGTGCCCGTAGACACGGTAGGCAGGCACCTACCTAGGCACGGTTGAGCCCACGACACTGTGGCTCTACCACGTCTACACATCCACAGGAAGTCGCTACACGGGTCGAAGTCCACTTCGTGAGACCTCAGCATGAGGTAGCGGAAGGCTCGATTGCCTCCTCTTTTCCTCTCCCACAACATCACCAGGCACTGAAAGCGCTAAAGTGTGCTGGGCCAAATGATAAAACACAGGTGACCACCGCTGACTGGGGCGTCTCTTACAAGCGGCAGCACCCTCTGCCCGCTGCAGGCCCCAAGGTCTCGACTCGCCGTTCACTCCACAAGGAGGAGTTGGGCCAGGGGCCCGGGGAGTCTCCACTGCTGCTTCCCACTCGTGCTCCCACTCTCCGTTTCCACCGACGGCATCGGTGCTTGCCAATGCCCTGGCTCTTCCACTTACCACCACCACCTACCTTACCTTAGGTACCTTACCTTACATAGGTACAGTGTGGAGCGCTCCCCTTTCCACAAATACCCAAAAAAAGTCGACACTCGAAGTGGGATTCCGGACCTCCTGCGCGGTACGTTTTCTTCGTAACGTACGGGGATTGAATATTTATTGCGGTCACCCCTCGGTCTCGTCCCTGTCCGTACCCTCCTCGTCTGGGGGAATGCTGCCTACCTTACCGGAGCACCTGACTGAAGATAACTCGGCAGCAAGCAGGGAACAAAAGGGCCCCGAGGTGATTCATCCCGTATTATTGCTCGAGCTCGCTGCTGCCTCCGAAGGCCCAGTTGCTGCCGCTGTCTTTACTTTCTCGGCTTAGGACCTCGCCCTCCTGTGCATACATTGTGACAGGAAGGTATAATTCCGGACCGAGGATGAACGTGACATGAAAGTGCGGGCAGCCTCCAAGATATCGAGAGCACGCATTCTATGTAATGACATTGTAGAAACGGAGAGCGGAAACTGGCGGTTGTCATCTGTCCCGTCTTCTTTCGACCAAGCGTGGTAAGGCTCGTTCGACCCTGGGGTGCATGCATTTAGCTTAGGTAGGTAAAGCTGCCTTGCCTTACCAACCTAGGCGAAGCGTTGCGTTAATCAAACGAAGCAAATAAAGTGAGATGGAGAATAGTCTGGATTCATCACTACTGACGACAGCCGTCCCAAACTGCACACTACTTTAGTGACACCACCTATTATATGCACACCACCTCATTTCGCATTGCCTACGTAGGTAGCTGGCATGACATGACCTTTGCCTGCCTGCTTTGCTACGTAGGTACATACGCAGTAGATAGGAGCTACCTACCTTACTTACTTTTCTCTACAAGTACTATGGTATGCCTAGGTAACGTTGGAGCAAGTATTTAGAGAAGCGCCGTAGAAAACCTTTCCCAAGGTATCTACGGAGTGTACTTTGTAAGGTGAGGTATTACTGCGTATGTGCCGCACTTTTGAGAGCCTACCTACCTGCCTAGGTACCTTGAGGTAGGAGAGGTGATGTTTAGGTGCCGCTTGCGCACCAGAGAGCCAGCCAGCCAACTGAGATAACTGACATCCATGACCAAACAGAGATGATTGAGAGGCTGAACGCGTCGTCTGGCCGAATTCCGCTATTCCGCTATGGAATGATACAATTATGTGGTCGACTTTGACTACGCGTACGTCTTGTCATTCTGGAGAGCCATCTGCGTTGAGCGATGTCGAAGGAGATACTACCATGTGAGATAGGTCAGTAGGAAAGTGCGTACCCCTTGCAAGTACCTACACACATGGCGCACACGCGCCCTCATGCTGCTCATGCGCGGCCTCGACCTGGCTCTAAACCTGGACCTGACGATGATCAGGCCTGGACTCGACCTGGACCATTTCTCCCCTGTAACTGAACTGGGCTGCACTGCGCCGGTCATTACTTGTACTGCACTGATGAACGTACTGGACGACTGCCTTGGGCACTGGCACTGGCAGCAGCCCAGCAACAGCGACAGCAACAACACGACAGCGACCTACCCTGCCCCGGCCCTGTCTGGTCTGGCCTGGCCTGCATCTGCACAGGGCCTACTGCATTGCCCTCCGCCTCCTACTCCAACCCTGCTCTTGCTTGGTTCAGTGTAATGGTGGTCACTCTTCCGTTGGCTGTTTTTTCCTCTCTCTTTTGTTCCGCTTCGACTTCCTCACTCTCACACGCACCTTCACTCACCTGGCTTACCCTTCCCGCTCGCTTACCTCACCTCTCACCTGAGCCGTGACTTTTTGGCTTTTGCATTTTCTCCGTCTGCCTCGCCATAATTTCAGACTCGAGAAGGAGTGTGACAAAGACACACAGCAATCATTTTCTCAGTTATCCTCGCTAGCAAGCCTTCCCCTTGCGAGGACCCAAGCTGTTCGTCGCTCGCGCTTCGATCGGAAACGTCACTCGCTTTCATTATTGTCTGTCGTCAAAATCCCACTAACGCACAGCTCTTGTCTTACCGACACCCGTCGCCCCCCTCCGAGCACAGCGCAGCTCCGCATCGTCGTCGCCCGCTACTCTTACCTACACCACTGCCTACTCACATTGACGAAGCCCTTGACCTACCAACATACGCTGCCCAAAACAACCACCTGGGTTAACTGGACCTACCATACCTGTCTTTTCGTGGACAGCCTTTCGTCATTCGCTTCTCCCCCCGGCGGCTGTCTCTGTTGCCAAACATTTCTTCCATGCCACCAACCACCGACGTCGCATATTAGTGGGAAGAACATTAGACTGGATACCTATTGGAGACACTCTCTAGTACTCGGAGCCCTTCCTTCGACAAAGGAAGACTTGCGCGCCAAAGAGAACCCCCCGAGTCCAATTACCGCCTGCGCGTCGCATCCTGTTCCAGCGCATGCTCACGTCCAATACATCCCCAGCAACCTGACCCAGTGCAAAACACCAAGCGATTCGGCCGACCGACTACATTTCGACCTGATCACTGGCTGCACCGGCCTTGATTTCTTCGACTGTCGCTACTTGCCTTCCGAATCGTCTCTTCTCCTCCATCGCTTGACTCACTCCCTACGCGCCCGCACCCAAACACCTCGGTCGAGACGCTGGCTACGACACCATAACCGAGCCCCGTCATTGCGATGACGTCCGCCGCTCCTCCCCCAAACCAGGCGTTCCAGCCTGCGAGTACATCGACTGCAACCGCTGCAGCTGCGACGCCAAACAAGAGAGACTTGAAGTCGTGGTGGAAAGGCTTCAAGCTGCCATCCAAACATCAGGATCATCATGGTAGACGCCCCTTTACTTTCACCTCGTAGCTCTCGTCCCCCAACCTTCCGTCCTTCTTCAGTCATGTCGACGGTGCCAGACGACGCTGCGCAGAAAACCTTGGCTGCTGCTCCCAGCACCGACATTCCGTTTCCAGAAGCTCTCCCACCTGAGTCGGCCAGCCTCTCATCGTTGTCGCTTCCAGTGATGCGACACCTGCCACCACTGTGACTCTCTAGCATGCCTGAACAGGATGTCCCCGTCCGTCTCTCAGCCTGTGCGCCAGTGTGCCAAGCGGATCCGCGCATCAATGGCTACAACCTCTGCTTCAACAGCTGACCATCTCGCAGCAGACAACCGGCCTCACGGCATCTTTGGCGTTCCTCTCCGACAGAGCATCACCTATGCCAACGTCGCCATATCTCTAGTTGACGAGCAAGGCAAGAGTTACATCTATGGCTACGTCCCCATTGTCGTCGCTAAATGCGGCGTGTTTCTCAAGGAGAAGGGTAAGTGCACACACTCTTGCCGCAGGTTTTCTCGGGTGCTCATAGTGTGTAGCCACGGCGGTGGAAGGCATCTTTCGCCTGAGCGGTTCCGAAAAGCGAATCAAGGAGCTCAAGCAAATCTTTGATTCTCCTGACCGATACGGCAAGGGCTTGGTATGGGACAACTACACCGTCCACGATGCTGCCAACGTCCTCCGACGCTACCTCAACGATCTCCCCGAGCCTGTCGTGCCACTGGATCTGTACGAAAAGTTCCGAGATCCCTTGCGGGGTGCTACGAGGCATGCTGCTGGTGACGCCGAGGGTCCGCAATTCATCGAGAACTTTGATGAGATGGCCGCCATCTCCAAATACCAAAAGCTCATCACGGAGCTGCCACCTCTTAATCGCCAGCTGTTACTGTACATCCTGGACCTGCTCGCCGTCTTTGCCGCCAAGTCGGAGGAGAACAGGATGAACTCTCAGAATCTGGCTGCGATTTTTCAACCCGGAATGCTGTCACATCCTCAACATGCCATGGCACCCGAGGAGTATCGTCTTAACCAGCACGTTCTTATTTTTCTCATCGAGAACCAGGATCACTTCTTAATCGGCATGCAGGGCACTGCTACCGACGAGAAGACGAAGCAGCTGATCGAAAAGGGTACGCCCCCACCTGCGAGTGGGCCAATCACTCCCAACCCGAACAGAATGTCTGGCCTAGGACGGTCCGCATCCAATGCGAGCGCTGGTGCCGAGAGCGTGAGGAGAGACGGCATGGTGCGGAGAAATCGATCGACCTCGTCCCGGCATTCGCATCATGAGGGCTCGTCGACTCCCAACAGCCCCGCGCTGATACCCACGCCCAACAGCGCGCTCGGAAGAAGCAACACCGTCCCGTCCAAGAAGTCGCCCGCCCTTCAGGGTGGAAGGTTCCGGCGCGACGCATCTCCGGTTCCCGGGTCGCCAAGGGAGCCCGCGATCCCCTCCACTACAGAGGAGCTCGCCGAAGGCCCCGACCCGTCTTCGTCTGCATCCACGAGTTCTCCCGTGCCTGCCGCGATCGGGACGACGAGTCTCGCTCCGTCTGCCGCCGGAAACGCTGGCAGGAGTCAGGAGCGGCTGCTCGAGCCTCACGAGGCCACCACACCTGCCAGGGAGAGGACACTTCCGAGTATATTTCAAAGATCGCCCACCGGCGAAGGCGAGAAGAGACAGCCTAATAAACTGAAGAAGAAGCGGATACCCGGGAGTCTGAACCCTAGTGCGCAAAGCTCCGCCGCGTCTTTGACAGGTACGCATTCCGCAGCCGTCTCGCCCAGCTTTGAAGCCCCGAATCCCATGGAGAATATGGGTGCCTCCATCCCTGAGTACGATAAATTTTCTGTTGGCCAGCAGCCTACCCATGGTGACACCCCTTCGGAATCTACACCGCGTGCTTCCCAAGTCCCCTCCAACAATACCCTGCACCCCGAACAGACGCTCAAGGCCAAGAAGTCTCCTCCAACATCACTTCACTCATCCTTCAATGAGGGTTCTGACATTGATCAGACTGAAGAGTCCATCATGACAACATCGGCAGAGGCGGCCGAACCGGATAAGGACAAGAAGAAGAGATGGAGATTGTCGCGCCAGAGGAAGGACGAGGGCCATCCGTATCCTAATGTAACATCGCCGCGTTTGGCCTTCGGGTCCAGTGATAATGCCGATGTCAGCACAACGTCAATTGGTAGTGGTGGGTATAGGCCGCGAAAGAGCTTCACGGGCGAATCGTCCGAGCAAGGGGCGTTCAGTGCAGAGAGTCACGATTCGGGCAAGGAAAGAGAGGGTAAGGACGAATCCAAGGGCCCAATCGGTTGGATTAGGAACAAATACCGAGAAGCCAGGGAGAGCGTCGAGGAAAGACGCAATAAGTCTCCACCCGCCGACCGGCAGTCCTCTCTGGGTGGTTCGAGCATCATGTCGGGCAGAGGAAAGAGCTTGGATATCCGCAGAGAGCCCGAAGAGAGGACTCAAAACCACCCAGCCTTGCCGCCGACGACGGTAGTCCAACCGCCGGCAGCTCCAGTCCAAATTCAATCTCAAGCGCCGACGGCAGCAGCACTACCACCACCACCACCGCCCGTTCCTCAGCCACAACAAACAGCCCAAGTACAGACGCAGTCGACAGAGCAGCAGCCATCTCAAGCTCAAGTTGCTCAACCCCAATCAGCTCCGCCGCCAGTGCCTCAAGCAGCCCAGCAGCCGCAAAAAGCGCAACTGGAGCATCCAGTCGAGGAATCACGGTAGTTATGACGAAGATGGAATATCGAACATGAAATGCGATAATGCTTTTTTGTCCCTGGTGTTTTCCCCGTTTGGTAGGGTCGCGACTTGGCTCGGTATGTTTTTCTCATCGTTACGAGGCCCGCTTCAGAGTTTTCGAAAGAGTCAATAGCGGCATCAATAGCGGCATAGGTGGGGGCGAGAGCGAGGGCCACTGTTGTTTCTCCAGATTCACTTATGAAATCATACGGAGGCATATGTGTGAATTATGATGTTACGGCGTAGTTTTTCCCCGCCCGATTCTATGGCTTGGTGACGGCGAAGCATTGCCCACGGGCTCGCTCGCTATGAAAGCGATCATGTCACGTAGGCGTCATTGTCACGTATAGTTGATTGACCCCCCGAAACGTTGTTCATGGGATCAGGTATTGAATGTCTAGGAAAAGAGAAGACGTTGGTTGGCTTTGCTGTGTGAACGATACTGCTCCATGTGTATGCTGCCCATTTATTATGCTGGGAAGGAGGTCACAAATCATCTTTCTAGGGTCTGATCTGCAGAGGAGCCTGGACTCTGAGTGAGAGATTCAATCAGCCAGGGGCATGACATCGGGTTACAACAATGCCAGTGTCGGGAGAATGCCGAGCTCGTGAGCTCAAGATCGCGTCGTGTACAATCCCGTATCCCAGACGACCAGCCTCCCCGCCCGGCGCGAGTCCTCGTTGAAGAAGCCGTTCCAACCTTGCCAGACGCGTTTGGGCTCCGCGCCGAAGCGTTCGCCGGCGGGACCGGAGAAGAAGGCGTGGAGCCAGGGTTCGATGCCCTCGAAGCCGACAATGTAGCGGGACACGTTATTGGCGGCGGCGGGCCAGATTTCGGTGGCGAGAAAGGTCTGGGGGTCGTCGTAGAAGCGGTCGGCTTCGTCGCGGTAGTTGAGACGCTCTGGAGAGTTGGGCGCGGTGTGGAGGGGCGGTTCGCAGGTAAGAGCGCGGGCGCGGAGGGAAGGGTGGTGGAGGTGAGAGCGCCAGGGGGTGGAGTGACAGGGGGTCAGGAACAGGGCGAAGAGGGGGTCCTCGGAGGAGGAATAGTTCGAGGGGAGGGAGGATGTGACGGGAGATGTTGGATGGAGGCGGGCGTAGGAGGTGCGGAGGTAGGTTAGGACCGATAGGGGCGCGGGTTGGTGGAGGAGGGTGAGGAAGAAGGAGAGCAGGGCGTGGACGACGAGAGAGACGGCGAGGAGGTTCTTGTGGCGGAGTCGCGGTTTCGGCAGAGGAGTTTTGGGGGTTGGCGATGATGCCGGTGAGGTGTAGAAGTTTGCGAGGGGAGAGGCGGCGAGGATGTGCAGGATGGGGAGGAGGGGGTAGATGAAGCGGACTTCTTTGTGGGAGATGAGGGAGAGGGAGGCGATCATGACGTAGATTGTTGCCGTGAGCGTTTTGATGGCGAGAGAGCGGAACTTGGACGCGGTCGAGGGCGGGTTGTAGAAGGATGCCAGGACGAAGGGGAGGTAAGTGATGGAGAGGAGCGGGAGGCCCTGGGAGAGGTAGTAGTGCCAGTCGTTGCGGCCGTAGAAGACGGCGAGGGACTGGGAGATGTTGAAGTAGAGCCACTTGTAGGGTGGGAAGGCCCACTCGCCAAAATAGAAGCGGTCGGAGGCGAGCGAGAGACATAGGGCGAGGGTGCCGCAAAAAAGGGCCTCACGGATGAGGATGAGGATGGTTTGTGGTGTCAGGACTGATGCGGGAGAAACGAGAGGGCGAGTGACGGTTGCGACTGCGACGGTTGCCCAAATGAGAACATTGGTTGGGCGCAGGAGGATGGCGATTGCTGCCAAGAGAAGAGAGATTCGGAGACTTCAAGAGTGTTAGTGATGTCTCTGCGTGAACCAGGATGAAGACATTACCCGTGCAACGTGCCAGGCGTGTGGAGGATGGATTGAGCCGGTTTCGGGTTCTCCTTCACCGGCCTGGCCTCACCGAGGAGCTCCCACGGCCAGTAGTTGAGAGCCATGATGGTGAGGGCTGTCTCCAAAGAGTTTGAAAATGTCCGCGTGGAACAGTACCATTGGAAAGGACTGAACATGCTCATGAACAACTGCAAACGCGTGAGTGAGGGTCCTCATCGTCTCGACTGATTCGGCATGACTTACGGCGAACCAAGATGTGGAGCTATCGGCGCCGTATAATTTCACGGCGAGCTGCCAGGTGTACCAGTCACCGATGGCGGCGATGACGGCCTGAACGGCCTTGGGTGCGGCGAGAAGAAGCCATGATTTGGCGGCAACAGGAAGAGGCCGAGCCAGTAAGTCGGCTATGGTGTAAACACCGGCGAAGAGGGCCGGATGCAAAGAGGAGCGGAGCTGATATCGCCATTCCTGAATGGTGTAAGTGATGTATCCCACACCGACATCAAGCAGACAAACAACAGCAAAAATGGCGGACAAGAATGATTTGAAATCATTACGAAACAGAGGAAAATAATTCGAACTCACCCAAGTAATCCAAGCTCCGCTCCCCTCACCAAAAGCCATACGCCAGGCGGGCTCCAGAGCCTGAAAGTACTCATCGGGCTGGAAGAAGGTGAGGACCCACCAGGCGTTGAGGAGTCGGATGACGACGAGGTTCCGGAAGACGGAGGGTTTGTTGTGCTCGTTACGAACTGCCTTTAGGAGTTCGGAGGCGGGCGGGGAACCGACGGAAGCCATTGTGGAGACGTCGAGAAGGGTGGAATGGCCGGCGGCGGCAGCGGTAGCGGGGGTTAGAGTCGGAAGCTATTGCGTAATCATCGGTAGGTGGGCAGACTAAGACTGGCGACAACCCATCAGCATTGCATTACGGTGCGGTACGGTGTGTCCGGTGTGAGGTGGGTCTCGAGTGAGTCAGGTGGCCAGGAGGACGGGCGTCAGTTTTGTCGGAGGATGTGAGGATCGAACAAGGTAAGGCGAAGAAGAGATGAGTATCTGGATCATCAGATGATGGCTGGCGGTTTCGTGACTCCTGAGTCCAGCGAGACCTCCTGAATGTCGTCTTTGGACCCGCCTGTTTGTTCCCTGGCACTGGCAGTGGTGGTGCGCCCGGGCTTGAGGTCTAGGGCGTCTACTTCGTAAGTGGGAGAGAAAAGTTTTGCAAGTAGGTATTGATGCCGAAATTGACGCCAGATGGAGCTCCTGATCGCTAATGGAATGTCGAGACGAGACTGGCAATATGAAGGCTGGTGCACTACTCAGTACGTACGTGTATAGCTGCAGTAAGGCACGTCCGAGTAGGTACCTACGTAGTAGGCAACACCCACGGATTTGGTCGCCATGGCCCATAACTGAGTCGCCAACAGCCTGGAGGACAGGAAGACCACCTAATGCGAAACCTCGATTCTCAGGCATGTCGGGTGTGTTGCAGGCAATGTGGCACTGGCACTCTGAGGCGAAGGCGACTGCCATTTGACTGCCAGAGAGGATGACTCCACAATTCTTAGCGACCGTCAGCCCTCCCATTGGACCTTTTGGTGTCTCCATCAAATCCATAATTCCCATTGGACCCGACCGGCGGGACTGCAAACAGAGACGTCGTCATTGGGCCGAGACTGAGCTCAGTGACGGGGTATCGTCTCTCAATTCACTGTTTGGAGTAAAGCAGGCAGTTTACTTTCAAGCTGACCGACCATCTGTTTTCTCCTCTTTTCCTGCCATGAACCGGCTGTACAAGTCAGAACTAACTGCGTTTCTGCGTATGTAAGGATCCAGACCAACGTGCAGGATGATAATGCGATAGCTTAGATAGGAACTTACCTACTTACCTATCGTTAGTCTGTTTGCACTTTCCGCCCGGAGCCATCCCCGTTATCGGCCATCGTTTTCCATGTTTCCTCTGAGTTCCCCTCAATGCAGCCCTTTCAGCGTCTGCCTTCCCTTCCGTCCGCCCCGCCAACGATGAGAGTCTTGAGTCCAGATCATTCGTCGCTAGCCCGTTGGCTCGGCATTCATTCCCATTCCACGTCCATCACAAACGACGACGACAACCTCCTCCTCTGCCACGGCAACCAGCGCGAAATGACATCCGTCCATCGCAGCGCAACACCAACCTGACACCGGCACAGCCATAGTCGTTACGAGATACTTACTCTAGACTGGAAACGCCGGCGTCGCTTTGCTTCGGCCGCATTCGCATCGCGCTCGTTGGACCACACCTCCCAGTCCTTCACCCCGGCCATGTGACTTGATTTCGCACCAGGATGGTTTCCCTTACATGGCCCCTCGGGCGTCATCCTGCCCACTCACCCACTTGAGCCGCTTATACCTGCGCTTAGGGGAACATACCTGCACTTAGAGGCATAGCGGCTTACCTCTGACTCCGACACCAAGAGTTTGTCGTTCCAGGTCATGGAATGGTCCATGCCTGTCTGCCTCTTCTCTTCTTTTGCCAATCGTCCGTTACGCTCTGCTGTCCGCCTCCGGCCTGGGGAATGGCCTGGATCCGACGCCAGCCCACGTTACCGCGCCGCCGCCGACGCCGCCGCCTCCAACTATGGCATAGCTGGCCGTTTTCTGCCTTGTCGCTGTTTCTTAGTCAAGACCGAGGACGGCCAAGCCAACAGGGTATAATTAGATGAGACCCCGCGATTTGCCCCTCGTGTCGCCCCCTTCTTCCCAGATGTTAAACTCTACTCCAACGGCCACTTGTCCACAGACACACTCTCTTTCTGGTAACCTAGATTGATCGAACCAGCCATCCTCCAGTCCGATTGAGATACTTCAGTCAACATCGTCCCCATCAGTCTACTCCAGCCCCCTGCTTCTACAGACATACCCCAATTTCAGCTTACACCATGGCTCCCCACGCGAATGGCGGTGCCGCTCAGTCCAACGGCAATGGCGATGCTGCTTCGAGGTACCACGCTTCGTCGACCGACGGCGCCATCAAGGCCGAGAACGAGTTCGCCGCCCACAACTACCATCCCCTCCCAGTCGTCTTCTCTCGCGCGAGCGGCGTCCATGTATGGGACCCCGAGGGCAAGCAGTATCTCGACTTCCTCTCCGCCTACAGCGCCGTCAACCAGGGCCACTGCCACCCCGAGTTGGTCAAGGCTCTGACCGAGCAGGCTAGTCGCCTGACCCTCAGCTCGAGAGCTTTCTACAACGACGTCTTTCCCAAGTGGGCTGAGAAGATTCGCGACGTCTTCGGCTACGACATGGTTTTGCCCATGAACACGGGCGCCGAAGCCGTCGAAACCGCCATCAAGATCGCCCGCAAGTGGGCGTACAAGGTCAAGGGCGTCGAGCAGGGCAAGGCGCTGGTGTTTTCCGTAAACGACAACTTCCACGGGCGGACAGTGAGTGAACCCTCGTAACTTGCGACGTGCCAGACTGATCCCTTCCCGCAGATGACTGCCATCTCCTTATCCGTCGACCCCGAGTCAAGAGACAACTACGGTCCGTACGTCCCCAACATCGGTGCTGTGAACCCGTCCACCGGCAAGCCGATCCGCTACAACAACGTGGCCGACATCGAGGAGGTTTTTGAGGCGCACGGTAGGGACACGGCCGCCATCACTATCGAGCCGATTCAAGGCGAGGCCGGGGTTGTGGTCCCGGACGACGACTACCTGAAGCAAGTGTCCGAACTCTGCAAGAAGCACAACGTGCTCTTCATCTGCGACGAGATCCAGACGGGTATCGGCCGCACGGGCCGTATGCTATGCTCGCAGTGGGCCGGTATCAAGCCTGACATGGTCACCCTCGGCAAGGCCATCTCCGGCGGTCTGTACCCGGTCAGCGCTGTGCTGTCGAGCAAGGAAATCATGCTCGTCATTGAGCCCGGCACTCACGGCTCCACGTACGGCGGGAACCCTCTCGGCTGTGCCGTGTCCATCCGCGCGCTGGAGATCATGGAGGAGGAGGACCTCACCGCCAAGGCCGACAGGTTGGGTAACATCTTCCGCGAGGGCATCCGGTCTTTCAACTCGCCCATCGTCCAGACTGTGCGTGGTAAGGGACTGTTGAACGCCGTCGTCATTGACGAGTCTGCTGCGTCGGGACGCTCGGCGTGGGATCTGTGTCTGTTGTTGAAGGAGAAGGGTGTCTTGGTATGTGGTCCTCAGCCCCGTAATGCGTCGATGCAGCCACTAACACATATTCAATAGGCCAAGCCCACGCACGGAAACATCATCCGTTTCGCGCCGCCACTGGTCATCTCGGAGACGGAGCTTCGCAAAGCCCTCAACATCATCGGGGAGGCCATCAAGGAGCTGCCTACTGTCGAGAAGGCGGCGCACCACTGAGTGAGGAAGTATGCAGGCTTTTGGCGCGCGAGAGGGTGATGATCAACGAGACACGAGACGAAAAAGGAGGCCGAACGCGGGGACGTGGGTGTGCTGTCACACGACCAGGTGTGGTACGGTCCGGCCTGTCAGATCTGACCTGAGCAATCCTCCCCCGATGACGAATGAGCAGCGGCAACAGACCGCCATGTGATCTGCCCCGATTTGGGACATTGTCCTATCGCGAAGAGGCGTTGAGGAATCTTCCTTGCATAAAGGAGACGCCGATATTTCTGTTTCGGCTTTGAATGCGGGGAAGATTGAAGAGAGGGTGGTTTACGGCGCGGGGGGTTTCCAAGCCTTCAACCCCAGGCAGCATCCTCGGGATCGGTCCATCAAAGAAGGGGGGGAGCATCGCATACCACATTACACTATATCATCGCATTTGCGTCGCATCATACACGGATCGGAGCATATCAGGCTGCGCAACCAACAATTCACAGCCACTGAGACGTCTTTTGTATTTAGGTCGTACGTATGTCAGGTCTGAATGAGCGGGATATCTGGATCACACTCTACGGATTAGAGCGATTGATTATAGTGCAACGATTTTCAGATTAGCGACGAGACAACAGAAGAGAAAGACGAATATTATGCAATAACCACAGCCATGTAGAGTAGAAATGTTGCATGCCCCTTTTTGAAACCCCGTTGCGGCATGTTGCACGTGTTATGCAAGGTGTGATGGTAACGGTCCCGGATGCCTGCTGTTGACAGCGTAGCGTTCCCGTCGGCGGACGGTGTTTGGACACGTTGACGTGCGTCTTGGTTGCTACCCTACCACGCCCGCCCTACACCAAACATTGGAAGTCGGTATTGCGAATTGGGTCTCCTCCGGGGAGAGATGCACCTTGAGGGAGAGGAGGTTAGAGTTCCGTGTGGGTGGGTGGGCGTGAAGCATCCAGGTTCTCAACGGCAGTCGAATGCACGCGATGTTTGGTGCGAACAGACTCTGACTGAACCCAGTGATGTACCGGAGTCCTGTGGCAACTTCGATGTCTGAGTTGCTCGAGGCGATGCATACAGATTGGCGCGGTCTAGGTCTCTTGGCGAGGGAGGCAAGGAGGGAAGTTGATGTCTACACGTACAGAGGTTGCGACGATCACCGGCCGGTTTCTGCAGAATTCCGAGTACGACGTGGGAGGTGCGGTTTGCCTGCCTGCCTGCCTGCCTCCCTGCCTAGTTGAACCGGGTCTAGACTTTTATTGTTTGATGTTGGTGCGCTGTTGCCTGCATTCGGTTGCTTGGGGCCTTTTGGTGACGCCTACCTAAAGCTACAGCCTAGGAGGAGGAGGAGGTTGCTCGGCGTAGGATGACGGTCAAGGTTACCATTTTACTTCTGAGCGAGTGTTGCTACAAGAATAACGCCTTTTTAATACGAATGAGATGCGGTGGTTTCGCTTCTCGAGACCTGAGGAGGGTTGGGCTGCCGCTGGAGTTCCGGTTGGCTCATTGGGATCGAGCTACTTGGACAATGTGTTACGGTTTGGCGACTCCGGAAGTTATTGGTAATGGTTTGCATTTGCGGGACGGAGATGGGTTGAGCTCGTTCTGCTGATGCAGGCGTATGAATACTGAAGATATCGCTAGCCTTTACTCGGATTGCGAGCGGACGACCTGAAGTCGTCATCGCGACAAACACCTAAACCAACGATGAGCCGCGAAAGCTCCCCAGTGTCGACTCTTGACAGTCTGATTCAGGCTTCATGAACAGGACGTTGGCACGTCATCTACCCGATAGTACGACTCCGCCGACACGGAGCCATGCGGCTCAAGGAGCACCATCGCGGTCACTCCCGTCTGCTGTGGGCAGGTTGTGGATGTTTGTAGGGATCTACTAATTAGATCGCTTTCCACAACGGCACACTGTATCCTGCATTCTCATTTGCTTGCTTCTTATGCTTTGGCATTGCGACGTGCGCTCCGTCAGCGGACGATTCCAAGCCTGGGCGAGTGAAGCGGTGAAGAAATGAACAAGGGGAAAAAACCCCTGCCCTACTTCAAGGGTCCAGACGACAGTGACATCGCGTAGTTGTCAAAAGCAACGGCCGTGGAAACCAAAGGCTCGTTCCTCGACTTCACCGCATCTCAGGCGAGATGTAGCATACAGATTGCCATTCCGCCCAAGGCAGGAGCGCAGGCGTCGATTCCCAAATGACGTAGAGCGCAGCTCGCGCGACGGAAAGCCGCATCCCAGGCGGCGGCCTAGGCCACGACCGTCTCACCAAACGCTTTCTGTCCGTAGTAGCTAGGATACGCGAATGTCATCGACATTCAAGTGGAGCCCATGACTGCGTGGCCAGTTGGCACAAGAGAAAAAGGCAGAAAAAAGAAAGCAAACGCAAATGCCAGAGTCGGCGGCGCGAGTTGACCTCTCACGGCTTAGATGCGACACCCCGGATCTCGAGTCCCGGTCTGGGTTCGCCGTTGCCAGCCACCTGAACTCCAGACGCGACAATGGATGATTGGAGTGGCGATGTCTGGTGGCCAGTCGACTGAGCTGCTGGCTTGCTTGTTTCCCCAGACTTTCTTTCTCCCCTTTGGACAACTACGCAGTAATACACTATACGCGCGTAGGAGCCGCACGCACCCTTGAAATGGTCTTTTGGTTGCCCCGTACCACCACACATCCGGTCTCGCCTCAGGGCCCCCGGGTGCTTACTGGGCGTTCCCACAGATAGGCCGGGGTGATTCGATCGACGATAAGCTGGGGTGGAGGGAAGTCGTCGATCGCTGCCGGCGAGGCTGTCTCTTTTTGGGCGCTAAGGCCTACTCGGGTGACGCGGGCAAAACACCTGTCTTTCTTCAGAGGGGGTGGGCAGCTGGGTGCTTTTTGGAGCACGCGTGGGATGGGGACGTGGTGGTTATCCGTACTGTTGCGTGGACAAGGGTAAGAGAGATCGCCACGGCAGCTTTTTGCCTTTTGGCGTTCAAAACTGGCCATAGGATAACCGGGTTCGTTCTTTGCTCCTCTGGGTTTGGTTGTCAAGCAGGAGTTTGGCAACCGACTTCAAGGTCCTGGAGGTTACACTAGACACTGGAATCACGACTGTGTTCTGGACCGGCAAACGGGCGCGAAAAGGCTGAGCGGAACGGAGGATGGACGACGGCTCCGAGGACACGGCACCCAGTTTCGGATTGCCGCTTTTGGAGGGTTAGCGAGATGGCACCTGCATGGGGGGGCATGAGCATGGGGATATGGATGGCTGGGCGCAGGCGAGACACGGCTGTCTTGGAAGTGGGTTGCGCCATCATCGATGTCAGTTGCCAGGCACAGCAGGCCCGTCCTAGTAGACGAAGGATGTGCCTTGGCCCAGGAAGCTTGGCCCTGGCGAAGGCCCTCGACACTATCGCTTCCAAGGGCGCTGCTGAAAGGGATTGTCATGTGGGGAGTGAGTACGATTCGAGAGCAGTGCCTGTGATGTCAACGGGTTTCAAGGGCGCCAAAACAGGGTTTTTGACGGCTTGACTTTGGAATGACTTGGAGCTGACGTCTGGGGCATCGAAGCGTGACTATGACGGGGAGTTGTGATGGTTCTGCTGATGAACCGCAGTCTCGTATGCAAGTGGTTCGTGCCAACAATGGGCATGGAAAAATGAGAGAATAGGTGAATAGGAGAGGTGACTTGAGCGCAGGCTGGGGTGGTTGTCTGGGACCACCAACACTGATGCAGTAGCGTCTGAAATGGGACGAGACGATAAGAACTTGACACTCAACCAGTTTTCTAGCGAAGAGAGACGAAAGGTAGGTGAATCATAACGACTGTCGGCCTGGGGCACTGGTGCGTCGAGGTGGTCGCCGACACGGCATGGGAGTGCGTACTGTGGTGTTGGATTGGATACTTAAATGGCGGGCCGCAGGGAGCAGGGCGACGTTCCCGTTGGCTCCCGTTGTTTTGATGTTTGAGCCATGCATATCTAAGTAAGGCATTCGCAGGCTCAACGATGTCCGATACCCCGATCACAGCACAGTGACATTGCGGTATACTGGCTCACATGCGTCTGTCGTGTTGCAGGACGTGGTTGGCGCTGCTAAGCCAAGGTTGCGTTGGGACAAGACGTCTCGTGTCGTCCCATCAGGCAGGCGGTAGGCGAACAGCCAGCTGCAGAAAAGCAAAACGAGAGACAGTCTCGGGTCAGCGCTGACAGTCGACACCTGCGACAATGCGTCGTATGCTTGAAGAATGACAAAAAGTAGACGACGTCAAGTATGGAGACGAAGACGTGTTGCTTCGTACAGAGTACATGCTTCAGGCCAGGCAGGGCAGAGGTGACGATCCGGTTGGCTGGACATCAGCTTCCGCTGGGGTGAGCTGGTCAACAGATGGCGCCAGGCCGGAAGACGAGCAACCTCAAGAATAAGGTGGCATGCCGAAAGTTGCCAGCCTGAAATGAACGCCTGAAAGCCTGAGGTAAGATGAAGCAAATACCAGGGCATGTACGCCGTGTTAAAACACTACAAAGGCACACTGAAAGGTGACGAGCAAGAAAGAGAGCTCCAGGCTGCAGGCGAGGTGAATGCGCAGAGTTCGTAACAAATGAGACGGGGCTTGCGTTTGCCGTTAGTCAAGATTGGACCAGACGTCGGGTTGCGACATGTGGGCTGTTCCGTTTGGACGGTAATGAACCTACTCGAGTTTTGAGGCGGTGGGTGACAATGACGGTACAGATGCGACCACAACAGAGGCAACAGGGGACTAGAACCAGAACCCATCGGCAGGGCGAAGATCCAGGCTCCAGAACTACTCATCAGAAGGTCATCAACAAGGACAGGCCGTTGTGGTCGGTGGAAAGACAGACACTGAGCGTGATGATGGATTGCGCCATGGCGCGGCGGGATGATGGGACTTTGGGGTGACTTGATGAGGCAGTTGTGTTCACCGAAACGATTTCGTCCTTCGTCTCATTCAGACAAGGTTCGTACGGGTAGCGGGAGACAGCTGGCTAGTCTGCGTCGATTTCACACGAGTTTACGCGATATGCTGCTCATGGCACGTGTTTGTCGTGTTGGTTGTTGACCTTGAGATAAGAAGAGACTCAGTAGGGATAGCGCGGCAAATATCAAGGTCGTCGATTCAGACGAACAGGACTGTTTCCCCAGTGTAAGCCTGAGTCCACAGTAGTGGAAGCGTACACGGTGTGTGTTCGAACAACCACAGTATAGCGCTGTGGAGAATATTGCCTGGCTTGTTGATGCACCTGGTCCTTGACGTTGGCTTGTGAGCTTGACTCTTTCAGTGGCACTTTCATGCATCGAGGGGGTTGTGGCGTGCATCTGGAAGGGCAGGTGGAATGATGCCAGACTGCAGGCATACGAGTATCCATCAGGTGTTAGGTAGCTGTCCTGATGCGATGTCACCGTGTGCCTGAACGGTGTGTCAAGCCAGCTGGCCACCGAGGGCTGGCAGTGGTGAAATCTGATGATGAGGATGAATGAGGCCATTGTTCACGTTACTGAAAGAAATCTGAGGTGGAGCATAGCAGACAGTACGTATTCGCACATACGTCTGAAGAGCTTCGTTCCGGCCAAGGTGGAGTCATCGACGAGTCGGAAGACCGGGGGGGTGTCGACGACGTAATGATGAAATGCCCAGAAGGGACGAGCGGGCAGGTGTTGAGGTGTTCCAGCAACCAAAGTGTAATTATTATTGGCCAACTCCGTAGACCAAACGCCGTTATCCTATCACTGTCGTAATGCATACACGATGGGGAAGTTTGAAATTGATGACTTGCGAGGCTTGGGAGGCTTAGAAGAGGGAGAGGATAATAGAGGAAAGCATTCGATGGCAACGTGGGATAGGTAAGACGCGCCCTCTGCGGATCTGCGGGTGTGCGTGTGCGCTATCTCGCGGGTATTTGCGCAGTACCGCACGTACCTACCTCGCCGCTTAGGAGTACCTGGGGTAACACTCGGCCATCTCGTCTGTCTCGCCGTCATCTTCTCGAGGTGGTCGAGTCAACATGCAGGTTGTCCCACTGAGAGCCAGCGTCAGATGCGTTGCCGAGAGATGCCTTTCCCGATGTGCTTCTCCCAACACGGAAGTTTTGATAACGGGGTACTCGGAATAGTCATCTCCTTGCGAGCCTACCTTACTGCCACTGAATCCTACTCGGCGCGCTGTAACAAGCGACTGAGGTGTCAAGGAGAAATGGAAGGTCGTGGGTACCTAGGTACCAGGCAAGCCATGGGCTTATCGTGATACATGAGCCTTATCGCGCCATGATGGCATTTGAGTGTCGCAGCAGCCAATACCCCTACTTCGCTTGTCTGCATGACCGACACCGGAGGTGTACAACCCAGGTATCCCTCTCCAACTGTATCCTCGTCTCACCACCAACAAGACCCCTATCTAATGACCACGAGAATACCGGAGGGGATGCGACCATGTACTTGCATTGGCTGCTACGGGCGGCAGTACGAGTACGCTGCACTGCGAAGCGCTCAGTTAAGGTAGGAACCTACCTAAGATACGCTCCCCTTCCTCTATAGGTACCTACATGGAGCACGGCAAGCAGGCACGTACCGACGACGCCTTCTCCGCCCCACTTGGTTCTGCTCCACAATCAACCTAACCCAACCCAGTCACCGCCTGCGATGCGCAGCGCATCACGAGCCCAAACTCCAAGGAGCTGCTTTGGAAGTGGTCATTGGATTCATTTCGAAGACGCTGTCTCTTTTATCCCGTTCTGTCATATCCCCGTCTCTCTCCCTCTCTCCCCCTCTCCCTATCGCTTGCTCGACTTGGTCGCAGCATATGGCCACTGGCTGACAGCTTCTGTGTTAATGTGTTCATCTTTCGATTGTTACTTGATCGAGGTCCAAAGTCGACCAGTTTCTCCACGGATACTTTACACCAAATTGACTCAGGCGTTGCCTCTGCTGCTGTCCCACACGCCCAGTATCGCATCATAGTGCTACGTGCACAACCTCAACTTCTGCCTTTGAAGAGTAACACTCCCGTGCCTTAGGTTCTTTCTGCCTAATTTCGTCACTTGTCTACTCCGTACCGCCAATTCAACAACGAACCTGAGCCAAAGCAACACCAAGTCGCACATCACATCGCATCCACTGTGTACCTCCCCGAAGCGACACGAGCGGCCCTGGGAATATCTCGCGCTACTGCTACTGCTGCCGCTATCGCTGCCGCTAGCAACTTGAGGTGCTACCCTTTATCGCATCGCATCAATCCTCCCACATTCTCCAGGAGCTGCAACCACTCATTCTGATTCCAGTGAGGTGAGGTGCCTGTCACCTGTAACCCTCACCACCTCCCTATCTAATCGTCGTCGCCCGAATCCACTCCACACCTATCCCACACCCATGCCCGCGACAACGACCACACGTCCCGACCTAACCCTGGCCAGTGACCTTGTCTAGCCCCAGTCATCGTCCCCCAGTCCTCGTCACCCAGTCGCACGCTGTCACTCGTTGCTCAGCGCGTCCCTTCTTCTATCACTCACTCCCCGACCGACCGACCGCCTTCCTCCTCCTGTCCACTTCCACCTTCGACCTCGATCTTGCCCTCAACCTCTTCCTCTTCCCTTCCCCTTCTGCCTTGTTCTTCACCATCCCCCTCCGGTACACTCACGACATCCCTCGACTTCTCTGCCCTTTGTGCTGTTTCTCGCACACACCAGCACCACCTTCACGCCTCCGGCCTTTCGTTTCTATCGCCGCTACCTTCACCTTTAACCACATAGGCAGATACCGCAAGCGTCGTGCCATCAGGGTACATATCAAACACGACCATCACCGTACTTGATAGCTCCGAGTCATTAATTTGACCTTGGATTTCACCTGACTCTTGACAAAGAAGGTACCCTACCTCATCCCTCCACTGCTCCCACACGACCTCCAAACTTTCCAACGCCTTACTTTCGGAGCCTCAAACGGCTGGGTATGTCCATACACGGACTAGCTTCTTGTTCCAACGCTCACCGTTCATCTGTATTAGTCACAAATCTCGACGTTTCCGCCGCTCGCATTGCTTCCACAATCGCCGTCCTTCAAATCATTCGTCTGCGCTTCTTTGATCCTCGCCGACTGTCCCTTTCCACACTCTTCGGTTGCGTTGTCGAGACTACCGCCGCTTTCCTGCAGCCGCTGCACGCCACACGGACGCTTCGACGGCCCACGCTTCTACCCTTCGACCGCATCCTCGACACTGCATCGACTTGGTGCGCGTGCGTCTTCGACCTATCGGAAAGCTGCCGCTCTGTCCACCGGTCCTTACCAAGAAACATACACAGGGTTCTGGTCGCAGCTTGTAGCTCTTCTCAACCTGCTTTGTTTTCCTCCACGACATCCAGCAGCCATCAATACCTCGGAATCCATCGCAATACTATCTTTGCCAGCGTCACTGAACGTGTACATGACGGCACCGCGCGTTGCCGACGTCTTCCGGATAGATTAGGCCTCGGGCCTGAACCACACTCCCCATACGCCTTGCTCCCGACGAGTCTAACAGGGAAGAGGACAATATGGCGGACCGACTACCAACCTCGACTTCTTCTGGCCGCAGGCGCCGTGACGGCGATGCCTCCATCGGAGAATTCGTGATTGGCGGTGAAATTGGAAAAGGCAGCTTCGCTCAGGTCTACAGCGGCCATCATAAGGTATGTGACCTACTCCAACCGTGGCCTGGGGCAGCTTTCAATCGTACAATCTCCTCTGGAGCCGTAGAGTTATCAAGCCAGTCGGAACTATGACAATAGCAAGCTGACCAATCGCCTTCAGAACTCCAAAGCAGCCGTCGCCATCAAGTCCGTTGAGATGGGCCGTCTGAACAACAAACTTAGGGAGAATTTGTACGGCGAGATCCAGATACTCAAAACCCTACGTCATCCACACATCGTCGCTCTGCACGATTGCGTCGAATCGGCAACGCACATCAACCTCGTCATGGAATACTGCGAGCTCGGGGATCTTTCCTTCTTCATTAAGAAGAGAGATCGCCATGGCACTAATGCTGCCACCGAAGACATGGCAAGGAAATATCCTGTCACTCCGGGCTCGGGTCTGCACGAAGTCGTCACGCGCCATTTCCTGCAGCAACTTGCGAGCGCCCTAAAGTTTCTCAGAGAGAAGAACTACGTGCACAGAGACGTGAAGCCCCAAAATCTGCTACTCTTGCCATCGCCCGGGTTCAGAAAGGAAAACTCACGCCCCATCCTGACCGCGAGCAACGACTCCCTGATTCCCAACGCCGGCTTGGCTTCTCTCCCCATGCTAAAACTCGCGGATTTCGGCTTCGCTCGCGTCTTGCCATCAACATCGCTTGCCGACACGCTCTGTGGATCTCCATTGTACATGGCCCCCGAAATTCTCCGCTACGAAAGATACGACGCCAAAGCCGACTTGTGGTCCGTAGGTACCGTTTTGTACGAGATGATCACCGGACGCCCTCCTTTTCGTGCTAGGAATCACGTCGAGCTGCTCCGCAAGATCGAAGCCACAGAGGACAAGGTTAAGTACCCGAAGGATGCTGTTGTGAGCAAAGATCTGGTCAAGCTTATCGGCAAGCTACTCACCCGCAACCCCGTGGAGCGCATGCGGTTCGAGGATTTCTTCAACGACCCGGTCGTGGTTGGTCCGATTCCAGGTGTAGTTGAGGACGACATCCCAAAGGTCGAGCAGAAGCCATCACGAGACCTTCGCTCTCTCGGTAGGTCCGATTCGACATCGTCACTGTCTCGACGGTTGTCCCTCCGTCGGCAGGCAGAGGCCGATCCTCAACGGGAGCAAAGCGAACTAGCCAAATCGCCGCGTGAGCGTCCTTTGAGATCCCCACAATTGCCCAGCCCCGATGAAGTACGAGTGCCGCAAGCAAACGTCTCAGCTCGCACCGGGCAGTCGCCTGGTCGAGAGATCGGAGAGGGTCTTGGCATTCGACGACCTCCCATGCCCCAGCCATCCACATCAGCGCCGAGCAGACCACATAGGCTCTCCAACGCCTCGCTTAATCGACCTCCCATCCGAGCATCTGCTTCACCGCCAACCTCGTATCTGAATGAACGGAAGCTCCGTCCCGTCACGGAGCGAAGCATGACTGAGCAAGATAAAGCGGCCCAGGATGTGGCATTTGAGAGAGATTATGTTGTCGTCGAAAAGAAGCACGTAGAGGTCAATGCCTTTGCAGATGAAATGGCCGCCAACCCGCGGTTGACTTCGTTGTCACCCAAGAACGGTCAGATGGTTCGACGGGCGACACAGCAAGGCCCTCCGACTTCTACCACGGGAGCAGGTCGCATGCAACCTTCCAGTGCAGTCCAAATTGCTCAGGGTAAAGGACGGCCCGGCCATGACCATCGTGAGTCCTTTGACGGCAAAAGCTATTCGGCGAGTCCCACGACGCAAGGCTTCATCGCCAAGGCTATTTCCGACGCCAGCGTGCGTCTCTTTGGCTTCAAGGTCCCTCAACACGTCCTCGGCGGCAAGGGCGCCTCTCCGCCCCTGTACAACCCGTTCCCCGCGTATCCGACACCGACACCCTCTGCTCCTGTTGGACTCATCGGTGACGGCAGACAGAGCGCACCATCTGACGAAGATGCACGGGTCGTCAAGCTCATCCAAGACTTCGCACATCGTAGTGATTGTGTATATGGCTTTGCCGAAGTCAAGTTTAAGCAACTTTTCCCTTTGGCACCTTCCATGGATCACGCCCTGGGTGGCACCCCTGCCGACCAAGTCGATGAGGATGGTCTTACTGTCGAGGCAGAGGTGGCTCTGTCTGAGGAGGCTCTCGTGCTTTACGTCAAGGCTCTGACACTGCTGGCCAGGGCCATGGATGTGGCAAGTCTGTGGTGGACTCAGAAGACGCGGGGCGATACTACCGGCGTGACTGCGGCTGAGGTTTCCAAGGATAGCCTCGCCCGGCAGATCAACTCTACCGTTCAATGGGTGCGAGGGCGCTTTAACGAAGTCTTGGAGAAGACCGAAGCCGTACGCATGAAGCTTCTCAAAGTGCAGAAGCTTCTGCCTGAGGATCATCCTAGCCACCCCAGCAACCACGGTGAAGAAGCCGCATCTTCGGCGTCATCAAGCACAAAAGACGTGTTCCTCACCCCTGGCATCAGCGCCGAAAAGCTCATGTACGACCGGGCTCTGGAAATGAGCAAGACTGCTGCTATTGACGAAATTACGAACGAGAACCTCGAGGGCTGCGTCACTTACTATGTGACGGCCATTCGGATGCTTGAAGCTGTTTTGGACAACGACGAAGGTGCCATTAAGCGACGTTACTCCAGTTCTGGTAAAGACCTTGCCCAAGAGACGGTTTTGAGTGATCTGGACAGCGAAGACCAGCAGGTTGTCCACCGAAGTAGGTCTTTTACTTCCGCAATCCCTATTAATTCGGACACTGACAGCTTTGTAGTGATTCAAATGATATCCGGTCGCCTTTCGAGGGTTCGTAAGAAGATGACAATGATTGCCGAGGCTTCGCGCTCCCAGCAGGCCATACAGCTTCCTCCAGCACGGAAGCGAAGCGGTGACGTTACACCGCGCAGCGTACCGTCTCATACTTCCTAAGACCACGCGGACGTCATCAAACACAGCGCGGCTAAACGAAAATAAGAGAGAAAAAAAAGTTAAACATACCTAGGTCTCGCGGCTACGAAATTTGCAATACTTGAACACGGATAGATCCCAAGGGATCTCGGGATTAGCCAGGTCAAGAACGTTGACCTCTTCCCACTTTCATGCATCGGCGTTAGGGCATGGCAGCCAAAACAGGCATGCCCGAATGGTTTTTATTAGGTTCATTATGATTTGGCGTTGTCTGAGGATGCTAGGACTTCTTCATCTTCTTTGGAGGGTGGAAACATCGGAACGGTTGGTTTAAGGCGTCCCCGCGAGGACGAGGCTGAGGAAGGGATATCACAGGACCTTGAACCAGCATAGCAGCTTGGCTTTCACTACGTTCCTCTTATCATGTCGGGATGGCCAACGAAGAAGGACGGGGCATTTCCAGATTAGCACGGTCGATGGACGCGACCGGGCAAGCATTGCATACCCTGTGTGGGTTGCGGTAGACACGGTTGATTTCTGCCATGCTTTTAGTTGTGCCACAATGGAGAGAATTCTATACACTTGTCCCTGTTCGAGACCCTCATGTCGGTCTGCCCATGAAAGCCATGTTGCCTTCAGACTGCGTGTCCAGGCAGCCGGCATTGGTTGTCACCTGAACACAACACGACTCCTTTCACAGCCTACCTATGAGAAACAGCGACTTTTCAAACAAGCCAATGTTTCCAGATTCGAGGTTGTTCTGCGGACAATGACTTCGGGCTCTTTTGTTTCACTTACAGTCGGTTCGTTTTATGCGAGTAACGACCACGATGATGTCTGTTTACAAGAGTACCGATACAGACCACCTCGTGTATTCCAGCAGAATCCTCCCAAAATACAAGAAGGGGCCGATTCGATGCTAACTTCTAGTATATGCCGCTCCCGGCGACAAGGAACACCGATCAAGACCGCCGTCGCAAGCCCGCATCAGACAACATGACCCCACTGGACAGCGCCCCAGAAACGCAAGGAGGCCAAGAGGTGACTGAACAGAAGCTCACGCCTCCGTCCTCTCCTCCGTCCGTCGTATACATTGACGGCCTACCCAGTACCGCGTTCAAACGAGATACCAGGCTCGAACCACTGCTTACCCCGGCCCAGGAGAAGGAGGGGAAGGGGAAGGAGCCCGTTGTTCCGCAGATGAGATACGTGATGGGGTTTCCCGTGTTTCCTGCCGAACCGACAACCAGGGTGAAGACGGAACCTCCTACGCCTGTGTGTAGAGATTGTGCCATGGGTAAGTGTTTGCGATGCGAGATTGAGGGGGCGAGGTGTGAGTTTGTGGGAAGGAGGCCTACGGGCGAGAAGTGCGGGAGGTGTAGGAGGATGGGAACGGGGTGTATTGTGAGGAAGCGGGATGGGGTGTCGTGGATTGATGTTGAAGGGGTCTTTGGGGACGAGGATTCGAGGACGATGGCGGAAGAAATTGTTAGAGAGGTAGAAGGGAGGAGGAGGTGTGTATTAGGGGTTGCGGTGAGGGAGAGGGATATGGTGAGATGGGGGCTACCTGGGTTTAAGGGGGGTAAGGAGGGGTGGAGGGCGGTTTTGCCTGTGAAGAAGAAGGAGGAGGAGGATGTTGAGTGTGAGGAGGGCAGATGAGGATGTTCAGCGGTGAGGAGGTGAGTGTGGTTGGAAAAGCGTTGTTGCTAGGTTTCGTAGATATCTGAAGTAGGTGTTGATATGCGAAAGATTATTAATTATATTAGAGAAAGTTCATATTTCAAAGCACGTTTACAACTTGATCCCCAATCAGCTGCAATGCTTTATGTATAATGGTAAGGCCGGGAGGACGCCGCAGATGGAGGAATCAATCAACTGAGGAGACCACAGAGACTTGACATTGACACAGGGAACTGCTGAACTCGAACTGGAGAAGATGGTAACAAAGGTGCTAGTTTGATTCTTATAGATCCTGTTTTTGAAGCAGGCCCATGGTCTTGGTTTCCAGGCCTGTAACAGGTCCCTCGATGAATCGAGGTAGATGAACAAAGCATCACGTACTGGAAAACAAAGAGATGCCTCTCGACAGCATAGCCTTAGCAACCACCCACTTCTCCGCCACCAGTATTCGCAATACTCATGCTGTCGCGCGTTTTCGTTGGTTTATATGGGAGCGTGTTGATATTTCTCTGGTTGTCCGTAATTTTGAAGTCCTATCTGGCAAAACCATCAGCAACCTCAGCCGATATTGCAGACGCCGACTTGTCTTCGGCTTTCAACCCTTTGTTAACCTTGCTAGCTGCCGATTACGTGAACCTTGTAAGTTTATAAAATCGTACGGATTCGACGAAGTCTGCTCTTTCCCGAAACATTCGAAGAGGCCCGGACCTTGGCGTGTTGTTAGTTTTACAGCCTGTAAGGCTTGATGCAGTGGATGCGCATACTCTGGTAGCGCGCTAGCAAGTTTTCGATTGCGACGTAAACAACTTAGGCCGTGGAAGATGAGCAGGCATTCAGAAGGCCCTATACGCCGCCGTGTATGCCCGCAGGCCTCTACCGCGGCTGTGGCTATAGTTGGAGTCGTGTTTTTAAGGTATATGTCTTGTTTTGAGGACGTCTTATTAGTGAGGAGGATTCGAAGTAGCCTCACAGCAGCGACGACGATGACGATGACGGCGGCGGCGGCAGCAATGACGATTATGGAGACAACAAGACCGAGGGCAGCTTCCAACACCAACGCCAGGAACTAGCCAGCGAAACGAAATCCAGGCAATCTTGAAGATCGCCTCGATGACCGTATCTGACTCATTTTCGAAATCCGAAGTCTTATCATCGTGATGACGTACCGACGTCGCCAGCTCCATAGCAACGTACCATCGTGAGCCAATGCGCAAAGTCCAGGGCCTCGTTGACGCCGTCAGGCCATTTTAGCCACGGTTCCACGATAAGGTAGATTGAAAATAGGGGTACAGATAGCCATGACGTGTTCACCAAGAAAGTCAACCCCGGTTCGAAAGACTGCTTCGAATGCCACTGCAAAGTTTTTGGGAGTGGTAAAAGATCAAACGAAACAGTATCGGATCGAGTGTCTGTCTGTGAATATTTGTATGTTTTGTTGGACGTTCTGCACTACCGGAAAGCCACAGCTCTACCTCATATTGCGGTGTTGCTCAGCAAGGTAGACGACCGTAGACGTCTCTATCGGCTGAACCTGAACACCGATAACCAGAATGATACTCTACGAAAGCACCTTTCCATGACAAGGAGACTGGCTGCACACTCTGTATCCACCAGGAGAACTATGATGTATCCTTGGGCGTTCAAATTGAGTTGCCAAAAGTGAGCGCCACGTCTTTCGTATCTGCTGGTGGGAACTCAAGAGGTCTCAAAGGCGAAAAGCTTTGCTCCTCTTCTATCAGAAGCGGCTCAAGCATTTTTTTGATCTCTTCCGCCAACGGCATGTCCCTTGCTTGTAGCTTTTGCAGATCGTGCGAGGCAACCTCCCTCTCCTCTGCCGTCAGCGGTCTTTCGCGCTCCCTCCTCAAAGCCGCAGAAACACCTGCGCTTGAAGACGTCCCCTCCACCCCCTCGACCGCAAAGGCAACCAAGTTCCCGCGCCTGACCATTACCACCCTGTCAATGAAATCAACCTCGTCTATCCACTGCGCCACGCTTGTGAGCCCATGGTAGGAATCATCGTGAACCTTGACCGGTGTGAGACGGACAGGGAGGTTGCCGCTGCCCGCCTCGGGCAGCTTCTCGTAGAACCGGTGGAGGATGCCCAGTCTGCTCAGCGCCGCCGGGACGGCCATGACGACCACCTCGACGAAGTAGCCCGCCTCGCCGAACATGCGCGCCAGGTCGCGGAAGTCGTCCGGATGGCGGCACGCGCTCTCCAGTAGCACGTCGAGCTTTCGGATGATGGCCTCGGCGCAAGCCATGGCGAGCCATTTCCGGGCGTCTGGGCTCGTGGCGGGAGAAGCATGGGCGGGGTTGGCGGAGGAGAGGAGGGAGAGATAGGAGGGGTGGAAGGCTTTGTAGACGTCTGCGATGAAGTGCGCTGGTGGGTTGATTGCGTTCATGGCGGCATGGATGGATGGGGCAGTACGGGTTTTGCCGGCGCCGGTTTGGCCGACGATGAGGACAGCAAGGGGCTGGGAGCGAGTAGGATGAGGGGTGAGAGTGACTGGTAAGTCGGTTGGGAGGATACTTTTTCGGAAGATCTCGAGGGAGGTCGATGGCGGGAGGATGTGATGAGAGAGATCTGGTGGTGGCGGCATCTTGTTAGGAAAGAAGCTGAGGACAACGGTGTGGTAATTCCGATGAGGTAGTAAGAGGTAATGAGAGGTACTACGAGGTATGTTTAGGGATGTGTTGGGCCTCGTCATGTAGCAATCTCTGCCGCGGGAAGACGTTGAGCTAATAGAAGGCCGAGTTGCGAACGATGTCTCCCGCCTTGGACCATCTGAAGCTGAGTTAAGCTTATCCAACTAAGTGAGGCGAATTTGAGATGACAGCCACGAACTCCCCCACGCGATCCTGACAACCCACCCCACTAATGACTTCATTGATCCAATCACACTAAACTGACCTAATGTCCGGCAGTAGCTCGATCTCGTCTTCATTACGAAAGTGGACATTCACCAACCGAGAATCTGATCGTCGGATGCTGTTACCAAGATTGACCAGTGTCACTTTAAGAAGCTTGCCAGTAATGAACTGGTATATGCGGTGCTATGGGGTAAACCCCATACGCCAGTATGACAGCATTTGTTCGTCTGATTTGTGAAAACTGAGAAATATAGCAATGTCATTCATTCACTTTTCATCCACGTTCTTCGCGATATCACGACTCCACGGCTTCGTGAGGGCAGCACATGACAGTAACGATGTTTTCCCCCCATAATCCTCATCGGATCTCGATTATCAGAACTCCTAAAAGTTAACACATGCGATTTACGATAGATGATAGGCAAGTAGAGATTGCTCGGCTGAGCGCAACCTTCATCTAAAGTACCTCCATCTAATCAGTCAGGGGCATATGTTAGAGGCACGAAACTGGTCGAAACTGAAGAAATCTTGACCCCACTCAAAGCCAACTCGGTTTCGAAGTCGGCCGCTTCAAACAAAGCGTGGGAACAATAACTTGTTCTTGTTCAAGCTCGAACGCGCATTGAATGTGAACAATGCAATATCAAACTCGTAACTCTGTTCATGTCCGTCGATGTTGCCAAATCTCAAATATGTAAAAGATTCCGTTGCTGGTATACATAGAGCGATGTCCACCTCACTGGCTTGTATAGACTGTCCTCGCACTCCCCCAAACTTGAACTTCACCATCAAGTAAGTCTTCTACGCGTTTGCTAACATGTGTCTTCATGTAAAGTACATCTGTCCCTCATGCCGCCGGCCACTCTCGCAACTGGAGACGGATTACCGTGAAGCATGCGGTCTTGCTTTGACGTATCCTGACCCGCAGACTTTACCCCAAGGCTATGCAGAAGCCCACGCCCAGGTCGAATACCATGAGAAAATCCCGCTTCCCATGGACATAGCTGAGCGAACAAATTTCACCTGCCCGACAGTCGGCTGCGCCTACAACCCCACAACACTACTCTCTGACGGCAACGACCCCGTCTTTCTGACCATCGTCAGGTGTCCAGGTTGCGACCACATCTTTACCATCGAGTCGTTGAAAATGGATCGCAATTCCATCGGAGTCCTGCAGCGCTTCTTGGCTCAGAACGCAGACCTTCGCCCTCCGATTCTCGGCCGGCAGTGGTGGAGGGAGTACGCCTGCTCACAGGTCCATAACGGCTGCCTTTGGTCCAACCAGCTGCGGTCCTCCACGATCGAGCGGGTGGCGGCCATCAGAAACTACCTCAGTGGCCGCCCTACCGTTTCCAGCCTGGTTTTGCCGCTGCCCGCCAACGGGGGCATCGTTCCAGAGCGCTGGTTGCTCGCCCACACGGGAGTACGAACCCCGTCCGACAACCCGGCGCCAGCGGGCCATATTGCCGCCACCACGCGGAGGAACTGGACCCCCCAGGAGACGCAATTGCTCGTAAGCTTGAAGGAGGCGGGTTTCCAGACCAAAGACATTGCAATATCCCTGGGACGCAATGGCCAGCAGGTCAGAGCGAAGTGGCGTTACATCCAGGGCTACAGGAGATGGGGCGATCAAGACAATGGTGGAGAGCACAACGGCGAAGGCCCCAGTGGATCTGGGACTGCAGCGTAAGTTCTCGTCCGTGAAGATATGGCTGACGTGAGCAGTCGCCCGCCTGTCAAAACACACCCAGGCACACATCTACAACCAACTGGTTTCCATTCTGGTAAAGGGATCTGGTAAGCGTACGGCAATTCTGGCTGATGGCAGCTCACTGAAACACAAGAAGGTCACGCACGGCCTTATCAAGGGCAGGGTAAGGGGCGTCAATTTTGGTGGTAATATGCTTGAACTTGCCGGGAGATTGGTTCTTATCCAGCTTTATTACCATGATCATCGAAAACGAGTGTATTGCTCTATGCGTATGTAGTGACTGTTTCCCATGAGAGAGAATGCGTCTCCAATCTATGTAAATATGCCCTTTAGATCGCTCCTCTCGTCATACAATGTCTCCGTGCAGCTTAAGATCCGACCTTGAAATCTTTGTCGCAGAAGTGGTCATCCTTGGACGCGTATCCCGCCGTCCAGTCGCCAACCCCGTTGGAGACCTGGGCGTATCCCATTTTACTGGGACCGCACGTTTCCTTGACGTAAGCCCATGATCCTGCGACGTCGGCCTTACCCTTGTAACCATCGCTGTACGGGCAGATGAAGGACACCACGCTACCTCGAACGCACTGCAAGTAAGTGGCTGTTAGAACAGGGCTTCCATCACGGAATCAAGGTTTACGTGACGTCGAGATGGGTCAAAAAGGGAACGAAAGACAGAGGCAAGATTTCTTGGAAGGATTTGACAGGTAAGACGTACGTAGGACCATGAGTTCTTGTTCAGGTAGACCTTGTCGCCACCGAAGCTGTCGATGAGACATTTGTTGGCCTCATCCGCCTCGCCGGTGCTGACGGAGCCTGGACCGCAAGCCTCTCGACGCTTCTCGAGAGGAGATCGCTCCTTGACTGACGTCTTGGCGACCTCAGCCCAGGGAGTGAAGGATGTCTTGGAGTTACCAGCGTCGTCGACAGTCACTTGGTAGAAGCCGTCAACGACATCGACATCGCGAGATTCGTTCGGTAGAGCAGCTGTGGATGCCGATGAGGCACAAGCAAGAAGAACGGCGGAGAGAACGGACGTCTTCATGTTGTCTGAAATGCTGGTATGTTGGGTAAGGAAGAATGGTTCTAGATTGATTGTGTGGTAGTCGTGTGTAGTGAAGTGATGGAGGAGCAAAAGTTGACGACGGGACGATTGTTGAGCTTTTGTAGTTTTCCCTCAAGTACTTCTCAACGACAGCATCACCACAGGAGTAAGTTCACACACGAATATGCATTCTGTGATGTCGTCTGTCAGACATGAACCAGCTCCTTCAAGTTGATCTTATACTCAGCCCCAGTTAGTGTAATCCTGATGGATCAAGAGCTGATCATTGTAACCGTACCGAGCAACGTCTGGGGCGTAGATATTTTCGATTTCAACGATATTCACATCCATACTAAGGTGGAGTAAACGGTGGACTAAGAGATCAAGTGCAAACATCGATTTGCATTTTTTCAACTTCCTGTTACGCCGTAGATTCAATCAAGCTGTTCGTTATGGTTGCTGCCTACATCGTGAACACCAACTACCAAGCCGAAGGTCATTTCCTGCTTGGGCGATGTAAAGTGCCGACTACTTAGCTGGCTAAGTTCAAGTTGCTCGTATAAGAACAAGACGTTACTGTCTTCGGCTCTTTGCTGATCTGCCAGATAGGCTACTTCAACACCTGCGTGGCGGAAAGGATTAATTTGCGGTAATTTGTAGCGTGAGCTTCTAGTTACAAGGACGGGGTTGAGGCTGATATCTGTGTAAGCTAGATCGACGTGACTGAGTGAGTTACAACTGCCAGTCTTTTTCGCATCCCTTGATCAACGGACTGAGTCGGTTGCCTAAAGCCGCGAGACACAAATGTAACCCTGCGGATGAACAAGCTCTCAATCGATCGCTGAACTTGTTGCTTTTCCTGGAACAGCTCGGGCTTTCCCTCAAGGTCGTACTCGCTGCCTGGCGGTCGACGACTCAGATTGACATCCTTGACCTGCAATACGTCGCACAAACATCCCTTTGGTTTCTGGCCATATGCGCTTACAGCCAGATGCGAAAACAGAATCGTATCAGGCGTAGTCAGCTTTCGGTGTGCAACTGGGTAATCAGGCTGGATTAAGCTTCCCTGTCCATGTCATTCAACGGAATTTTTCAGCCAGAGGTGTGTCGCTTGCTTGCCGAGCTAATGTGTCACAATTGCCAGCTTGCGCCCCTTCCCCCATATTATATTGCCTTCGGGATGGCGCTTGGGTTCACATTCGGCCAGTCTCGGCGTACAACAGTTTCTCTGTGACCAGATGTAAGCAACTATTACGTGATCATCGTCAAGGGTGTTGCTATGTGGCGATGTCCTTTGTACAAGTCGAGCAAGTAGCGACAACGGAAACAACTCGGACCTCTTGCTGCTCGAATAGGTGCGGGGTGAGAACCACGACAATTGAAGATATAGCAGCACAATGCTTTAACTTGAATCAAGTTTGAGAATGGTTGGAAAAAAGGGAAGGTGTATGTTGGGTGTCTTTGACTTATCCAAACGGGTACCTAGAGGGAGACGATGCAGGCGTTATAGTTGGAAACTGACAAAATGCCTCTAGCTGCCAGCGAGAATTTAATATGAGCCATCAAGAGGCTAATGATAAGATGGAGAGCTCAATAATGGGGCAATCTGACTTTTTGGTATTGCTTCTGTCCAGACCATCATGCTGCAACTAAAGACGATGGAGACGATGTAGACGTCCATCTTTCGGCCCCACTTACGGCAGCTCGCCGGCGTATGGTGGATATTCAGTCCGGCGTATGTTGGAGCATGGCGGTACAAGATCAGTAGAGCGGCAGGCGCAGGTCCAGCTCTGGCATGGCCCGAGCTCCTTCCCACCAGGGTAGGTACCTCCCGGCGCAGGGCACACATAGCGCCAAGCGAGGGTGTGGAGCGCTGTGAGGTCACGCAGCCCCGCGTCAAAAAGGCCTTGAGGTTACCCACGTGACGGTGGAGGGTTTTCTGCCCTACGTAGCTCAACCACTAAAACTTTCCGCCAGAGCTTGTCACTTTGGGAAGAACATCATCACCAACAACTCTCGTCACAAGGAACTAGTAAGTAGAGCATCCCCACCCCAAACGGCAATCCCCCGGGCACGCGGCAGATGTCGCGCTGCGAGTTCGGGCTGGCGCAATTGTCTGGATTAGGTCGCTTGTGTCGGATCTTCAACTAACCAATTGGTACCAGCTCGGTCGTTCACGATGAGAGCTAAGTGGAGAAAGAAGCGCGTTCGCCGTCTCAAGCGCAAGAGAAGAAAGATGAGGGCTCGCTCGTAAGTACTTTCTCGCCGCCTGCACATCTGGGTATGCAATGGCCTGACCCTCGACAGCAAATAAACAACTCGCACCTCCGCCTCGACTTGACCATCTTCTGAGATGATGACCCAACCAACCATCACGCGACTCGCGTTCGGAGCTGCCTCCGCCTCCTGCCATCAGCGACTCAGTCTGTCTCACCATGGGACGTCTACATTCACACTACGAATTGGAACAATGGGACTTGGGGTCATGGTGGGGCTATCAGGCGCGCACTCCTGAAGACCTTGATGAGGAATCAACGAAGATGGACCCGACAATAACGGTCGAGATGATGCTATGATGAGGATGCGGTGTTTACGGAAAAAGCTTTTGGAAGCATGATGTCTTGACGCAACATGGATTTGGAACTGGGATCAGGACGCGCACGACAATGAAAGGCAGAAAACTGCTTCCTCAATACAATCACAGTGAAACCATACCGAGTTCGTTTTGAATTTTTGATGTAGTCCATGGTGATCACGCTAAAGATGAACCAATGTGCTCGCCGCTAGTCGCTGTGCATGCTGCCCGACCTATAGCTCTACAACGACACAAACCACCGACGTCATAGTTATAAGTACGAAGACTCTGCCTACACAAAGTGTTGAAAACGGGCTTTAACATGCTGCACTGACCTCGAAGGGCAAAAATGCTTGCTTCGACATTCAATTTCGCTCGACAGCACCAATTCCCGCCGGCCACCAATTGAGTGCGCGGCTGTGACGTTTTCGCAAGCTCCCAAACTGAGGTGGGGGGGGGTTCGCACGGTTACGCCGGACCTAGGCAAGCTGGTAGTCTTACAGTCTGTATCTAACCACCAAAGAGAGAAACACATAAGATGCCCTCAAATGCATTGGAAAAGAAAAATAGAATGTTTGGCGATTCTGCCTTCTTCAATCAAGATAGAACCTTCCTGTTGTCACCTTCCTGCTTAGGATTCTACTCATCTACGGTTTCGTGCGACAGGGCTTACACCGCCTACTACTTTGGGACGACAATCGGAGAAACACCGGCTTGCTGAAACTTTTTTGCTAATGTTTTTTTTGGTCACTTCTGGTCGATCCCCTCAAGCACTGGCGGTCGGTCGCAGGCCCCTGCAGAAAATATTTCCAGCGCATCTTTAGCCCGCTGAACAAACGGCGTCTAAAAACGGCGTCTACAGTATACACATACCACACACCAGAATGGCGGACAGCGGACGGAAAAGAAAGCGCGAAAACGACGCTTCAAAGTCGTCAAAGAAGCTAGCCGCAGTCGGGCCCTCGAAAGTTACCATAACCTCTGTCGTGAGGCCTCAACTATGCCCGCCAGTACTCGGTATGCGACGCAGAGAGTCCGGAGGGAACCATTACTGACGCTGTCGATGTTTTAGCCTCCACTCCTGGCGTACGGTTCCCGACTGTACCCTTTTCTCCATATGTCAAGAATGAAGCCGTACCTGCCGGCAAGAGGCGATCCAAGGTACCGGCTGTGTCCAAAGACCTGGTCCTGCATTCGAATAAGCACCCGACGATGGACTTCACCGGTAGAGAAGATGGTGTCAGCGATGCCCAACAGGCTCTGAAGCACTATGTCGGCGTGTTCGACCCCCAAACTGGGAAGCTCGAGGTTGTTGAGGCCAAGAGGATGGTGGTACGCGGGGTGGTCAGGGCCAAGCAGGCTTCTGAAGAGGCCATGACGGCGCCTGCCGACTACCAGGTATGCTGCACTATCGGAGGAAAATTGAATCGAGCATGTGCTGACGTTCAACAGAGCTACTATGCGCTCAAGACAGACCTCGGACAGACTTTCGGCACGAGGAAGGCGAAGAAGGCCATCGAGGCCGTCACGCTCAACGCCATCGATCCCAACAAGGGCCGGGAGGACGCCCCCCGAAAGCTCAATGTTGCGGACAAGGCAACCTTGGAGGAGATTGGCGGAATCACAGCGACGATGGCGACCCGGGAGCAGCTGCAGGCCGCAGTAGACCAAGCCAAGCCGGTTCCCAGAGCCAACCTGGAGGCCGATGCTATCCAGGACGTTTACGACCCCGACGAGATCATCGGCCGCGAAGTACTGGCTGCCGTGCCCGTCAAGGACTGGACCGAACCTACCAAGAAGGGCGAGGATGTGCAGGTCTTCTCACGGCACGTTGCTGAACGCGTCAAGAAGACGGTTGACAGCGGTAACCTTGACAAGGTTCGCCTGCTGCGCTACTTTTACTTCCTCTTCCTCTTCCACACGATGGCGCAGCCAGGCAGGCAGCGTGGTACCAAGCGCGTGCCTCCCCGCGACAAGCTCAAGGAGCGGTTTGCCCCCGCGCCGCAGGCTGTTATCGAGCACATCCGGCGCAAGTTCTCGGATGGCGGAGAAATTCGCAAATACCACTCTGATCTGCTCATCACCCACTGCTTGGCGATTGCTTGCATCATCGACAACTTCGAGGTGGATACCTCGCGGCTGCGCGAGGACCTTCGTCTCGAGCAGAAGGAGATCAACAGCTACTTCTACGAGATTGGCGCCCGCATCAAGCCCGTGTCCAACAGCAAAGAGAAGGCCAAGGGCGAGAAGGCGAGGACCCATTATGTCGCCAAGCTGGCCCTTCCTCTACAGTTCCCTAAGCTCAGATCCGTCGCACCAAAACGCCGTTAGTGGGAGCGTGATGCCGACGATCTGCGCATCAAGGCGAGTACGAAGGAGGTCATCCCTGTTAGACGTGTGTAAACACATGAAATCCAAAGGGGGAATGTTGGGGATAAGAAAGATAGATGTATGGGCAAGGGTCCACGATCATATCCACAGCTGTACATACATCACCTGTGCAGAACTGTTACCTTACTTGACCGGAGGCGTAAAGGGATACGCCAGCTCAAATCTCATGAATCAAAAGTTGTCTGCTCTGAACTTGTAAGTGATGTTTGGTCGGTAGCTGTGTGCTGTTTGCATACACTTGATCTATCAATCATTTTCTTGTCCAATTACCCATGTTCTTTATCCGCCGACTTCGTTGGTTTAAGAACCATGTTCAAGTCGTACGTGGACCTAGAAAAAATAAGAAACGTCTCTCATCATTGTAGACCTGGCACCCGCGCCATCATATCCCGAGCAGGATTGCAATTGGACGCTAGGACACCCCACAGTGTCACTCATCGCTGCCGAGGCATCTCGGTGCAGTGTGGGGTCTGGGGTAGTAGTGCAACAACCCCTGTACTGCGCCGTTCAACTGGCGTTTAATAAACCAGCCCGTCTCACCTCGCTAGCCGATGGCTTCAATGCTCTGATAATAGCCTCTCTATTGGACCTCACTTTTTCATTTCTTATCTCTCCTGACAGCGCACTAATACTATCTGAGAATCAATAATACACAACAGTTGAAGCCTAGAAAGGCAGAAGCTTCGGATCGAAGAGGAAAGTAAAGAAAGGACAGATTCGCAGACATTGACAACAAAGTACAACAAAAAAAGATGGCCAGCCCCGAGGACCCCGTCGTCTCGCTCGAGTATCGCGGCCGCGTGGCGCTGCTCACCATCGACAACGACCGGAAGCTCAACGCCATGTCACAATCGCAGTACTACGATCTCTCCCAGAAGTTGCGTGAGATTGCCACCCACGACGAGGTTTTTGTTACCGTGCTCACGGCCAAGGGACGGTACTTTTCAGCGTGAGTATATACACCTGTCTCTCTCATTTCATTTCCCCCTCATCAGCAACACGCCATTGAGGTCTTGCACATCCAACAAGCTGCTACTTTCGTAAACAATCTCAATCTCCAAAAGCCATGATGCTCAGCATCCAAACACAACTAAACTAACCCCCTCCCAGCGGCGCCGACGTCACAATCGCCCGCGAAGCCCCCTCCGGTTCCGCCGCGCACAAGCACTGGCTGCAAGGCTTCGTCGCCTTCAACCTCAACATCACGCAGGCCTTTTACACGCACCCCAAGATCCTCGTCGTGGGTCTCAACGGGCCCGTCATCGGCCTCTCCGCCGCGCTCGTCTCCTTTGCCGACTTCATCTACTGCACGCCCTCCACCTTTCTCCTCACGCCCTTTTCGTCCCTGGGTCTCGTCGCCGAGGGCGGCGCCTCGCGCGCTTTGGTGCAGCGCCTGGGCATCAGCAAGGCCAACGAGGCGCTCATCATGAGCAAGCGCATCACGACCGCCGAGCTGGCGCACACGGGGTTTGTGAATGCCGTATTCGACGTCGGCCAGGGCGAGGACGCAAAGTTTAGGGATCTTGTGCTCAAGGAGGTCGATGAGAGGTTGGGCGAGCATCTGATTGGGGACAGTTTGACGGGCATCAAGGCGCTGATCCGCCGGCCTGAGATGGATATCATGGACAGGCAGAACTCGCAGGAGGTGTTTGCGGGGATCGAGAGGTTCATGAAGGGGATCCCGCAGGAGGAGTTCCGCAAGATTGCGAGCGGAGAGAAGAGGCACAAGTTATAGACGAGAAAGTGCTGTTGTGCCATGAACTATGTTGCGACTGGGAGACTTTTGGTAGAAACCGCAAAAGGTTGTCAAATGTATGTATGCTTAGATCATGACATTTATTGTTCTGACGGTGCAAGTCTCGTTTCTCATGTCATTGACACGCCCATATCATGCCAACAGACCAAACAACAGGTACGTCTTCTTGTGGTAGTCCTGCGACAGTTTGATCACCCGCTGGCGCGTCTCGTCGCTGTCGAGACCTGTCCTCTCGTAGATCTTGTTCGCCAATCGCTCCAAATCGTCGTTCTTGCCTGCTGAGCGCGCATCGACATAGCAGCGCAGCAGACTAAGATCAAAAAGCCACTGCGTATAGAGGTCGCGGCGTTGCTGGGCTGACTGTTCCGCCTTTCCGGCCGTCTCCTGGCTGGCCTTTTCTTGCGTTTCCTCTGGCTTATCCTCCCCTTTTCGATCCGTCTCCTCTTCCTTATCCTCACTCTTCTTGTCCGTCTCCTTTTCCTCATCCTCCCCTTTTCGGCCCATCTCCTCTTCCTTATCCTCACTCTTCTTGTCCGTCTCCTCTTCCTTATCCTCACTCTTCTTGTCCATCTCCTCTTCCTTATCCTCACTCTTCTTGTCCGTCTCCTCTTCCTCATCCTCTGCCTTGTTATCCGTCTCCTCTTCCTTATCCTCACTCTTCTTGTCCGTCTCCTCTTCCTCATCCTCTGCCTTATTATCCGTCTCTTCCGACTTCTCTTCCGCATTGTCGGTCTTCTTCGGCTCTGTGGTCGTCTCTCCATCCTGCTTCTCTTCGCTCGGTGCCTCTCTGTTTTGCTCAGGTTCTGGTGTACTCTCGGTAGACTCTTCTTTCATGAATGAAACCCCAACGGACTCTGCGTCATGACTTTCCAATGTTGCAAGCCACTTCTGGACAAGCTCCTTTCGGAGATGATCTTTAATGACCTCGACAGCAACCGCGCTCCACAAATCCATGCCCGCGTCGCCCATTCCCCCCGCGACATCCCTCAGGAAGCGGAACGTCCGTGGGGATGGCTGGTTCGGCAGCTCAGGGCTGCCTTCCCATAGCGGCCGTCCAACGACAACAGTTTCGGTGAGTGCCTTCGCCGCGAATGTCTCCAGTGGTTTCGCAGCGACCGTGACGGCGACCTTCTCGTGCAGCGAGGGGACGATCCCGATACCGAAGCTCTTGACGGAGTCAAGCTTCGGGAGCCCCTGTCGGACGTCGCGGAGGATGCGGAGGAGGTACATGGCGACCTTGCCGCTGTTCGGTGCCTTCTCCCGCTCCCGCCACAAACCCGCGAGCTTGTCGTCGAGATCTCGGAAAGCTTTTGCGAGACTCGCGTCGAGCTTCTCGTGCAGCGTTCTCGGATCGTCCTTGCTGAGAAGCTGCTGGCGGGTCTCAATCGTCTCCTCGTCTTCAATCTCGTCCACGTCGTTGTCCCAGCGCTGCCTGCGAAGTTGCTCCACGACTTCGCCGACCTCGTCGATGATGTGGCGCCAGGACTGGAAAGCGTTGACGGCCTTGGAAACGGCGTCGTTGCGCCCGTGCAGCCGTGAGACGAGGTCGGAGAGGAAGTGGTCTGCGCCGTTGATTAGATCCATGTCGAAGCTGCGCACATCCCACAGGTCGACGAGTTCATCTGTCACGCCGTCCTGCCAAGAATCGAGCGTTGCCGCCACCTCGGAGCCGATGAGGTGGAGTTTGTTCACCTTGGTCTCGAGGACGTGCAGCATGTGATCGTTGATGGCGCCACGCAGCTCGTCGAGCATGTCGGACGGGTCGAAGCCCTTCGCTTTGCCGCCGTCTCGGATCCACAGTTGTAGCACGCTTGTCCTCAGTTCCGTGATAGTCTTGAACTCAGTCATGCGCTCCATGGTCTTCTTGAGCCCGTCGACAAGCACCTCGCTGGCCTTCTTGGCCCAGCTGAAGAGCATGTCCCTCGCCTGCGGGCCGTCGAGATCGTCGTGACGAATGAAGGGCGCGAAGAACTGAATCTCCTCGCCGCACCACCGCTCATATATGTCCAGTCGGAGCCCTTCGAGCTTCTTCAAGGTTGCGTCTGCCAGCAGAGGATGTTTCTTCAGGTCCGACAGCGCATTGGCGAGCTTGAATGGGACCAAAGCCTGCACGTCCAGCAGCGTCTTGGTGTAAAGATTCAACGCCTTGACAACATCTGCCGTGTTCCTAGACCTGTCATTGTCCTCGGCTTCGAACGACATGGCCATGGCAGCCCCCCTGGCCCTCAGAAAGTGGTTGAGAACATCTCGGGCGCCAGAACTCGTGGCCAGGCTGTATGCACACAGCGCCTTGAGCACGTCCTCGTGCTTCATAGACTCCCCAGTATTCCCCATCAACCCCTCAATGTTCCTTAGAAGCCTCCTCCTGAGCCCACCAAGGCTTTTCTTCGCACCTTCGACAACGACTTCAACATGCCCATCCAGCTCGTCCTCTTCAGCCAAGCTCTTAATCAAAAGTCTGCTCAAAACGACCACCTTGCTCGCAAGAACAACCCTGTCACCCCTGCTCAGATCCTGGCTCGCACCGGACCCTCTCAGCACGCGTCCGGCAACGAGTCCGCACGCCTCGAGCAGCTTCGCACGCGCGACGACGCCAGCATCCCTGGCGCGCTCCGTCAGCGCGCCTTCAAAGGCCCCGAGTCCCTTCACCTTGGAACCGACGACGGTGCGGCCGCAGCGCCCGCCCATACGACCCAGAACGCCCTGCACGCTGTCGTTGTCCTTGCGCATCTGGACGATGTTGTCGGCGGTACCTAGCAGGTCGCGATAGGAGCTGCCGACCTGGGTGCGCAGGCGGCTCGCCTTTTCGTCGACCTCGACATGGAGCGATTTGTGGATGGCGCGGATCTGCGGGAGGGTGTAGTTGGAGGAGAATATTTGGGCGGACGAGGAGAGGGAGGAGAGGTCGGGGGTCGCCATGGTGGTAGGTTTCGGTCGGCGGCTGCTTTAGTGGTGGGTTGTTCGCAGCATTGAGCTTCTGTGGGAATTTCTTTTGTATTCCCTTTCGCCAACTGACAGAGATTATACTCCTCGCGCAGGTGTTGCGCTTTCGTTGACGTGGGGTTCGCTGGGGTGGACGTCGGTGTTGTCAGATCAAGTGAAGCTTGCTCTGGCCAGATGGAAATTGGTGGGTCCGCTGTTTTGGAGCTTCAGCACCTGAGCTGCTGAGCTACGTGCACCCTAAATGCAACGTCAGATTTAGCCATCACGCAGCTAATCAAACTAGAAAGTCGATTGACCAGAGAAGACGGATATTGTATGAATCCCGAATCTTGAACTTTTGCATCCATTTGTATTATGTAACCCCAACACCGTCCGTTCTCTACAATTTCCTGGCCCTGACGATACCAGTCGTGATACCCGACAGCTCACCACTGTAGCCGCCCTTGGGCTCACCTCCCTTCCACGTGCGCTTCATGCTCCTCATCTTCTTCTGCTTCTCCTCGTACTTCATTCTCTTCTTGACACGCGGGTTGCGCACCTCCTTCTTGCGCTTGGGTGTCAAGCCCTTGTTCTTCTCAATGGCATACGTAATCTTGCGCTTGCCGTCCTCGCCGACGACCTCCTGCTCGACGATGCGGTCCGCTTTGCTGGCCGCCGCAAGCGCGTCGTAGTACGCCTTCTTCTCCTCCTTCTTCTTCTTGGACTTGTTCGCCACCATGTCGTAGTACTCGTCGTCGCCGTTCTCGCGCAGCGCCGCCGCCGTCTTGGCGTCCTCGTCGTCGCTTCTCTCGTCGCCGAGGTCCGCGCCAAACTTGGAGCCCTGTTGTCCACGGCGCTCGGCCTCGGCGTTGAGGCGCGCCTGACGGTCGCGGAGACGTTCGCGGTACGGGATATCGGCGTCTCCGCCGGCGTCGCGGCCGGCATCGGCGCGCTTGTTGGCCTTTTGCACAATCTGCGAGGTGTAGAAGCGCAGCGACTTCTTGCGGGCGGCCTTGTCGGCGGCTGTGCGCGCGTCGAGGGTGTCCTCTTCGCCAAAGTCGGAATTGTCGTCCTCCTCCGTGGCGAATTTGGCGGCCTTCTTCTTCTTGCTCTTCTTGGGCTGCGTGAGGAGATCGTCCAGGTCTGCCAGCGATGCCTCAACGGACTGGGCGGCCTTCTTCTTGGCCTTGGTAGCCTTCTCGAGCTTCTTGAGTCTGCGCGCCTCCTCCCGTGCAGCCTGGAACGCAGCCTCTTCTTCGTCTGCCTCAGCGGCGGGTTCCTCCTCGGAGACGTCCATCGAGTCGACGGGCTCGACTGCTGCCACGCTCTTCACTTGCTGCCATGCCTCGCGGCACTCGAGCAGCGTCTCCATGACGTCGTGGTCGCGGAGTTCTGCGGGGTCGAGCGTCTTTTGCGTCGATGAGCCGTCTCGTGATGGCGATGTGAGAATAGCAAAGTAACTAGCGAGAGAAGCAACGTAGCAGCCGAGGACCCAGTACCTGACAGCCTCCAGCGATTGGCTGGACTTGCCGTGCGCCTCCTTTTGAAGCGTGGCAAGCTGCGGTTGCAGTTGTTGAAACTCGTTGATCAGATGCTCGAATTCGGGATATCTGCTTTGAAGCAGTTTTGTGCGCTCTTCGGGGCCCATGTCGTCTGTGATCTCGATGTCCTTGAGCACCTCGGTAACAACCTCCTGATCCTCTCCCTCGTCGGGCTTGGATGCCAGCCAGTCTCCCTCGTCGAACAAAAAGTCCTCCTCGGACATCTTGGCCAGCTTCTTTTGCTGCAAGCGCTTGGCCTCCTGTTCTTCCTCGAGAGCATCGGCCTCGGTCTCGATCTGGTCGGCATTGTAGTATTCCTTCTTGGACGCACCCCACCAACTCGGATCGTTCTCGTCGCCTTCTTCGGCATCTTCCTCGTCGGATTCCGGAGCTGATTTGCTCTTCTTCGACTTCTTGACCGGCTTCCGTGTCTCTTCTTCCTCGGAGTCGTCGCCATCATCTAGATCCAGGACTTCCTCGTCCGAGTGCTCCAGAAACTTGTCCTCCGCTTCGGCCTGCTTTCTCCTCTTGGACCTGGGTGCCTCGTCGAACATGATCTTGTCACGGTTGAGGAAATACTCATCCTCAGAATCGGCGACATCTTCGTAGGTGGTGATGGGACCGAGGCGAGCGTCGGCGGTGTCCAGCTCCTTGGGGCCGCTGTTCGCAGGAGCGGAAGCCTTTCTCTTCTTCGCCATTTTATTGTCGGCTGTTGGTAAGCCTTGTAGTAAGCCGAGCTGTGGAGGAGTGAAAGGGCGTTGTCGCGTATGCGAAGTTCGAGAGACAGGCGTTGGATGGGGCGGTTGGCACCTCGCTGAAGTTCACCTCAGAAAAATGTTCTTACACCAGCGCGCAGAACTTTTTAATGGGGTTCCTTGAGGGGCATGGCCAATCATTGGCTGGGTTGCGCTGGCCAATGGTGGGGGTCTAGGCGCTGCACCGCTACAGCGTGCTCTGCTACAGGTTATCTTAGGTAAGGTTGATGAGGTAGTCAGCAATCTTTAATTACTGCCTACCTTGATAATGATTGCTGACTACCTTGGTATAGGAACCTTCTATGTACAGGAGTTTCCGTCACAATCACTTCATCTACCTAGGTAGGTACCCGAGCATCTCAGAAAAATAAAAAGAGCCATGTTTCAAATGACGCCCGTCATGTCAGTTTTTCCCCGCGTCTCGAATCGACTGTACGACTGAATGTTATTATTTGGCTGACTGGGGAAATGATTGAAGTGTTCTCAAAGCACATGTGTCTACTTGACACAAAGATTTCTAGGCGAACAACAAAATGCGACAGATGCATAACAATTAGTGACGAGATACTCGAGCGACAACTCGGCAGATTGGTTCTCAAGTCCAGGGCCATAGCGCCGCACACTTCATACTCGATAGTCCTTTGAGAGGAGTTTAGCATGCTGTGGAATTCGGGGTACATCGAATCGAATGTTAAACCCTCCAACATGTAGTTCGTCCAAGTCTCAGCGGGGTCATGCTAGCGGGAGTTTCCCCTGGCCTTGGCCCAAGTGCGACCCTACCAATACTCATTCCTGATGTGCACTAAACCGCACTCGGATTTCAATCGCCAACTCCTTCGGCCGTCAGCATCAGCTTCCGCATGCTACTCCTTTGAACAATTCGCGAGCCCAGCTCCAGCCTCTGATTCTCCAACCGTTACTGTCGCGCCATCGGCATGGAACTCACATCTGAAGCTTTGTGGGTAGCATTTACCGCCATTGCCGCTATCATACTCGCCTTCGCAATGGGCATCTTTAACAGCAAGAATCATATGCCCGTTGATGGCAAGGTAAATCTGCAATTGCGCTCCTGATTTCCTGAATTAGACCGATTACTTATGTTCGCAACCCAGACCATCCTCTTGACCGGGGCCTCCGAGGGTATGGGTCGAAGTGTCGCCCTCCAACTCGCCGCAAAGGGTGCCAATCTTGTCATCGTCGCCCGCAACGCCGTCCGCCTCGAGGAGCTCGTCACGGAGCTCAAGGCCGCCGCCAAGAGCCCCTCCACCCAGCGCTTCAAGTATATCACTGCCGATATCTCCGTCGAGAACTATGCCGCACCTGTCATCGCCGAGGCCAAGGTCTGGAACAACAACCGCGACCTCGACATTGTCTGGTGCGTCGCCGGCATGGCCACCACGGGCTTCTGGGCCGAGACCCCCTTCTCCTCCACTCGCCGCAACATGGACGTCAACTTCTACGGCACCGCAGAAATGTCCCACGCCATCCTCCGCGAGTGGCTCGCCCCCGAGGCCCCGGTGACGACCGAACCAAAGCACCTCATCATGACTACCAGCGTCGCCGCCTTCTTCACCGTCGCCGGTTACGGCTGCTACTCCCCGTCCAAGTACGCCCTGCGTGGTCTCGCCGACACCATTTCCCAGGAGCTCGAGCTGTACCCCCAGAACGTCAAGGTCCACGTCGTGTTCCCTGGTACCATCACCAGTCCGGGCCTCGAGCGGGAGAACGAGACGAAGCCCGCCGTCACGCACAAGATTGAGGAGCTCGACCCGGTTCAGTCGCCTGAGCAGGTTGCTCGTGAGGCCATCAAGGGCCTGGAGAGGGGCGATTACTTTGTGACTGTTGCTTGGTTAGGAACCCTGATGAGATGGGGTGCCCTCGGCGGCTCTCTGCGCAACAACTGGGTCGTCGACACGATAGGAGCGCTGATCACACCGTGGGTCTGGCTCTTCGTCGTTTCCGATATCATGGGGACTTGCAGGAAGTTTGGCAAGAAGTACGGCCATCCGCGGAATCACCCAAAGCACCAAGCAAAGGCTTGAACAGCCCTGTCTCTCGCAGATGTCAATAGATACCCGTGACAGCTTATGAAAAACCGCTGTCTAAGCATAATGTTTATTTCATGGTTGTAGGCATATGCTGTCGGAGCCTACATTATCCGAGAAGATTTACCGTACGGAAGTTAAGCACCCGCGAGTAACACTGTTGAGGGCACTTACGAGCTCATCAAGGTAAGTACAGCCTCATTGGTTCTCCGTAAAGTCTCCTCCACGGGAAGAGCGTTCAGCATCCAGAAAGCCAGCCGTGCCACTTGAGCTCTTGACGTGCCCCGCCCGTCTGAGGCTTTCACACTCCGTGACGAATACGACTGTATGGCCTACGAAAGTACACCGTAGCCATAGCGCCGCAAGTACGGGAGGCGTGTGGGTAAGAAAGGAGAGGAAGAGACAAGCTACGTGAACAAGAGTGAGTGAATCTTCCATATCCCAGCAGCCAGAGTACGAGACCAGCTGGCGCCCAAAGTTCCATCGTGTACAAGCAATGGAAACAGGTACATCTTGAGAGAAGCATACGGAAACACCGATGAACGATTGACGGGGATATGTGGACACGTAGCTTTGGAGGCATACTTTGTGTTGTCCTCATCACCTCATGGCTGCTTCAGATCTTTAAGTGCTCGCCAGCCAAGTCACAAACGCCATGTCAAGGTGTTTTCCTAGCAGCATCTACTCGCCCTTGGCTATTGAAACTTTTTGTCTCATCACTAAGAACACCCGACTCTGGCCACAATGTTGCATTATATCTAGGGTATCTTCTAAAAAAACCTCCATTCTATTTCCATGTCTTTTTACACACCGCTCCACTTGCCAAACTTTTCGTATCTCTTGTACATCTCCCTCAAAATCGCTCTTCCGCTGTGATCCATGCCATCGTTCAAAATCTGCCGTATCTTGCGAGGCGTAATGGCGAAAATCGAATTCATGCCCGGCTCCAGTGATTCGCGCACTTCCCTCGGCACGTCGACGTCGAGCTGCATCTTGACATACGCCATGAGCACGAGGTACATGTGGCGGCCGGCGGACCTCTTCGCCTCGTCGGTGGCGGAGTGCAGCGCGGTGAAGTGCTGCACACGCGAGACTGCTGCCGCCGCCGGTTCGCAGACGAGGGTGACGAGGCGGGTGAATTGTGTCGCGTGCTTGGCCCTGGCCTCCCGAGAGCCAGGGCCGGCGAGGGCGGCGAGGAGGGCTTCGAGGGTGACGACGAGGATGTGGGAGTGGCCCTCGAGTCTCTGGCGGTGCTTCTTGATGATGACCTCGACGAGTTTGCAGAGCCACTGGTACACGCTAGGCGAGCTTCCGAGGAGCTGAGTCGGGTCAGTAGCGGCGATGGTGGTGACGGTACTGAGGGTCGTGTCGATGTTCCACTGCGTCATCGAGCTCGCCTTGATGTCGAGAAGTTGCTGCAGGTTCTCGGCCGTCCGCACGAATTCGCGGACTGTCTGCGCTTTGCTGAGGTAGTGGATGAGGACGCCATGCGCAGAGGCCAGGTCGAATTGGGTCTTTTCAAGATCCGGTGCATTGTCTGCTGTAATGTTAGTCTCAATATTCATGTGTTCAATGGCACTATTGCTTACCTCGAGTTTCTAACACGACGTAACGGACTGCCAGGAGCTGACCCTCCGTCGACTCGGTAGAGCTCTCCTGCACGCCCTCCAGCAGGCTTTTGACATAGACAACCCTGTCGTTATGATCCAAGCTGGAGATCACAGCATCGACGCACTCCTCCAAGATAGTGCGTCTGTTAAAATCCGATAATGGGTCAGGGGCAGGTCCGCTGGGCAGGGGTGCACACAAGGCGTTGCTGAAAAGCTGGTTGAAAGAGGCAGGTCTTGGTTCAGAAACTTGCGACGGGAACCGCCTGATCAGGAACGACCTCAGCTTCCAACCACTGAGGTAGCCATTAGCGATGGCCCTCTGGCTTGATTCTTCCAACTGAGAGATGTCAAGCTTGAGCTTGTTGACATCGGAGGGAGGCAGAATATCGGCGGCCTCGAGTGCGATCAGCATGCGATTTACCGATGCTGTGTTGACCTTCAGTTTCCGGCATGACTTGCCAAAGTCGCTCAGTGCCTCCTGAATCATGCGCCTCAATGCGGTAAGAGCCTTTGCGGAATCAAAAACCTCGGTCCTCTCCGCGCCGACGACTTTCGGAACAGCAATATGAAGGAGAGCTCTGAGGAGCGTCATGTGCGTAGAAGTGTCATCGCCAGTGGGCTCCTTCAACAGCCAAGATAAGTTCTCAAAATACTTCACACGGTACTCCTGGTGGTCGTTCATCTGCCGGACTGTTGCGCGTGTGATGCGGCTCAGTAGCCGGCACAATCCCAGAGCGGTGCTGGAGTTGGTCTCGTTGCAAACTGGCGCGAGTAGGGTGGCCAGCTTCTGAAGGTCGGAGAAGGCCATGTTCTTATAAAAGGTTGGTTTCGACATCATCTTCCACAGCAAGCCAAGCACCAAGTTCCAGTCTGCTGGGCTGAGCTGACTGGCGGCGTGTATCCTGGGGATCAAGATCTCCATAACACGCTCTCTTTGTGGTCTTGTGATAGCCTCGTTGGGTATTCTTGAAAGCTCAACCAAAGCAGTCCTGCTTCGTTTCTCCGTCCAAGGATAAGACTTGCTTGAGACCTTGGCAATAATCTCATTGACGTGATCGACAAGTCCAGCCATGAGGTTTCTGTCACGAAGGTTATTTTCGTTGGAGATGATGACATGGATGGCGTTCCCAAGGCGGGTTTCGCTGTCGTCCTTTCCACCGAGAAGCTTCTCCAAGTAGTCCGGCAGAGAGCCAGATGATTTCGAAAGCAGGGTGACGAGTCTCGAGGCTGTCAAAGGGTACTCAGTGCAGAATCGTGACACCTCTGAGTTGTCCAACGTCAAACAGTCGCGAGTGTCAAGTAAGTCTTGGACTTCATCAAGCTTCACCTTCTCCAACAGTCTCTCGACGAATGAAGCAAGCAGCGCGGCGAGATGGCTCTGCTCACTGCCATCCGGATGAGCGGCCAGCCAGAACTGGTATGCGCACCCGAGAGCCTCGCAAGTGTCTTCGTCATCAAATTTGGCTTTTTGTAGCGCTTTGGTCAGATCAGCGCGAACCTTGCCCAGTAGCTCTGCACATCGCTCGTAGCTTGACCATGACACAGTCTTGGATATGATCCTCCACCGTAGACAGCGAATGTCAGATGGCGCCTTGCTCGAAGACCAGCTTTTCAGAGTCAAGTTCGACATTTGGGTACTGATGGCATCGGCATATTCGTCCTTGGTCACTGCAGAAGCTATGGTGTTCAGAAACACGAATGTGGCTGCTGACCTCGAGACCTCCTGATCATCAACCCATTGCAGCAGGGTGACAAGCTGTTTGGTAGTCAAGTGCTTCTCAATTCCATCAATCAATGTCGCATTGCGATGCACATGTGTAAACCACACAGGCCTATTACCGGTGCGCAGACCCTTGTCTTCGAACTTGGACAACTGGCTGAACCACTTCTGCAAGAAGGTCGACAGATCGCGGTTGCTCTGAAAGCCGGTTATGAGGGACTCGATCAGCTCGGTCAAAGTCTCCTCGCCGGCATCGAGCCCAACAGTGGTGATTCTCTCGCAAACCTGATCAAACAGCTCTAGGCTATTATCAGACTGCAAGAAGACATCAGCGTCACACTTGGCGATCAACAACAAAAGGCGCCACTCGGTTTCGCTGGGACTGCCAGCAAGGGCATAGCTGCCGCAAACCGCGCGGAGATCGTCTAGAGCAACACGAGACTTGTTCGCGATGGCTTGCTCCAAGATTGCACCCAAGGCCTGCGCTTTTTCGTTGTCGCTTAGCTGTCGGAGGGAGCGCTCGGAAAGCTTGAAAATCTCTTGCATCCAAGCCTCGTTGGCCTTGGTGGTCGTGAGCCCCCCTACGACCTGCGGCGCCGAAGAGACCAATTTGTAGAGGGTTGGTACCGACGAAGCAGCGTTTCTTTGTACCATGGAGTAGGCTCGTGTGATGATTTCGATGTCGGTCTTGTTGAAATACGCAGATCTAGCAGGGAGGACAAGACTACGCTGCAGAAACTTCTCCAATGCCCGTGTCCACTGCTTCACTGTCGCTTCACCGACACCGACAGAGCTTTCCTCCAGCTTGCTGAGAATCGACAGCGCAGTTCGTGCAAGACTTGTGGCAACGTCAAGGGCGTCTTCACTACCCTGGAGGTGCAAATCCCAGATAGAGGCAGCGACCTCGGCCCAAGACTCCTGACCTTCGAAGACATCTCTTTCTGATATCTCCAGGGAGAACTTGCAAATCGATAAAAGAGGCGCAAGGTATTCAATAGCTTCCTTGGCAGGTTGCGCAAAGAGCGCCTTGATGTGTTCCGCTCCCATCCTGTCGTGGGCAGACCATTGTGCCGCGGGGTCCAAGCGTGCTACGAGGATACTGAGAACGCCGAAAATAGCTTCTCCTGTCACCAAGCAGCCTTCGTACGATTTCAGGCTCCCCAAGTCGAATTTCGCTGTGCTGATCCTCTTCCGCTTTTTCGACGCCGCTTCGGCTTCGGTACTAGGCTGCGCAACGCTCTTGAGGGTCTGTTGCAAGACCGCCATAAACTTTCGATCGGCAAGCGACTTGGCTAACGAGAAAAGCGGTATTCTCTGAAAGGAGCAGCCGATGATGCGCCATGTCAAGGGGAACCGTCGAATTGTATCGGCTTCGTCGTTGTTGGACTTCATCGTCTTGAGGAGCCATCGCAAGACGCTCTCTTCCGCCGCAGAGAACTGGCTCTGACCGATCGAGGTGAGCTGTTTCCATATGCGCTCGAGATTTTCCCCGTTGACTCCGGCGCCAGTCTGGTCGAGAGATCGCACTGTTTTGACCAAGTCATTGTCTACTGTCTTCCCTGTCATCAGCACGTCGTCAATATGCGCCAGAGCGAGTTACACTCACTATGGTCTCGGAGGAGCGGCCATGGCTCGTATCAGTCATTTCTACATCCATGGCTATAAGATGACGGCAGCACGTAGCAAAGAACGAAGCCAGGCTGGGGAGAACCAAACTTGTCATTCGAGCAGCAGAGAACTCCCCGCGATTTTAGGCTAGAGCTTTCCCAAAATTTCGGGATTCTGCCGCCCCACCTACATCGAATGCGGTCACCACAAAGCTCACCGAGACTCACCGCCCTCGGGTGTTCAACATCAATTTGCCGGGAGTCTCCGAAAACATCAATTGAATCAATTCCACAGCTCAAGCTCCGAGCCAGGAGAAACACCATTGTGTATCAAGTCAATTTTGTAAGTCCTGCTTCCCATGGCTGTCTCCCCAAACCCAATTGGCCACTGACAACAACATCGCTTATCAGGGTACCGACGACCATGGCCGAGAAATCCGTTCCCCCTCCCCCGAGCGCTGTCGCGCGACCCGTCAGTGAGGCACTTCTCAACGAGAAGGTCAGCTGCCTCCCCACACCCGTCCGATCACCGGCCTTCTCTAACTCCTCCGCTCTAGTGGGACCACTGCCTTTCCAACCTTCTCGTCAAGTCCACCCTCGGCGTCGGCTTTGGTGTTGTCGTCTCTGTCCTCGTATTCAAGCGTAGAGCTTGGCCCGCCTTCATCGGCGTCGGTTTCGGTGCCGGACGCGCATACGAGGAGTGCAACTCCAGCCTCAAGCAGGCCGCGAAAGAAATCAGAAAGCAGGCATAGGCGACTTCGCCTTCTTTCATGTTCGAGAACCGGACGTAGAGCACCTACCATATGACCAGACAACCGGGGACAAGCTGTACAAAACCAAATACGTCACGAGCACGTAAAGCTCGCCGGGGTGAACCAGCGCGTGCCACCACGCAACCACATCCAGGAGTCAGCAATGCTAGATTAGGACGGCGAAGAGCGATGGGAATAGAGTTTAATTCTTTGTTTTTCTAAGTCTATTCCAGTAACGATCGTAAGCCTGTTCCAGTCGCGATGCCAAGTCTGTCCCAGTCACGATTTCAAGCTTGATCTAGTCGCGAACCCATGCTCCCAACTGTCAAACCAAAAGCGACTACGTTCCCTCATGACTTGAGCTACTTCTCGACGTCGACGTTCTTGACCATTTGCTCATGGCGCTTGTTGCTGCGATGGGTGACTGCGGCAGCGATGGCATAGCTTAAAGCGATGATGACGAGCAATGCTTGCCATATTACTGTGAGAACCAGGAGATCTCTAACGAGGTCGCATGTTTGTTCCGTCATGTCTTGAATGCGATGGACCCTTGTCCAGAGCTCAGCGATGGGGAAATCAGCACGAGAAGTCATAATGTTTTAGTCTGATGTGGTGAATAGTCGATCGGACTGAATCAGTCGTACTGGGTATGTCTGGTGGTAGATGAATGGAATGAAAACGGGTGTTGTTGATGGAAGGGAGATGGTATGTTGACGACGCATTTATAGCAGGACAAAAAGCAGTTTGTCATTGTAAGGTACGCTGTGCCTTCCCAATTGTAGCCGTCCGTCGCTCCTTATTTCTATCTTGCCGTGCTTGCCTCCTGTCGGTACTAACCTTCGCCATTGTACTCCATCGCTCTTCGACCTACCTGGAAGTTCCACTTGTTGATATCTGCCCAATTTGGGAAGGCCCCTCTAGGTCGTAGCCTGTTACTCTGGTCGCCCTCCAGTGTCTAAAGCAATGCAACTAACTAAATGACTTGGCGCTTGAGTACTCTAGTATGATGGCATTCCTGATACTGATCTGTCGCATTCACTCACAGTCGACCACGACCTGATGTTGGATGTTGATGCTGCCTGTCCAACAGGCGTCTATTGTTGCCAGAATGTACCGTGAGCGCATTACAAGACAAGGGTAACGACATGTCATCCAACGGAAAGGAAAGAAACGTGTCTGGGGGTTTGCAGCCAGCCTCCGACGTTCTCCCCGACGTTCCCCACAGCTCCGAGCAGCCGGCTCCGATGACGCGGAAGGCAAGCCCGAGCCACGGCCTCATGGCCGGATGCTGAAACGACAGCCGAACAGCCAACGAAAACGCCTTTGTTTTATACAGATAAAAAGACCTAGAATTTATTAATCTACTCCCAGGTGAATGATCTTGAGGCTAATCATTCCATAACCTTGTGGAATTCTAACATGAGTTGAAATCCGCAAACAACTATTGGACCGACCTTGGAGGCTTGAAGCTGACTAATGGTGTTTTTCTTCCAACGCTTTAACTGCCGCCACCTACCGCCCCTAGCCTTTTACATCATCACCTCTCTAATAGCTTAGGTTCCGTCCTAGAGGAGCCACGATTGTGATCACCAAAATTGCAGCAGCGACAAGCCCGCCAGCAACCCGTTCCAATGGCGACGATATCACTACGTTGCGTCCACGCGCCTTCAAGCGCAAATATCTTCATCCAGCTCGCGCGCCGAAGCGCGCCACCTCCGACAATCCTTTCTCTCCTTCTTCCCCGGAGGAACACGGGCATCGGTGCGAACCAGAGATGCAGTACCGAAGTCTCGAGTAAAAAGAGATCCGCGTCGTCAATGCTTACGAGGAGAACGTTTACACAGACGAGATCGTTCACCGTGTCGCCGACAAGGAGACAAACAAGATGCGTGCGCAACCCGACAACGGACGAGGACGGTAACGAGATGGTGCTGGAAATCACCGATCGAGCAGGCAAGGTACGGCTTGTGGGCGTCCTGCATACCAAGCCAGTCAGCTAATTATATACCTAGCGCCTCTCGCAAATCATGAAAAAGGACAATAACCCGAATCTCGCGCTAAAGATCCAAGTTGAGAGCGGCGGCTGCCACGGCTTCCAGTACCTCATGAGCCTCATCACCCTACCTACCACCTCAGACACCACCTCTGGAGACTGGTCCTCATTTGAGGACGACGTCGTATTCGAGTACCTGCCCGACGAGGCTGAAGCGTCTGATCCGTTGCTTGGGGGCCCTAAGGTCTTGATTGATCAGCCGTCGCTGGATCTGCTCAAGGGCAGCAAGGTGGACTTTACGATGGAGCTCATCGGGTCACAGTTCAAGATTACGGACAACCCATACGCCTCCAGCAGTTGCGGCTGTGGGACAAGCTTCGACATCAAAATTTGAGCATGGCTCAGCCCAACATGTAGTACTATATAACATCATGTAAAGGCCTTCACCCACAAATTTGGCGCAAACAGCAACACATGTTACCGAGAGGTTCAACTCGGACACTAAAGTAAGAGGCAGATCACCAACACATACATACCACCCTTCAGAAGAGGCTTGCATTGCTACTCATAGGACATGGAGGAGTCGAACCCAGGAGCGTCTTTAAATGATCAATTCACAAATTTCCCTTTTGTGGTTATCAACGCCTTGCAACCGTGCCAATCATGAAAGAACCCGTGGTATTCTCAAACCTGCCGAAGCTCGAGTAACTAGACAAACCCTAAACCCCTAATTTTTGGAAAGAATCAAGACCCACAACGCGGCAAACTTAGTTCATCTGGCGGATGAGGGCGTTGATCTTCTCCTCACGGTTACCAAGGTCACCACCCTCGATGAAGTGCTTGAACTTGCGGGGGCGGAAGCCACCAGTGGGGTTGGAGAGCTTGAAGGGCCAGAGGAAGTTGGAGGCCTGCTTGAAGTTGGGGCCGACGGTGTAGACCTCGTGGATCAGGTCCTCCATACAGACGATGCCGTACTTGCCGAGGTTCTCCTCGATGATGGAGTTGTCGGTGAGCGCAACGCGCTGCTTGTTGACCTTTCCGTAACCGCGCTTGTAGACGAGCTCCTTGACGGTCTTGAGGTTGGGGTAACCGTAGGCAACCCAGGGCTCGACGATCTTGAGCATCTCGACGGTGGCCTTGGTGACCTTGATGAAGACGCCGTTGTTGATCTGGAGGAGACGGAGAAGCTGGAGGATCTTGCGGGGCTTGGGGGCGATCTTGTTGATACCCTTGATGCGGATGACAAAGATCAGGTTGGACTCGGCGGGGACGTAGGCGGAGTCGTTCTCCTTAGCGACGCGGGTGAGGCGGACCTTCTCGCGCTCGGCATCACGGTACTCGGTGATGTACTTCTCGGCGCGCTTGAAGATGACACCACGCTTCTCCTTGTTGGCCTTTGAGAGAACATGTCAGCATTTGATGCACGCAAGAACGTTTCTCGTATGATGTGGTTGATCCGGTAATTTTCAGACCCGAAAGAAGGTTAATTCCAACAGCATCGACCGTAGTCTAGTCGTGAAGGTATGTTATGCATCATGAAGGGAGGGTGGAGCAAAAAAAAAACTGGGTTTCACTTACGGCCTTCCTCTTCTCAGTAGTGGCGTTACGCTCAGCGCGAGCCTTCTCCTGGGACTTGCGCTTCTTGAGAAGGGTCTCCGGAACCAGAACCTGGTTGGAGGTGGGGACAGACCTGTTGATGATCAGATTAGTACGCAGTCCGACATACTGCAAGCAGCATGGAAGAGAGCGCCGGTGCGAGAATTGTAGCTGAAGCGCGACATTCTCGCTTTGGCTAACTCGAAGATGACTTTGATCAGTGAGCCGACGACGAGAGGGTGCGCATCACTCGCAGTGGAGGACGGCAGCGCCACACGAAATCTTTTGCTCATCTGACAACACCTCGAACACTTGGTATTCAAGACAGTGTGCACGCAGGTAATTCGCGGTCGATCGTTGCAATCCTTTCGAAATTGCTCCGGCACAACCACACGCATGACCTTGCGGCAATGATTTTGAGGGAGAACGAGTTACCGTTCATCCCCAACACCCCAGACAACATCTCTCAATCCGCAAGCCGTTGCTTCCAGGTCATGCTAAGAAGGAGGGAGAAGCCCAGGAGGGTTCGAGCTGAGAGCCGCAGCCTTCACCCTGAGGTGAAGCTCGGTCTCCAGCGAGAGGACCACGACAATCTGCAAAACATCGACGACGCGACGCCGAGGGGTAGAATTGCTGCTGTTGCTTCAAGAGCATTGGTGTACATACGTAGCAGGGGCCATCGTGAAGGAGTGGTGGTTGTCGGCGGGGGTTGTCGAGAAAATTGGTCGCTGCGAGAGGGAAGAAGAGCAGGTCTTAGAGAGGGAGAGGGGATCGCGAAGTTTTTAGCAGAATTTCGCAGTCGTCCTCTGGGGCCTGCGCAGGGGCCACACACGAAAATTTCACAGGCACCAAACTGGCTGACCGCTGCCCTCCGCCCTGCCAATTCTTACTCGCTTAGGTAGGGCTTCTCACGCCGCTAGTCCTGATTCGGCCTTCTGCCACTCCAGACCGACCCCGCCCTTCAGGGCAGTGGGTATCCACTTTTGTGTGGCCAGGCGGATTTGTGAATTTACGTTGGTTTCTGAGAGGAGAGAACTTGTGAGCCTTCATTGTATCAACCGACTAACCACCACCCGAAGCAATTCGCCAAAACACAGCAGTTCACGATGCCTCCCAAGAAGACCACCCGTCCCGCCCAGGAGAACATCTCCTTGGGTCCCCAGGTCCGTGAGGGTGAGTTACTGTCTCAAAGCCCCCTGGCTGTCATGCGCCGCATCGCGCGCGCCTCAGTTTATTCGAGTGAAATCAAAATATCTGACTTTCCGTCCTCCTAGGCGAGCTTGTCTTCGGCGTTGCCCGTATCTTCGCTTCCTTCAACGATACCTTCGTCCACGTCACCGATCTCTCGTAGGTCCCTCCCGCACTCGAAATTTCCACCGCGATCCTCCGTTGGCAATCTGGACGAAATTCCTGGTTCCGATGGATCGCCACAGAAACGAACAAATGCTACACTTTGATGGTTCCGAAAGGCTAACGTTCTGGGTGATTCCAGCGGCCGTGAGACCATCTGCCGTGTTACTGGCGGTATGAAGGTCAAGGCCGACCGTGACGAGTCCTCCCCCTACGCCGCCATGTTGGCTGCCCAGGACGTCGCTACCCGCTGCAAGGAGCTCGGCATCACTGCCCTCCACATCAAGATCCGTGCCACTGGTGGTAAGTTGATAGTTATCAAATCTCACCTCTTCAAAACAGCCTCTTACAAGCTCCTCCGACAGGTAACGGCACCAAGACCCCCGGCCCTGGTGCCCAGTCCGCTCTCCGTGCCCTGGCCCGTTCCGGCATGAAGATCGGCCGTATTGAGGACGTTACCCCCACGCCCTCCGACTCTACCCGCAGAAAGGGTGGTCGCCGTGGTCGCCGTCTCTAAACGAGCGGCTCTCTCCACGCGCTCCCCTTCTCGGCCTGGGTGGTTATGGGACAGGAGCGTTACTTCTTTGGGTTCTGGGTGGCATCGCGAAAAACGCGGGGAACGGCTTGCTAGCCTGGTCTCCATTCTACGAACTGTGACATGCCTTCTGCTGCGGGCGACAGTATCTATCGTAGACAGAATAGAAACTTGCCATAAAAATATGGCCTGAACTGAAAGAGTAGCTCCTGAACCACCTACATGAAGTCCTGTGCCTTGTCACTGTGAAGGTGAAAATGCTTGTCACTAACTATGCAATTTCGGCATCTCTTTTGTGTGCTATTTCTCATATAAACAAAAAGGTCCCATTCTAGCTTCTCGTTCTTCATATTCCTCCTCTTTGGTATTGTGATTCATTCTGGCCTGAAAGTCGAGTCAACCGTCCCGCCGGCCTCCGTGTCCCCCCCGGGTATTATCCTCCTCCAATTCTCTAACTTATTCTACTTCGCATACTTGGCCTTCAGGGTGTAAGTGCCTTCATCCGAGGTAGCCACCTTGCCCAACGCGGACAGAAACTCCTCCTTGGCTTTATCAGTCCTGCACTTGTCGTGAAATCGCTGTCTCAGCGACTCGGCAGCCACCTTGCCTCCGCGCTGCTTCAGATAGTCCTGGATGCGGACGATGAAGTCCTGCTCCCGTAACTCCTTCTTCTCACTCGGAGGCGTCACGGTTCGCGAACTCTGTCCGCTATTGGGTTTGCTCGTTCCATGTGCAGAGCTAGGTCCTCCTTTGATATTCCTCGGTTCCCGTCCGACGCTTGCTCCGCTGCTGGGCTTGCTCTGTCCTTGACCAGCGCCGTCTTGTTCGTCAGTCCTGGCAGATCCCGGCCTGACCTTTGATGTGTATTTCGGAAAGTTCAAGCCCTTACGGCGTGGGAGGACGCCATATATTTTGGCGTCGGCGGTCTTCGCCCCTTGCGTCGGCTGGAAGATGCTGTTCGGCATGGGAGGAAGCACCAGTTCCTTCTTCGAATTTGCCGGGCTGTTGCCGAGGTTGCGGCTCTGTCGAGCGGCCAGGCTGTCCAGGACGCTTGAGGAGCTTGGTCCGCCGCGACGAGGGGTTTTGCCGCCTTCACCAGTCAGACCTGTCCACGTCTGCGTTCCGCTCGGAATTCTGCGCGCCTCCTCGCCGGCTCTGCGAAGGTGCTCTGCTGCCTCCTTGGCGACTTTATTGGCCTCGTATTCGTTCATTGATCTGTCGGCCTGCACACGCTTCTTTCCACCTACGACTTGGTCGTGCTCGTAGGCGCTGTCGACGGTCCGAGAGAAGATGTTGTTCAACATTCGCATCTCTTCGGCAGCGTTGGGGTCTTCCTGGTAGTCTTCCAACTTATCGAGCGCAGAAAGCTGCTGAAGGGACGTCGCCTCCTGATTCCCTTTGCCGGCTTCCCCGTCGAAATTGACCTCCGCACCTTCAAAGACCTTGCTCCTGTCCGCACTGGCATTGGTCGCTTTGTCCTTTCCAAAGCTGAAGAGATCATACAAATCAGACATGTCCATATTGGCTCTCTGCGAAGGATCATTCAAGACCTTGTGGGCCAGGAAGGTCTTGAAGACTTGGCGATGGTAGATCTTGTCCTCGATCGTGTCTGTCGTAAGGAGGCGATAGATTGTTACTGGCTTGGTTTGGCCGAGTCTCCAAGCCCGCTCCCGCGCCTGAGAGTCATTGGCCGGGTTCCAGTCGGGATCAAAGATGATGATACGCTGTGCACCGGTGAGGTTCGTGCCCACGCCACCGACCTTTGTAGTGGACACGAATACGTCTACCGAAGGGTCATTGTTGAAGCGATCCATAATGACCTGCCTCCGGGCTGGCGGTGTCTCGCCATCCATGCGGACATGCTGGATATTGCCCATGTCTCTGATCATTTTCTCCAGAATGTCGAGCAGCACCTTGGACTGGGAGAAGATCAGTGATTTGTAGCCAAGTCTCTTCCATTGCTCCAAGAGCTGCTTGACGAGTGCGAGCTTCGTTGATTTGTTTGGATCTCCCCAATTGTAGTTAGGGTCGTTCTTAAGCTTGTCGTTGTCGTTGCCAATGTCTGGGTGATTGCAAATACTCTGCAGACGCCTGATGCCTGGAAGCGAATCCCTGGACTTGATGAGCATTCCCTCAACGGCTTCTGACTGCAAGAAAGCCTTGTAGGCGTCGAGCTGCTCCGGCGACAGCTTCACATACATGACGCGCTCGGTTTTGGGCGGAAGATCAGCTGCGACATCCTTCTTCAGCCGTTGCAGCATGTACGGTGCCATTGTCTCCTTCAGAATCTCCGCACACTTGGCGGCAGCCAAGACCTGAAGATTGCTGGCGTTGGCATAGCCACCCTGCCTGATGGGGGTATCGAACTGTGTCTTGAAATTCTGCAAATTGCCAAGACGCATCGGGTAGGCGAAATCGAAGAGTGACCACAGCTCGATGAGGTTATTTTGAATTGGGGTTCCAGTCATCACGATGCGGTTGACTGTCTCCAGGTTCTTGCAGTAAGAAGTGATCTTTGCGTCGGGATTCTTGATTCTCACGCCCTCGTCGAGAATCGCGTATGCCCATTTATGGCGCGTCAAGTATTCATAGTGGGCAGCCATACCCCCGTACGAGGTGACGAGGACGTGGCCGTCCTTGAGAACCCGATTGATGATCCTTCTAGCCGCAGCGCGCTTGCCGCTCCCAACCTTGTGCTTGTCGTAATCAATGTCATCTTCCCGCTGGTTGGCCATTCCGCTGCCTGCTTCGTGAAGGATTGACACTCGCAAAGGGGGCCACCAGACGTGGAATTCCTTCACCCATTGCTTCAGGACCGTAACAGGGACTACGATCAGCACCGGTTTGGTAAGCTTCTTGCTGTAATGAAGAGCCGCAATCAGCGCAATAATTTGAACTACGTTCTTGTCAGTGACCATTATCAAGCGTCCGCACGTGGTGGTCTTGCCTGTCTTGCCCAGTCCCATCTCATCAGCAAGAATACCTCCAACTCCTTGCTCCCACAGCTGCACCATCCAGTTGACCCCGGTCTTTTGATAGTCGAATAGCGCACGATGGATATCTCCAGGAAGCCTGAGGCCGTTGTCGAAGACGTAGTCCGGTAGAGCAGGAGATGGCTTGAACCATTCCTTCTCGTCGGTCTCCTCGAAAGGGCTACCAGTAGCCTCTGCGTGACGGCGGCGGGCCTGGTCTCGTCTCTCGACCCAATCGTTCAGACGCACTTTATAACGACTCTCGTCGCCATCGTCTACGTCGACCACATCGACCGTGTTGGTTTCTGCTGCATTTGTGACCTTTTGCTGCTTCTTCCCTTTGGCCGGTGCGCCCTTTCGCCGCTTCCGACCAGTGGCCTCCTCCTCGCTCGTGTCCAGGGCATACTGGCTGTCAGATGACTCTTGATGATCTGGCTGAAACTCGTCGACAGAAGCGTCTCGCTTGCGCTTCTTTCTAGGTCTCAAGGAAAACTCGGACTCAATGTGTGTAGGGATATCCTTCGGCTGCTCGGCAAAACCTGGCCTCCGCAAATGCTGATGAGACTTGGGATCGTCCTCTGTGGAATCCGCAAGAGCATCGGCGGTCTCACCCGCAAGAGCGGAGAGTTGAGGTTTGTCGAGGTTGGAGAAGGGTGTAATCTTTCCGGTGCGCAGAAGGTAGGTCTGGTCCGATTCGCCGGGCAGCTTGCCGGGTTTATGAGCGGTACTCTGGGCTGCGACGGCTTCTTTGCGTCTTTTCTCCATGCGTTGCTGAAAGTCAGCAATATCGGAGGTAACCTGATCGATCTCTGACGACAGCTGATCAATCTTCTTCTGCCTTTGGTTTGCCTTGAAGGTAACGCGTCGTTCTCTCTCTAGCATCTGTCTCTCTATGTTCCGCTTGGACTCGAGATTCTTCTTGGTAACCTCAAGTTTCTCGATGCGCTGCTCATCCTTCTTGTCTTCTGCCTCTGCCAGCAGAGCACTGGCCTGCGCAGTGATATCGCGCTCCAGGTCATCCTGATCTCTGACTTCAGCCCCGAAAGTTTGGAGGAGGGCTGCTTCATCAGCTTCAGCATCCGAGCGAGGGGCTGGAGCTGCATGCTGATCAGGTGTTCCATCATCGCCAGCTGAGCCACTGCCGGTCAGCTGGTCTTCTGAATCAGAAGCCATCTCGTAGCTGTGGTCTCATGAAAGTTGCCTCTTTCCCACTTCGAACCCGTTAGCTCTCAGACTTAATGGCCTGATAGTGTTGAAGATTGAGACCGAAACAACCCCCTTGCTACGGTGTTGCAATGCTGCTGTATCCTCAAATGACAAGCGGTGTCTTGAGTGCTCGTAGTGTAAAGAGTTGTTATTCATACACTCGGTTGCATCCGTTGTTTGCAATCTGGGAGACGAGGAAGGATGTAATGTTATGGTTGTCAATGCGAATGTAATAGCTGAGATAGGCTGGTTACTGCTAGCAGTATCAGTGATGCTCTTCCGCAGCTCCTAGCTATATGCAAGGTCCTTAATGGCCGAAGAGAAAAGGACTACAGTGAGGGCATCAACATTATATCAGTAGAAGGTTTAGTTACTTACCTGAACCCAAAAAGCGGCAGGCAATCGTGGGAAGAGCCCTCAGCACAGTTGATTGTGACGAGACCAAGTATGCTTTGGTGGCCTGACTGGGATTGTAGATGACTCTTGACGATAGTGATGCCTGGGGAAGGTAGACGCGTGTTGATAGATGACTTTCTCAATTAGGCAGCTGGTGGCTTTGTTGCGACGACATGTATTTGGCTTAAGACTGGCAAATCAACTGCCCTAGGCGATGGTAAGCTGCACTCTGTCTGGTTCTTGCAGCTACCTACCTACTCGTAGAGTGCCCTCGAGTATCTTTAAACAGGGGGCGTGCTTCGGGTACCTGGGAAAGCCTTCCCACTCGATGAGTCCTGTTGGACTTGGTTGCCTCTAAACCGATGACGCCACGGCTAGGCAGGAGCGAACTGGGCGCGAAGTCAGGTCAGGGATCTTAATTGAAAATTGGAGTCCAGTAGGTATCGGATTTAGTGGTCATCTCCGACCGCCCGAAGGGTCTGCAGGCTCTGCGCACAAACCACAAGAGTGACTTGACTCGGCACGTGCTGTATAGGTACATGTACGCCACCTATCTGATACTGAGGGCATTATCAATAGAAAGACCTACCTTTCAACGAGTATATGTATTGATCTTGCAATACAATCTCTATACTGTCAGTTGAAGTGATATTCAATAGCGAATCTTCAGGATGTTGGGCTGATGACACTTCTGTATCCGTAAGCAGGCTCCTTTACCAAATGGGAGCAGCTGCGCAGCCACACACGTCTTACGTAAGTATATTCACAAAGGGCAGGGACCAACAACCACTTTCTCTCTACAGTCCAACGACCTGCAGTTAACCACCTCAGCTTCCGTCACCGTATCAACACCCCGATCGACATCTACTTTGGCTAGATAGCTATTCTGCTTCGCTTTTCAATGATGCTGGCCAAAAGACCAAGTCAGAATCTACTCGGCATGGCCTCTAGAATGGCACCACCATCTCCACCGTCCAGATGTCTTCACAGTGCTTCGAAAGTGCCTCGATGGCTACAAGATGTCTGCAGTGCCAACCAAAGGGCACCCAAGCTTTATCCGTGGCTTCCTTCACATGTGGACTTATTGGAACCGCCACTGAAGTTTATCAACCCTAGCACTATTGATCCAGCACCAAGCGACCCAGCTTGTCGCATTTACATTCTTGGGGTTGGAAATCTCGGTGTCCTGCTGGCCACCTCTATTGCTTCTCTGCCGAATGCGCCTCCCATCACTCTCGTAGTTCACAGAGAGGAGCTGCTGCGCTCTTGGAACCGAAAGCCCGGCATTGAGATTAGCCGCGGTGGAAACATACAACGTCAAGCCGGCTTCGATGTTGAACTGTGGTCCGAGAAGCTACCTCCCTCTGGAGAGCAACGCGAAATCGCCGGAGGTCGGAGCATCCGCAACTTGATCGTAACGACAAAAGCCTCCCAAGCTCTACCCGAAGTCGACCGAGTCCGCCGGTATCTCGACGGCAGTTCCACGATAGCATTCGTCCAGAATGGCATGTGCAAGATGTGGCCACCCCATGGTGACATGTACGTCAAGTCTCGCTACACGCATAGCCAAACACACTCCCATCCCAACTGGCTAGCCTGCGTCACCACGCACGGCGTGACCTCATCGGGGCATTTCAAAAGCACGCATGCTTCACAGGCAGATTTCAAGGTTGGCCCAGTTTTGTCCAGCACGACAGCCCCCAACAACGCATCGTTTCTCTCCGAGATTCTGACCAAAGCTCCGCACCTCAACGGTGCCGCCGTTACTTGCGGCGAACTTTGGGTCCTGCAGCTTGAGAAGCTTGTCGTGAATTCCATTATCAACCCGCTCACTGCAATCCTTCGGTGCAAAAACGGGGACATCTTCTTCAAAAGCACCGAGCGCATGTCCCAAGTCATTGACATGCTGTTGCGCGAGGCCAGCAGAGTCTTGCAAGCTTTGATACAAGACGCAAGTGCCGATTCAATACTACAGTCGTCAGCGGAAAGTGAAGGGTTGTCGAAAAGCATTCATCTCAGCCGAGGGGCACTGCTGGACCGCTTCTCTCAGTCAAGTCTCAGACAAATGCTGTACGATGTTGGCTACAAGGTTCGCGACAACACAAGCTCCATGCTGCAGGACGTTCAATCCGGGAAACAGACGGAGATTGACGATTTCAACGGCTGGCTCGTTGACATCGCCGGCTATCTTGGAGGGGAGCTGGATGTATCCACCCACGAGATTCTGATTGATCTGGTGAAGAGGGGTATCTCACTCGATATGGGCTCGCTGGGCAAGCACCTGTGTCCATGACCCATCCCAGCACTACGGCCAAGTCGTACTACCGCTGCGAAAGGGACACCACCAAACCCAACGCAGCATGCTTCTTGTCACATCCATGCTCGCTGACATGGAATACCCTTCGTTTCAGGCACATCCAACCTCCTTCTGTTGCAATGCCTTCCCCTAGGGCATCAGTCGTTCTTGCGCTTCGAGTTGCCTGACCGATCTCCCCGTTAGCCGATGGATCTGAGTGGCTGCACCAGTCTGTTCATCTCGCATGAGAAGGAGATACGGCAATCGACAACAGATATTTTCTCATTCGCCACGTTGCTCATCTCCAGCCCCTTGACGGCCCATCCTCAAGTAGCAAGACTAGTCCTGATATACAGGTATAGCACAGCCCATGCCGCACAAGCACATCAAAGTACGCGTGTTTCCATGGGGAACCTTAGTGAGCTGGCGGGCTTTTCAGATAAGACGAAAACCTTTTTCCATGCCGACAGCGACTCGAATAGATCTAGGAAGCAACAAGTCAGCTGTCAATGACTTGTCACATCACTATATCAGACTACGGACAAGTACGCAGTAGTACAGCGAATCACCGAGATCGAATCTTCAACCCAAAGAGGGGTCTCACGTCGCGAATACTGCGGCTTCGCCAGTTGGAAAAATTGGCCTGGTCACTGGCCGGCGGCCGGCGGCTTGGACTGAAGCCACGGGACCATCTTTGGGGCCCATTGACTTTCCCACAGCACGAGGGTCTATTCCACGTCTCGAGTAAGCTGGCTCGTCCAGGCCTCGTTGCAGCTCATCTTCTGTTATACGAAGAGGCGACAGCACAGAATAAGAACAGAGGCAAGCAATCATGGTCTTGAAGCACGTCGCCTGCCACGCTCGGCGCTCATGAGCGCCTGACCTAACATGTGCTTTGTCTTCTGTGTGCACGTCTTCTTGATGCATTTTTGTGGAGAGCCCAGCGGGGACATCAGGAATCACCTCGCCCCAATTCCAATTTCACGATTTTTGAATGGACCCAAGCCATCTCACAGGGTCAAGTCTCCGATTGGACAACAGGGGTAACAAAACCTCCGGTGCATGTATTTGACGGAGATTTAAGAGAATGCATGTCGGGGATATTTCGTCAAGCCGATGTGGGGACTTTTCGCCAACTTCAGTTCGGTTGCAAAGAAACCTGTCAACATGGTCTGCATTGACAAACTTGATGTCCGCAAAAGATTGCCAAGCAATCGCTTCGCGGAAGCATCAGATACAAGCCATTGATGCCCGGTTCTGGTCATTACCGGGGAACTTCCACGTCCTATGGCAGGTCAAGTTGCAGCCAAGGCCCTGGCGAGACGGAAAAGAAGACGTGGTTACACAGCATGCTGACCCGCATCGCTCCCACCCACGCAGTCAACACCGGCCATCAGATCGTACGTTTTTTTCCTTCCCCTTTCTCGGTAAGTATTGTCGTCAACTGGAGGGGAGGGTGTTTTACCCCAGCGTCAGTGCATGGTTTTTGGTCTGTAGTTGAAGTTCACACTCTCCCCCCATTCCGGTGTTCGGCTTGCCGAATGAAAGAAAACGGCATGGAGCCCATCGACCCAAGCTTTTCGGCCTGGCGCACGGAGGCATCGGCTGAACGAGCACTTGGACCAAGGGTTTCCCTGGCTCTGTCCTTCGCCGCAAAGACGACAAACGGTAAAGAACGACGATGAATTTTTCCCAACTGCACATCAAGGGTTTCATCATTTTGGCACTTTATGCACGCCTTTTCTTAGCCTATGGTGCAAGTCGAGGACTGGCAATCGACCAAAAGAACTACCATTCGTCTGAAGAAACGACGGCCTGTCATTGACTAGACAGCAACAGAGGTACTGCTATGCGTATTTCTTTATCCATCTTTCACGAACACTATCCCAACATGAGACAAACGGCAATCACCGCAATCACCTATCGACCGCAGGTTGACGTTTTGGCTTGCTTGATCTGCGCCCTGCGACGCAGCACTTGGGCCCCGTCCTTTGGCTAGACAATGGCACAATGTTCCGTCACAGTTCATGTGCCCAGATGAGTGAGCTCTCAATTTTTAATCCTGGCCCACGAAATGTCGGAGGAATAGCCGCTCCAACGTGGTATCGTTACGGGAGAGGTCACGAACAGGTCCTACAATACGAGAAGTGGCTTCCGGTTGCACGGTGTCCCGAGGCCAGGCCATGTATGGTTCGTGAAGGTCCTGACGTCTTCCGTTGATCACAGCGAAGAGGAACGTGCATGTGAAGGGAGGTGCGCTTTTCACATGGAACCGAAGGCCGACGGAAGACTGGACTTAGGCTGGAGCACCACATGCAGCCTGTCAGTCACACTCGAGAACAGCAACCGTCGCTGTGATCAATATCACCATGCATAAAGTACCATGCCGAAAAGCTTGCCAGTCAGGCTAATCTTTCACGTTAACATCACCGCGTCGCCATCGAGTCCATGTACCGCATGTTGCAGCAAGGTGCTGATGCAGATGGAATGGCACCCTGTGGAGACCCACGAGCGCAATAACTCGTTGAGAAGGACCTGACCGCTTCTTCCTATCCTTTGGTTGCGGGTGGATGGGGCCCGGACTGTTGCCGTCGCCACTCAACGAGGTAGGGGGGGATATATCAGAAGTCCCGGCATCATATAACGAGCCTGGACCGAGTGTTTCAACAGCGAGAAGCTGCTGACGGTAGCCCGTCATGGGTTGACTTCCAAGAGAAACTACAGGCACAGCTAATCTTGGGATGCGGCTTCCTGGAACAAGAGACGCAGATCCAGATCTTATGTCGGTCTTCATATGTACTGGGGCATATTGCCAGGGCACATGGGAGGGAGGGTGAAGAGCTTTGGGAGCAGATGGATCGGTCACACCCAACGGGTCACATGCGGAGTAGACTGACGCCCACGCTACGGACATTTTTCGTCGACCACTTTACCCTGGCTATTCACACTCGCCGGCCCCAGTTCTACGCAGCAGTCCCACGGCAACGCGGAGACGCACGCTTGCTCTTGGCCTGCCTGCCCGGTCTTGTCGCCGAGTCGTCACGGCCTACGTGGCAAGCCTGCCGCAGGAAAGCAACGAAGCAGAAACAGCCTTATTCAGGTGTTCCAGGGGAACCCAGAACCGCTCTGTCTTCTCCTTCAGCACAGTGGCGGGGAAGAGATCTTCGAGCATCCAAGGCCGCCCCAGCCTTCCATCGACGTTGATAAGCTCACGTCTCTGGAGGGATTTACTTGCGAGCTCAACATGCCGCTTACAATTACATACGGCGATAGTTTGAGCGCAAGGAAATACAGAGAAAATCAAAAAGAAAAGTCCTTTTCCTCCAACAGCGAACGTCGCATAGATTCAAACCTGGCAGCGTGAAACAGGGGGGTTCCTCCACTTACCGCAATCGAGCTTCGCCAACCCAGCTTTAGCAACCATAGTCGTGTTCTGGTTCTCGCGATCCACTTTCTATACCAAAATGTAAAGCAAAGCCCGCCGGGCTGGGCTGACCAGCCGTCCCCAGACTTTCTTGTTTGACGCCCACAGCGCTGCGTCCCTGGCATGCCACGCTCGCTCTGCCTGCCACGCGTCTACGTGTGACAGGCGGCCAGACCGCGCTAAGTCAAGGGCAAGCTTGCTGTCAGTAGGCAAGTCTTGTCGTCCGTCCATCTGTTAGTCTGTTCATACGGCGCAGAATGTATGTGAAATCTGGCCCGCCAGCCTGCGGCCCGGCCACTTTGCTCCCTGCCCCTACCTCCACCCCGTCAGCGCTCGTCTACGGACCAGGTTTCGTTCCCGCCTGTCGGCAGTAGAACGGTGCCTTGTGCGTATGTCTCGTATCCGTCGACCAGTATCAAATGTTACTATTCCGAAGCAAGGTGCTTCGGTTGGAAGTACCCGATGTCGTATCTGGTTCGAGTTGGTGCTGTCGGACTTCGGTTCTGCCTAAAGTGACGAGCACGTTTCCCTTGCCTGAGATGACGGCGAGGGCTCCATCTGCCACTAACTTCCTCGGAGCTTCAAGGTTTACAGTGTCTGCACGTCACGAAATCAGCAAGGGAGGTGGAAATAGAATTCCAAAGCTACATAAACTACAAGTTGGTGAAACAGAAGATAATATTCTGGGGTAGGTAGCATAGGTAAAGATGGGAATAGCTCAAAAGAACAAGAAGTGGCAGAAGAAAAAAGAACAAGCAGTAAAAACAGAAGAAAGAACAGACGTCATCTTCGATGCTGAACCGCGCGTGTACGCAGTAATGTTGCCGTGTCCCCTCACGAACCCCCCCCTTTCCCCTTCCCCTTTCTTTCCCATTCGCCAGCCTCCACGAAACGCCGCGCCCGCATGATGCCAAACCACCAACGATGTTTCCAGTGACAATGACAATGCAATGTTGAGACGTTTGAGAGGCTAGCGCAGTGGAAAATTGTCGTGAATCGCCAGGGGAGACAAAAGAGCCATGAGCGTAGGGCATCCGTCGAGAAGGCCAAAACAGGGCGACGAAGAAGAAAACCAAAGAAAGGCCATGTATTGCGTGCGCGCGTCGATGTGTGCCCTCCCGAGTCTATACGTGATGTGCGTCGTGAGTAAAAAAAAACAAGAATGGATGTAGATTGAAGAAGAGGTATGAAAAAGGTAGCCCGTGGTGTCCGGGGGTATCTCTAGAATTAGGCGGATGGGAGAAATCCAGCAGAAACAAAGAAAAATACAAATAAATGTGTCCCTCGGCCGCAGTCGAAGGGAAATGATATAAAGAGACATGTGTTTTGAAGAGGCGACGGGACTTCCGTTGCCAGGTGTATGTTGTTTCGCCATCGGACAGAGCGGGTTGGCGCGAGTTGTCCCACATCGCGTGCTCTTCGTTGTCAAACAACCCAGGCTATTACGAGCAACGGCGCAGACCGCTGTAGACTCTCTGTTCTTGCAGACCCAGCGATTCGTCATTGGAACAGGGCGGCGCACTTGGAGTCATCGGTCTGAAAGGGGTTGGTTGAATTTTGCCGTTTCTTGTCGCATGATGGAGATCATCGCTAAAGGCAGGCTTCTCTTCATCACTGGAGCTGCTGCGTGTAGATTGTGCCTTCAGCCGGGGGCTCGGAAACTCCCGGTGAAGACATTGAATGCTATAAGGGAGCATTGGGGACACCGCCCATCAACTCCTCGACGCGTTCCCTGCAAGCCACGGGGGTGAAGCCGGTCCCGACCTTGTTGGCTACGATGCGCCACTTTTCATTTTCGTAGTCCTGAAGAGCTGTGCGAAGCTTCTGATCCTACACGTACGAGGCGAGTTAGCATGGAAGTCTGTCGACAGTCTGAAATAGAGGGAGATCCTACCGTTTCGTCGGTCCATTGCGTTGTCTTGGCCTTGAGCTTCGTGCAGTAGCGCACTTGCAAGGTCCCCGATGATCTGCCTGGGAAGAAGTCGGCGATTTGCTTCCAAGTCAGGGACTTGTTCTCCTTGAGGTCGATCAGCAGTTGGTCGTCTTCAGGCGTAAACTTGAGCTTCGGTCCCCGCGGTCTCGGCGCCGGATCGGGCATGCCAGCTTGTCCCACCACACTGGGAGCCCCGCCTCTATCCCCACCATCGTCGCGCCTCATCAACTTGGAAGGAGGACCTGTATCCGGGAGTCGATGGTGGTGATGCGTGGGAGGTTGGAGTTGCTGTGCGTAAGCCGCCCCCATTGGCGTCTGCTGCATGCCCTCGAGATCGCCCTGCTCCAGATCAGAAATCCCAGGAACCGAAAGGTCGAGATCATCCGGTCTTGGTCGTTTGGCAGCTCCATGCGGTGTGTGGGACTGTGTTGGCGTGGCCATGGACGGATAGAGAGGCGCAACAACGGGACCTGGGGCGCCATAGTGAGGAGGACCGAGATGCCGAGGGTGACCCATCTGGTGCCCGGGGTCCATCAGAACCTGGTGGGAGTGGTGAGGGTGATGCTGAGACATGGCTTGATGATGCGAATGATGGCTTGTGGGCGTATTATGGAGCGACGGCGGCTGGGGGGCGCCATGATGGAGGGAGCTTCTGTGATGTTGTTGATGGGAAGATGTCGTGTCATAGCCATGTTGCTGCTGACTCTGCTCGCCCGGATGGGGCTCCTGCGCAGAGTAATCGACGGTGTAGTCCCCTACCCGGTAGTTGCCCGCCAGCGTGCCTCCGACACATGGGTTCCGCCAGAGCGAACCGCTCTGGACGGTCGCCGGACTCTGAAGTGAAAGAATTGGTTGAGCAAATGCCCTTTCGGGCGGCGTTGGGAGAGGGGAGGGCTGCTGGTGCGACGTTGCGGGGTCGCGAACGTGGTGGAAGTCTCTCGAGCTGCGATCCTGTGACAGCGCTATTGTGTTGCCGTGATGAGATCTCTCGTCCAGAGTCAGCGAACATTCGTGCCTGAAGGGAGGTGTGGAGAGAATGGTTGCGGTTGGTCGCGGTATCTTGGGAGAAAGGTGCGTAGTGATATTGATAAGGCGAAGAGATTGGCGGTGCCTCGGTGCTAGTGGGCGCAGGCAATGGCTGCAAAGACTGGCGATTGGCTGGTAGGGTGGTTTTGGTTTATGCCGGTGTCGGTCTTGATGCTTGCTGGTGCTTGGGACTGGTAGCTTGGGGTGATGCTGATGCTGATGCCGATGCCGATGCTAATGATGACAAGAGACGAAAGAGACGAAGTCGAGCAGGTTCTTGGTGTTGCCGTCCGTCCAGTCTTGTAGGATCAGCTCCCTCGTTGGTGGAGAGCTGTCTGACTGCGCGGCCAGACGGATGAGTTCCCCTTGGCTGGACTTTAGGTGGGAAAATTCTTGATAAGATGCAATTGAAGTCGAGGTAACCATGCCACAATCCTTTCGGCTGGTTGATGCCACGCGCTGTTTAGGTTCACGGGATCTTCCCTTGACTTATTATAAGCCCCGATGGCCCTGTACAGCTAATATAGTGATGAAGGGGTCAGAGGAGAGGAATCGTGGACGTGGGCAAGGGCTACATTATATCGTCCGATGTGCCTCATGAGAAGAGGTATAAGGGCTGTGTGCATCTGTCCGTCTTTCTGGGGGTCGGATCGGTTGGGAGGCAAGACAAGGGGACCAGGACAAGAGAGACAAAGAGAGAGAGGCAGACAAGTGAACGTACAAGGGCGAGGGAGTGAAGAGGGTCCAGGGTCCCGTTAGGGTGTGAGGTAAAGGAAAACGGGTACATCAACTACCGCCGCTTTTTGTCTCCGAAGGAAAGCCCATGGGCCTCCGCTATGTGCGAGACATGTCCAGTTCCTGAGCGTAGGACGTGGAGACTCAAGTTAACCTTGTCAAGTATGATGACGGTAGCATAATTCGGGGATCCTATGCCCTAGGTCTCGCTGCCGGCCGCGGAAGCAGGCGTCCCCCCGGCCGGCCCTGATGATGCAACGGCGAGGGTTGGGCATGACAGCACCGAACGGTCGACAGGCAGAACACAGTCGCGACTCTGAGAAACCTCAGGGCAGCCTCGGTCCAAAGCAACTCGGAGAAGCTTAGACGAGCCACAGAAGAGAGAAGTCTGGAAAAACGCGTGGAAGGTATTCAAACGTCCTTGGCCAATTGAGGGACGCAAGGTGAAACGGGCTGTACTATGCGTTGTCGGTAAATTCCTGGAGGTAAGGAGAGTATGACTGGCATTCAGAAGAAAGCCGCCCATCTTGCCAATCCCCCTGCTTCACCGGGACGGAAGAGAGAACGGAGGAAGCCACAAAAAATAAAAGAACGGGCCAGGAGTGGCAGCTCTTGGCCCAGGGCAGTTGACTTGTTGAACGTGTGCCCGCCCATGTGCGGAAACTCGAATCCCCTGGTCCCCCCCCCTCTTCTCTGGCCCCTGGTTGTTCTCGACAGGGGTGCGTGACTTGGGCGAGGGTTGAGCTCTGAGCGATACAACTTTGGACAACTTTGCCCATTCTGGCCGACACTGTGGAGTCGGTTGGGGGCAAACAGCAGGTTTTGGAAATGGGACATTGCTAGGTGAAGACTGAAAGTCATGCCTTGGCCTTGAAGGGGGTATATCTGAGGCGGGGAGGGTATATCAAATCCGTCAAGAGAAACGGCCGCTGCGGTGTGCGATAGGGCCAGCTGAATGGCAAGGTTGCGTCAGCTCACTTGACCTTGTGGGCAGATTGCCGAAGAGGCGAAGAAGACATGGGATTGCCGGGTCGAAAAAGAAGAGGGAGAAAATAGTGCCTGTAGTGTTGCGGTTCGCGACGCGACGAATTCGGGTACAGTGTAGACAAGACAAGGCTGGCCCTACGTGTAAGCACTCCCAGTTGACCATGGATCGTTGTCTGCCCTGATCTCCAGTGTCAGCTGTGGCGGTAACGTTTCCACCAGCCTCTCAACCCCTGAGATGGCTCGCCAAATGCTCGGGATCGAACCGGAAGAGAACAACAGTATACCAGGAGGCCGACTATCCTGGTTGACACATGACGAAGTCAATTGCAGCAGGGGGGCTTGCGATGTGATGCGATCTGATGCATGGAAAACTTTGGAAACGTCGTGGCTTTCGGTCTTCGCCTCAGGGCGATGCACTCAAATTTGGCAGGTCCCGAGTTGCCAGCGGTCGAGTGATTTGTAGAGCCTTGGAAGATACGGCTGCGAATGGAAATGGCCGAGATGAAGATGGTCGCGGTGCCACGGTTGAGGTTCTGGTTCGGCAATGCGGCGGCTGATGAACCACACAGAAGAGGTTGGCGGCGGGCGGGCGCGCTGTTGTAAAGCTACTGCGAAAGATGGGATGGATGGTGGACAAGACGAGACTAGTTAGTCTGGGGTAAAAGTCGTTTTTTTCCCGTGAGATTCTGGGACCTGGGACGTGTGCGACTCGACGAGACAGGGCGCACGCACGATGGTGCTGTCGTCGAAACTTTGGGATGATAGCCGTTCGTCAACCAGACTATTTCGTCTGTTTACGTGGAGCGCCAGCGTAGTGGCACTAGTCCACAAGCGTGCAGCAGCTCTCAAGCTCGGCCTTCTCTCAGCTTGAGGGCATCTCGACATGATCTTGTTGCGCTGCGTTGCATTTGACACTCTGCACCGTCGCTCCCACTTTGGAACCCGAAGAATTGAGTGCCGGAGATTTGGTGGGTGTAGGCCAACCGGAAGCAGAGGCACCCGGTTCTCGGCATTTACCTACGTGGGATTCTTCGCGACTTAATGCACATATCCTGGCCTGCTGGGCATGTATTAAGCGCAGAAGAAAGTGATGATGCTGCTGCTGCTGCTGCTGCGATGGCTAAGCGTTCCGCCGTGTAGCGTTGCAATGAACTCAGACGCACACAACACACACAGACACACATAGTTTGGAGGACCGAGCCAGAACTATGAGGGCTTCGTCGGAGGCAGGACTGGGACGAAAGATTGGTGTGGAGGGCGAGAGAGTGTGCAATGCGTTTGGTCGCAGGTTGGCCCTCAGACGAAGCGTAGGTGGGATGGCTGCTGCCGCAGAGATGGGCTGGAATGGTGGTGGTCTCTGGATGGTAGCGCCGTGGTTCCGGACGTGTCCACCTTGTCGAGACATGAGGGATCGTGGGAGGGAAGATTTGACGCTGGAGCAGGGGTCAGACGGGTATCGCATGAAGGAAACGCGTTTCACGCATACCTGGCAATTAAAAGATCAATTATGCGAACCAGGGATCCCAGACAATCTTTCTGGAAGGAGTGGGACTCCATTTTAGCGTCTGGTGACTTTATTTCTTCGTCTCCCATATTCTCTTGTCTTGGGGTCCAAGTGGAAGACTGGTCGTTTGACCTTTCGGGTCCCTTGAGACGTTGACGATGGCAACAGTGGAGATTCGAGTGCGACGCGGGTCCACGACTGCGGCTCCGTGTATCCGTAAGTACGTAGTCAAACGTATACAGAAAGGTGCATCCAGCCCACCGGCGTGTGAAGAAGTTGCGTACCACCTGGGGTCAACGGCAAGGGATACAAGGGGGAGACGTTGAAGTATTGTCTGGCGGCGATGAGGCCGATAAGGAGAGGGCGAATGTTGGGAGACCTAGTCGAGAAACCCACAACAACCATGATCAATACGAATCAGGCGATACAATATCCGTAATAACACCCGTAGAGCCGATCTCACAACCGAAATTTTCGGGCGTTGTTCCAATGTAGTCGAACGCAGCAAAGGTGGTGTGGTGGTGCATTCACGGATCTCTCACACTGCAGTGTGGAGGTAAGGGAAGGGAAGGGGAGGCACGAGGCATCATCGGGTAAATAATGCCGATATGCAGGAACCTACCTTACCTACCTTACATACCTAGTTTTTACCACCTGGCCGTAATGCAGGCACCTACCTACCTTTCTTGCCTACCTTATGTAGATTACCTGCATTAGTAAGGTGAGGCAGGTGAGGTAGGTAGGTAAAGTACGGAGTACAACCCGATATGTCCTTACCTTCCTGATTTTCCTTGGGCAGGGTAGTCGCAGGAAGGAACAGGCCTTGAGGCCAAAAAAGAGACATTGCCAAAGGTAGGTAGGTACCTAGCCTGGCGGCCTGGCAGGCAAGGCATCTTTAGTAACACCTACGGTAGATACACTTACCACCGCGACCTCATGTTGCCGTGCCAGGTACTGCGTATACTACCTTACTACCTACCTACCTTGTAAGGTACGTAAGTCAAGTTCCCTTTCCTGTGGGTGGGTAGAAAATCAGTGGTACCTTAGGGTTGCTGAGGCCATACCTTCCACTGGACAACCCAGATCACGATGCGGGTCGGGCTCGAGGCTGGGACTTTGATATAGGTAGGTACCTCACAAGTATGTAGGTAAGGTACCGCGTGGTGCCCTGACGGGGCTGCATCCCCCCCACATGACGCTGGCCCTGTCAGCAGCGAGCGAAACGGAAACAAGACAGTGGAGAGGTTACCATTCACGGCCCAGTGTTCTCTGTCGGGGGTACGGTGGACCCCAAGCGAGTGGGCTGGCCATTCCCAGGTCCTTCGCTCCATAGGTCAGTACAGACTGACAACTTGCAGTACACCACCAACTGTGGTGTATTGCGTAACGCTCCGCACGCAATTGCAACACCACGTTAGCACCTCACCCAGCTCGTGGGTGGATTTGTGGATTCTGTCCCAAGCGACCCATCACGTCGCACGTCTTCCGTCTGCTCGGCGAATATTGTCAGCTTGGGATGCGGTTCGTCGCGTTGGTCTTTGTCACCATCCGGTCAGTAGAGATGATGAACACCCAAGAAACCGTGTCAACTCAACCGCTTACTCTCAGTCCACAGCTGTCACCAATCGCGGTCCCTGATCCGATGTCGAGAACCGAAAGTACGAAAGCGATGGGATAATTAGACTTCTTCCCGTTTGGCACTAAGCCTAGGTTGGAGAACCGGCCAAGGAACTCAAGATACCTTAACCGCCCAAGGTTGCTGTTGCTCGTCTTGCTCCAAACTCCGAATACAGACTTGCTGGCCTACATGTCGCCAACTCGGGACGCCAACTCGGGACGCCAACTCGGGACGCCAACTCGGGACGCCAACCCTAATAAGACAACAATCTGAGTCACTCGCCATGGGATTCTCTGAATCTCCATGTCATGCTGCCTTTCTTCATGCTTCCCTCGGTCAAGTGTATACCTTGCGCACTGGCTCGCGTTCTGCAGCACCGGCGCTGCAACCTACCGGTACTGTACGTCGACATTACAGCAGCCGCGTTAATATTATTCTGATGGGCCCCCAACATCTCCTCCGCTTTGGGTTCCTCGCGGCGCCGCTCTGTCGTCAGGTTTCCATGGAAAGGAAGAGAAACCTGCGAATATTGCCAATAGTCCATCTGCGTTTAATTCTCCGACGGTGTGTAGACACCACGCCTTCTCGCAAGACAATGGCAGAAGCAGATGCCTCCCTGTCTGGGCATACATTGACAGTGCATGCATCGCATGGCTCGCTTTTCGGCCTCGCGGCTCAACGAACCCGATGGCGATACTCACAACAGTTATTCTTTCTCCCTTCCTGAATCCAAACAAGAACCGAATCTCTAATCTCTTACAGATATTCAGGTTTTATGATTCCGCTCTCTCTTCCTCAAAGCTGGCATCATCCCCGCCAGGACCCGAACGCGCCGCCAAACCTTACTCGAGCCCGTGAGTCCGGACCGTCCACTTACACCAGATGACAGCCGGCGCCGTGCCTCGATGGCAATCCTGAACCCGGCATGCCTTGCGTTGTTCATTTCCTCCTTTCTGTGGATGTCTCCCCGAACACAAGCCGACGGCCTGCCGCGCTTCAGAAAATACTGTATAGTGTATCATACCACTCGACCACCTCCAAGCAGAACGGCACCCCTGGCGCGCCCTACGCCTGCAAGCTACTACACACACAACGAATACCACACACAACACATCAGCCGGTGAACTCTCCTACCGTAGTTTTTGCTTTCGGGGAAGTCGGCCGTCTGGTCGGGTCTCAGGCTGTGCCGAATTACCCCTAAGTCCAGCTGTTGCAACGTGCCATGGCTGAATTCCTCAAAAGTGGTCGTGATCACACAGTGTCCACGTCACCTGAACACGCAAGCTGCCTCACTGCAAGAAAAGGAACATCTGTCCACCACGAACCATTCTCGCCGTTGCACCCCGATACTCTGTGCGACAGCCTAGCCAATGGTCCAGAGGGTACAACTCTGCCGCACTTGCGCACTCACAATTTGGAGCATTTCGATGGAGAGACCTGCGGGGAATGCCTGGGAAGGGGTCCCTCGAGCTGTCACTACTCACACCAAACCTAGAGGGTTTCTGTCCTAAACACCAGGTTAACCTTGATTCTTCTTGTTGGCTCTCCGTAACGCTGCCGTTCTAGCTAGGCAGTGGGTAGGCAAGACGCAGCGCCGTTCACGTTCACCCTTGGGAGCAGGCACTGTTCTCGAGCGCGGTCAGGGGCAGTAAAAGTCCCAGCCCTGTCGAAATTGCAGCCCGTTCCAGACAAAGCTTAAAGCTCATGAACGTGTCACGACGTCGTCGGGCCCACGATTCCGAGCGTCTCCTGAGATCCGCGACATAATACTACGCATGCTTTTCGACCGAGTTTGATTTACCTCGAGCCACCTTCTCCTTCTGCTTCCGTGTCTGGCGGCGGCGAAACCGCGACGAGTGCGTTAAGTTTCGCTACCCACAGGGTACTGAAGCAGCAGACGAAGTATTGCAAAACCATCAAAGTTCCTGGCCAAGACCCCAGCTGTTGCTCTTTGGAACTGCCGAGTTTCCGTCGCACTCTCTTTCCAACGAAAAGCTGCCACAGTCAGTGCCCATCTCCGGACTGACGCCCATCTCCACTCCCTAAGCTCAATAGTTCGTCCCGACCGAGAGGTGGCCCGATGCATCTCACTTTCGCATGCTTTGCTCGTAGGGCGCTGTCGCATCCGACCGACGGGGATTGACCCAGAAGTCATTTCAAGTTGTTCATGCACCAGTCCTGTGGCTGCTCGTCTGCGGCGGTGGTCATGCTGATCGCCCGTGAGCCTCCCTGAAAAAGCCACATCTCCATGGCCAAAAATATCCGTCCCCTGCCGTGGCTTTTCCTTCTATTTCCCCGAACCCTTGTTCGTCCAACGAGGTGGCTAGGAAAGGCCCCCATTCCCGACGACCTGGGCCAAGACATACCCAACACGGAATGTGAGTCGACAAAATCAGCCGCACCTTCAGCCCGTTCCGACTCCATCTCCAAGGATGCAACAGCTCGATGACGTTTCGTTCCGCCGCCGCAATTACAACACACAGACGAGAAGGCCCGGGGAGACCAGAAGGAAACGGGGCGAATCTTGTTCCCATGCCCATATCACCAGGATTGCGGCCGACATATTGCCCCGTAACCACATGTCTTTGGATCGGCGACTGCTGTTTGCTGTTATTATTGTTCATTTGAGCGCCCTTGTTGGATTTCAATATCGACAGGGCGGCTCGACTCTGCATCTCCATCACGTCAATCCTGCTTCGATACCCCCCCCCCCCCCCCAAAAAAAAAAAAAAAAAAAAGGGTATCCCTACAGCATCATGCACCGCACACTCCCAGCTCCCGTTGCCCAGGCGCATTAATGCATAAAATCTCCAATTTGCGCGGGCCATCTACCCCGCTGAATCAGCTTACGCTGTACACCATGTGCGAGGGCCTTCCCGCCGCCTTGCCCATGGGAGTTTGGTGTCATCTGAAGAGGCAGAGACATTGGCCGAGATGGTATATGCAGACGACAAGCGAATCTCAAAGGTTGGGCTAGCGCTTAGCTCCCGGGTACGCGGACAGACGCCGTGCGAGCGACTCCGTCGCATCTTCTCTAGCTACCGGCCCATGGCTCTGTGGGGTTCGTTCGAACTGCATCTTTTCATATCATGTTACCGTATTGAGGTCTTCTGACGTCCCTCGTCTTGTCAGCCTGGGCAATGTCCGTTTGCTTTGGTTTTCGATGCCGCGCCACTGCAAGGCGAGCACAGCAGCACACGGTAATACGAGATCCATGACCAAACTTTCCGTCCATCTCCTCCTCTTTTTTTCCCTTCGCTCTACTGTGCCTCGCCAGCGCCGACCATGGAACGGCAGCACGGGGATGGCGTTGAGCGACAAGATTTCAACTCCACTTGGCACTATAGAGACACGTCTAAATGCCAGAACGACGTGGTGTACATACGGCTGGCAGTCGCCACGCATGCAACTCCCTTCCGCCTCTGGCGGGCGGTGATGCCTGTCCTCCACGACAAAAGGCGATCCCTTCTCGTTATCGCTAGGCGCCGTTCTGTGCCTGCATGCGCCGCCAGCACCAGCAGGGCAGCTTGGGCAGGTCCCCTTGTTATACGGGGTCCCCCCTCCCCTCCATTTGCAGTCAACTTCCCTGGCACTGAGCTGCATGGAAGCCTTGGAAAGCTGAGAATGTCGTCGAGAGCGAAAAGGGAAGAAAGAGCCAAAAAAATAACAGGCCAGCAGCCACAACTGTTTCTATTCATGGCGTTGATCCCACGCGCCACCTTCTCCGCAGATCAAACAACGCCCCGCCACCGTCTCCCCGGCACTTTGGGCTTCTGACTGGCGACGGACGCCGCGGAGGTAGAATTTGTCATTTTTGCAATGGTTGCGGACGCGGATTGCGAAATAGCCGCTGGGAAATTTGTCTTTGTTGCAGTGCCGAAATGTCGTCGTGCGCCGCGTAGCTGAGATTCTCTGAAGCCGATGGCCATACATTTCGGATCGTGCTCCCATGATGTGTACTAAACAATATCCCACTTACACATGGTGTGAATGAGCACGGCGGTAGCAACAAGTCTGTACACAGCTAACACTACCATCACCAAACTCGTGATCATGGTCTTCTCGAGAGTGCTGTTGATGTTCTGCAAGCCACCCAGCACCTCAATCAATCTACAACTCGCCATCGCCATCCATCATCACGACTCGCAACCCAGCATTCCCCAACACCGCCAATCCCGCTTTTCCTATCATTCCATCATTCCATCATAACCAGCACGTTTCGAGTTGTCAACACAGCCCTGTTTCGAAAACCAGCACTGACTGACGTCGCTTAACGGCGCCTGACGCCCCGGAACATGTCAAGAGCGCGCGTCATTCTAATGGGGGCCATCTATAATTAAACTTATCATATTACTGTAGCCACCTGTCACAGTTCCGAGTATAGAGACAGCGCAGCGCGCGTGCGTGCGAGCGTTCATTCATGCAAAACGTCAGGAACATTTGTGTGCTTGTTTTTTTGCTTATTTTTGTCCATCATTGTTTTGTTTAGAGAGCATAAGGAGAATCAACACGAAAAGCTTGATAAAAAAAGAACACGTTTTTGAATCGTCAAAAAGGGGGAGTGCGTTTGCAATCAAACTCGCGCAAGACGATATGACGCGACACCGCCAACGCCTGATTTTGATACTAAACATACATGTACACACACGCGAGACTGACTGAACCTTCCCCTGTCCCCTTCATCGTCATCCCTACGCAAGTTTTAGGCAAAGTTGTCCTGGCGATCGACCCAGATATCCTCCAGCTCGGCAAAACTGTGAAAGTGCACGGGTCTGTGCTGGTCGCTGTAGAAGGGCAGCGGGGTGTCGAGCTTGACGTGGATGCTCTTCTTCTCCATGCCGGCAAAGGCGGACCCCATGAAGCTGTAGTTCCACCTGCCGTCCTCGGGCACCAGGAAGAAGCCGCGGAAGCGAGGGCTGAGGAGGAGTTTCCGCTTCTCGCCCATGCTCGTCGTGAAGCCCTGCGGCTGGTCGCTGCCCGTATCCTTGTTCTCGGCGCCCCACTTGTAGCCCTGAGGCGTGAGGGCCCAGGCCGACAGGGACACGCTGCCGGGAGTGAAGGCGACGTCGACCGTGACGGTGCTGTTCTTGTCCCACTGGGGGTGAGCGTCGAGGAGACGCGCGTGCTCAGTGACGTCTGCGGCCGACATGTAGGGCAATTCGGAGCCCGAGGCCGTGTGGATGACGCCGAGAGGTTCCATGCCTCCGAGGAAGTCATGCTGCGGCAGCTGCTGGGGAAGCTGGACGTTGCGGAGACCGCCGATCTGGGGGATCATGACTATGCACTTAATCTCCTTGACCTGGTCGTTGTCGGGCGCCGAGGATCCGTAGAGGTAGCCGGCGACCTGGACCCGGAGATCCGCGATGGTGATGAAGCGCTTGAGAACGTTGTTGGGCATGACGTAGGTGATGTCGTCGAGATCGTTGTCGACCGACGACACGTAAATGTTGTTCGCCTTGGTGCGCAGGTTCGACGTGGCGATGGCGCGTGTGCGCCACTCCGTCTTGGACGCGAAGGTCTGCTGCTCGAATTGCGATGTGGTCGTGACGATAATTTCCTCACCGTGGACGTTCTGCGTCTTGGTCGTGACGGCGGTCAACTGCTGCTGCTCTTGCTGCTGTTTCTCAATCTCGGCCGCTTGCTGGCGTTGCATCGAAGGCGCCGAAATCTCCATACCCAGAATGATGTCGCGGACTTCACTGCTGGTCAAACTGGACACGTTGACGTTGTTCTTCTTGCCGTAGTCGTTGAGAATGAGGTCACGCAACTGCGTTTCCACCTTGATCCAGTCCTCATCTGAGAGCGTAGGCCAGATGTGGTGGTCCTGAGTGATGACAGTCTTGTCAGGGCGGAGGATGAGCTTCGTCTTGTCGGGATTGACGTGTAAGGCACGCAGGATGAGGACGAGACGCGAGAAGGCGGTGTAAGACGAAATGCTCTTGAGCCACTCGTCGTAGAGGTTGAAGAGCACCATCTGAGGCTCCGTAGCACGAAGAATCATGTCACCCAGCTTCTCCACCTTCATCGCAGCCTGGAAAGGCAGCTGTAGCTCGGACGCTCTGATGGAGATGTTGGGGAAATCGAGGAGATGGACTTCCAGGGGATCAAGAAGACCCTTGCGAGTAACGATGAGCTGCTTGGGCTGCTCTTCGACGGGCAGCGAGCGAATCAGCGCCGCCACTTCTTCTGCCGTCTTCCACTTGGCCAGCTGGCCCAAACGCTTCTGACCCGCCCAGACGCTAGTGTGAATGATCTTCAAGAACAACTGGCCGGTCCTGGGGTTGAAAATGAAAATGGCACCGTTGATGGGCTTGGTCGTCAAGTTACCCTCAAAGGTCTTGTGAATCGTCACTCGGTACACGTTGGTATCGTCGATGAACAGTTGCGTCTGGTTGCTGAAGAGTTCCGAGTAGTTCTGCGAGTTCAGGAACTCCTGATTGCTCTCGGACGCATACAACTGCAGACCCTTGCGGATGCGCTCTCTCAAGACGTACAGCGCAGGGTTGGCCTTCATGATCTTGGCCATGGCCTGCTGAATGAGGACCTTGAGACCAGGGAAGTACATGCCGTAAGCCGAGTACAGGTTGTAAGCCAGGTCAATGCCGACCATGAGACCGGTGGCAGAGGGGTAGATACTGGCGCTGTCGGTGGTGTAGTCTAGGTACTTGGCCCTAGTGTATCTCTCAATGTCGTGAGAGTCGTAGTCACCATACCTCAGCTGAACATCAATCCAGAACTTGCTTGTGGTGGTCGGCTCGATAACATCCTTCGTGTCGAAAAGTAGCGAGGGTCGAGTGACGTTCCACTTGTGACTAGCAAACAAGAGGATATCGGCGCAAGAGCTGTTCATCTTGTAGGACTTTCTGGGATGGATCGTCTCTTTCTGAACCGTCTCGATACCCAGGGATTCCAGTTCCTGGTCGAAGACCTGGCACAAGTCCATGACTACCGACTCGTGAATCTTCTGCCACAAATGGGCACGGAAGATCTGGATGAGTGAGATCTTTAGAGTGGGGATCTTGCCGTGCAAGAAAATACCAGTGAGATCCAGTTGCACCTGGAAACCAACGTAGACGTTGGCTCTGTTGATCGTCGGAGACCACCAAAGCGTGAAGCGACGGTTGGGAATTTGATTGAGACCAGATCGTTGGGCGTTGGTCAATTTCTTGAACTTCATCGATTCTGTTGAAATATAATGTTAGCATTTGATGTGTAGTGAGCGAGTAAATAATGAGAAACTGGGCTGTTGAGGGATGGTGAGGGAAGGACGACAGCGAGAGAGGAAGACAGCGAGAGAGGAAGACAGCGAGAGAGGAAGACAGCGAGAGAGATGCCCGTAGGGTAACGTAGGGTGGAGGGAGAGAAGGGAAACGATGCCCGTGGGGTAACGGAGGGTAGAGAGGAGAAGGCCAATGCCCGTAGGGTAACGTAGGGTGGAGAGGAGAGAAGGCCAATGCCCGTAGGGTAACGTAATGTACTCACCTTCGAAACCGCTGTTGTGTAGGACGAAATAGTCGTGGCGTAGGTAGAGCTGGTCTTTATCGACTCGGAAGCCAGCCCATTCTGTCGATTGCTCCTCAAGTGTGATACCCTTGATCATGAAGCTATGCATCTGTGGGATGTAGCGCTCACATGCCTGTTTCCGGAGAAGAAGACACGGAACCTCGGCGATGTTGCCAAAAATCTGGGCGACAAGGTAAGGAGCCTGGTAGGCTTTCGAAGGGACTGATCTTATCTTTTCGGTTGTCCAGACACTGAAGCCCAGAGATCGTGCCAAAGCAACGGTATCCCAGAATAGGGCCTCGTGCCAGAGTTTGCTCTGCAGAAACCCAAACATGTTCTCAGGATAGACGAACCAACCATCGGAGTCAAGTAGGCCCGCAAGGACAGCCAGACGAACGGACCTCGAATTCTGTAGGTAAATCGTAGGAATCCGTTTGCGATCGTCCTCGTGGCCTCTGACGTGGCGGGGTGTGAGAATTCCGAGCTCACGCAAAGCGACAAGTAGGGTGTTCATAGCTTTCCCCTTGGTGCTGTCAACGATGTCGTGTAGGATGATGTCTTGTTCTTCAGGTGACAATTGGCCATAGGCCTTCTGGCCGACCTTGAGACGAACCGTTTTGCGACCCGAGTCCTCGTCAAATTCCTTGCCAGAGTCTGAAAGGGCATTGTCCAATTCGTCCGCTTCAAGTTCATCTTCCTTCACGTCGACCAAATCGAGCTCGAAGTCATCCATGTCGGTATCTGTAAGAATTTCCGGGTCACCGACGGCTGCCATGATACTGGGATCGGATCGGATAGATGATAGCGGATCCTCAGGGATACGATCGTGGGCTCCAGAGGGGTTATTGTCTGGGGCTGTAGGCGTCTTCATTACCAATGGCGACGAGCCCCGGAAGAACGCAGGCAGCTGTTGGGAGTCTGAGCTATGCCACGAAGACTGCGAATCAATCTGAGAACTGGCCTGTGAGTCGGGAATCTCAGAGAGCCTAGCAATTCGGTTGTGTAGGACAGGGTCGGGGGTACTGTCCAGCTTCATAGGCGACTGTGGTTTAGACGACGGCACCACGAGCTCTGTGTCGTCCGCCGTAGGCTCCTGCGTACGTTGTTGGCGTGCGGGAGGGCTGCTGGGGATCGAGCTGAGCAGACGCTTCGTCCTGCGAATAGGAAGGCGTGGGGTGTCATCGTCGTCATCCTCGTCGTCGTCGGACACAGTGGGCTCGGGCGCAGGGAATTCGGGCGCAGGGGATTCAGGCGTAGGGGAGATCCAAATACGAGGCTTTCCAGGTTGACGGCCTGGTTGAATCGTGTAGCCCGCAGCCAGGCGTTGCTTGGCGAGAGTCGCCCGCGGTACACGTTTGTCGGGACGCTCACGGAAATTAGGCTTGACAGAGGGCAATGCCCTCCCAGCAAGTCGCGTTCTCCCTACCGTAGCGTAACTCAGGCCGCCGTGCCAGACCAGATGGAGATCAATTTCTGCAGCGTGATTGATGAGGAACTCGCGTACTTCGGGCTCATGGTTGTTGGCTATAGTCGTCTTGTCACGCATGCCATCTCCTAACCAGAGTCCTAGGAAGTAGGGATTGACAGGGACGGGCTCTTCAGGCAACTCGAAGCCGGCACATCGTGGGACCCTGTATCGGCTCCTCTCATTTTCATCGAGCGCCGCAAATTCGGCAGCTGTCATCTCAATCGTCTCGTAGCGTTCTGTAGGGGAGACGTCGGGATTGTCCATTGCACTTATGGTCGTATCCCCCTCCTCGTCGGCTCCTGTAGGCTCAGGGAAGCATGGGAAGGAATAGGACCGTGCAAACTTGGTGTGATCTCGGGAGAAGTAGACACGAAACTTGAGATTGGACCCATTCTTGTTCCACAGTAGGAAGAGGTTGGGGATTGCAGAGTCGACCCGAAGCTCTCCTCCTTTGCCATTCGAGGATTTTTGAATGAAGCGTTCCCGCAGGTTGGCTAGGGACACCTCGGCGTTGTCATGTATCTCACGGCTCTTAGCTACCGCAGCAGCGAACGCGTCGTCCTTTGTAGGGAAGAATAGGGGCGGGTGGGCTGGGTGACCTCGGATGTTGGTCCTCTCAGGATTTCCCCAGGCGAAAATCGCGTACTCCTTGGGCCTACCGTTCCCGATAGGAATGGAGACCTTGTAGGATTCTTTCATCGAACTGATGCCTGTTGTGCCATTCAACACGTTTCGGACGGCCTCCGCGCCAAAGGTCCCCCGTCGAACATCGAGGATCCACGACAACCCGCTCTTCAGGGCGGATAGGAAGTCATCGCGTGGTTTGGTCAAGTTGTTGGGACGCGTAGGGTCGGCTGGCTCGGATGAAGGCTCAGGTAGGATGCCAAATTGTTCTGTGAAGCGCTGGTGTTGTCCTCGCATGTCCAGGCCGTCGTAGTTGTTTCCACTGCCCTTTTCCCGATGAAGAACGAGAATGTGGTTGGGTGTCACGACAAGATCCTCCTTGCGCCCACCAATCTTGATACGGTAGAGTCGGTCCCTACCGCTGACTAAGTTGAAGGCCCTACGTGATCCTCCGTCGGGTCCCAAGAGCAGTTCGCCTTCCTTGACGTCTTCAACTGCGACTCGGGTACTATCATGTCGCAGAAGCATCGTTCCTTTGGCGAGACAGGCGCGCTCCCAAAACAAGCCTTCCCAGGACGGAAATCCTGTCGCCTTGAACAAAGTATGCTCAAGAATGGTCTCAACACCACCCAAAGCTTGGATGACGTCAGTTCGGTAGGCGTTCAGGTTCCACAGTTTGCCGTCGTGTCGCTGGCTCGTCCACCAGAAGGGGTTGTTCTTCATGAGCTGATAGATCTTGAATTCGGCGCGAGCACGGAAACCCTTGTCGAAACTCAGGGTGCTGCGGTCCTTCTGGAAGAGGGTGTTGATACGAGGTAGACCGCGGTCCCAGCTGTCTTCGAGATCCTCCAATGTCAAACGGCGGTTCTGTTGGTTAGCTTCCATGCGCTTCTGCGAGTACTCGGTCCAGACGCGCTGAGAGTCGATGAATTCAGCCTCCCACGGAATAATGTATCGGAAAATATTCGGGATGAGCGTCTCCTCGTCGTGCGTCATACCAGCGCGGTAGTGGGTAACACCGGTGTCGGTCTGCTTCGACCAGCGCTTGTCACTGGCCGGGATCAAGATGTGAGAGCCCGAGATCATACCCAGGCCACCCAACTCCTTCGGAGTGTAGAACACCGCCGGCGGGAAACGAGAAGGCATCTTCGAATTGAGACCGATCTTGACTCTGGTCTGGATCTTGGTCTCGCACTTGACAATGGTGTCAAGCAGGCTGACGGTGGAGACCGCGGCTTCACGGTAGTACGTGAAGAGGGCGATGAGGGCCGTGTTCCACTTGTTGGCGATCTTGGTGAAAGTCGTCGATCCTGAAGACATGAGAATTTGGCGAATACGGTTGTTGAACTTTTGGATGTCCTCTTCTGTCACTTGCAGAAAAGCGTGTGCGGTCCTCTCCTTCGTGGTATTATCGACAAGAGACCACACGCTGTCCTTGACTGAGAAGTCGTCGTTCTGGTTCCTGCACTTGGGCAGGATACGGACTTCGAAACCGCACATGGAAAAGAGCAGGTTCGGGTTGTCGCGACTGTAGACACTGGCAAAGCTGTCGTCCCACTCGATGGTTGTAACTGAACGGGGCAGGCGGTTCTTGAGGTCCCAGAAAACGGCCCTTCCGAGGTTGACATCGTGTCTCATCAGGCGCATACGCGAGTCCTTCGGCCAGCACTTCTTGCTCTTGTATCCAATGACGTTCTCGAAGTTGGGATCCGGTTGCTCGGTGAGGAATCGCTGAATCAGATCACGAGACTCGTCGGCGGTGAAGCGCAGGAAGACCCAGATCTTGTCAATGTAGCGAGTGTACAGGCGAATGGGGTGTCGAGTCTCGGTCTCCTTGTCACGGAACTGCAAGAAGTCGTTGGGGCTTTGCGGCGGACCGGCAATCTCGCTGGCGCGCTGAGGTCCAAGCAGGAGAAGATCGAGGACCAGACCATAGTACTGAAAGACAAACGCCGAGAACTGCAGACCACGAATCATGCCGTAGCTATTGACATGGTTCATGTCCTTGTACGTCAACTGCACGTTGTTCTTGGCCGTGATGTAGTCTGCTAGGTTGTGGTCCATGATCAGACGAAGGAGCGAATTGAGGAGGGTCAACTCGATCTTCTCGTAAACCTTGGACAGCTCCGTCTCGATCATGACGTTGCACTCTCCATTTTCCGTCTCCCAAACCTTGTCCAAGTTGTTGATACCCTGTGCCCACTTGTAGGTCAACAGAGGCGGGACCTCGGAGTCTGAAGGCTTGATCCAAGCGGGGAAAAGGTGACGTTGGTCAGCTTGATACCAGAGGTACTGGTCGAGATAGGCATCGCTAATCTTCTCAATCGGCTCGATATCATAGACAGGGTTGATGGTGCTGTAGTTATCGTTCATGTCGATTCCCACCTCCTTGAACGCTCGCTGTGTGAGTAGGAAGCGTTTGATGCGCTCCAGTGTAGTTCCAGGACTGTCATAGGCTTGCTCGATGAGGGCCAACTCTTCACGCTGACTCTGGTTAAGGCGCCCTTTGACCGAGTACGCCTCTCGTAAACGCTCCAATGCGAGAATCAGGATCTTGGTGTCGTGCTTGTACGACACACTGGGGAATGGAATGGGAGAGAACTTGCGCGACTCCAGCCAGTGGACAGTGGTTGTGTAAATAGCCACAGCCTCCTCGGACGAGACGTAGGGACCGTCCTTCATGTGGTTGTGCTGTCTCTCCTGCTCAGCCTTCAACCATAGGCGAGTCAGTCTGCCGACGTTCTTCTTGGCGACCGTCTTGTCAACAGTGGCACCGCGACGAATACGCTCACGGTTGTAATGAGCAACAGAGATCCACCAGTCGGCCTTGGCCTTGACGTAACGAAGGATGATGTTTTCGATCGGCGCGGGCAGGCCAGGCACCTTCCACGGGATGTTGCTCTTCCAGCATCTCCAAGCTTCGGACAGATGCTGAAGAACAGTGTTGACCTTGTTCTGCTTGATGCCCTCGGGCATCATGTCCATCAGGTCGGCCATGACGGAGGCACGCAACTCGAGATCAAAATGCGATTCGACACGCTGCTTCGTAACTGTCTTGGCAACGCCCTTGCTGTGACGACCTTCGAACTGACGAGACAAAAGGTTACCGAGCCAGCGCTCCAGGAGAGGAATGATACCGCGCATGAAGAAGAGCCAGACTCTCCAGGCGGGCGCCCAGAAACCGCAGCCAGGTCCCTTACCGACGGGTGCCGAGTTGAACCGGTAGTAGATCAAGTGCTTCAGGTCCTTGCAAGAGCGAATCTGGTGCATGAGCTTGTACTTGTAACGGTACATACCGGTGAGCTGACCGACGTGGTTGAAGGCATACAGGATACCATCCGCCAACTGGAAAGCATCGATATTTCCCAATCGATACTGTACTTGGGCGTCCACGATCAGCTTCGTCAACCTCAAGATTTCACGCATCAGATGGAATGCGTTTCCGAAACGAGACTTCTTTCGCTCCTTGGTGGTCAAAGTCTTGACAGGCTTCAAGTTGAAGTTGTAGTCGAGGTGAAGGTAGGTGAGGTTCTTGCGGTGAATGAGAAGGTTGAGCATGTTGAAGCCCTGCCGGCAGACCTGAAGACCTGCTTCCACCCAGTCGATGGTTGTCTGCTGGAAGAACTTTGTCTGCTTGAGATTGCGCATGAGGTTCTGGCTCTGCTGCGCCTTGGGCTTCTTCTTGTGAAGCTCGTTGAGAACATAATTCTTGAGCAGCTTCTGATAAGACACGCGAACCTTGACGGGAGGCTTATCGGACGGAGGGTGCTCCAAATACCACTGCTTAATGAGGGGAACATCCTGAGCGCGCACCATCTTACCAGAGCGTCGGTTGAAAGGGAAAGGAGCCCACCAAAGCTCGATGGCGGAGGCAGTGTCCTCGTTGGCAAGGTCCTCTTCATCAAGGAAGGGCTCAACTCCAACAGGCAGCTCAAAGGCATCTTCCTCGGGCTCTTCGTTGTTACCAGGGCCAAACAACTCATCCTCGTGGCTAACCGCCAGGTTCTTGGGCGCGACGGCACGGGAGGAGATGGGATGAATTCGGCGGTCGAAATGGAAGGCAGGCAGATCGGGGTTGCCCGACCGCTCAAAGACGACTTGAGGATGAGAGTGCCATGCCAGGTGGACGCTGCGCGGCAACGAGTTGTACAGGTAGGGGTAGGCCACGCGGAACTCGGTGCGAATGGGATTTCGGAAGATGATGCGGTCAATTGCGTTGAACTCTCCAAAGTCTTCGTCGTTGGGGTCGATGTCCTTGTACAGAGGCTCGAAACGAGGACCACCAGGGAGGGCGACGTTGAGAGCCTTGCCAGTGAGGAAACTGTTGAGGTCGAAGAGGTTGAAGTAGTTTTTGTCTACTACATCTGAAATCAGGGGTCGACTGAGTCTGAAAAGCGTGGCCATTTGCAGGAGGTCTAGGTTCCATGACCGGTAGCTCGGGCCGTTGACGTTGGGGGTATCGAGAAGAGGACGATGGTCGTAGAACCATTCGTGAACGGCTGCGTCTTCCTCCTCGCTCAGCTCCATCTGGATCGGCTCCAGGGGCTCGACGTCCTCGATGTTCTCGGACCACGACAATGGCGGTTCTTCGTCGTCGAAAGGGGGAAATCGCATGCGCTTGAACAGTCGTCTGTCGGCCTTTTCTCTCCTCATGAAGGTCCACATCATCGCCCACTGCGCAAAGAAGACGGGCTCGATGACGCGTGGCGTCTCGTTGACCAATGTCAAACATCCGTTGACGTGGTACAGAACCTTGACCTCTCTTGCCGACTCCCAAGGCATGGGCATGTTCTCGAGAAGCTTCATGACCGCATGCGGCATGAACTTCAAAGCTCCCAGGTAACTACGCTTGTCGCTCGTGTACTTCTTTTGCGACACGTCGCCAATATCCTTCACAATCTTGCGCAGATGCTCCGGGGGCATGTCCGCCTTTTGTGTCTCGACGAACCCCCCCTTGCGCTTCTCGCCGAAGCGGTTGCGTTGATTTCGTAGCCATTCCTTCTTCTTTTGTGCGAATTTGGCGATTTGCGGATCGGTAGGCGGGCGATACCCCGGAGGCGGGGGAGCTGGCGCAGAAGGAGGAGGCGGAAGAGATGAAGATGGAGGAGGAGGCGGCGGCGGAGGACCCCATCCTGGGGGAGGAGGTGGTGGAAATGACATCTCGACTTGATGATCAACTCGTCTCGTGGGAGGGTAGTTGGGTCGAAGAGTCGCGGGCGCGACTTTCAAGATGTGAGGAGGTTCCAGCTGTCGCGACTTCGAGTTTTAATCAAGGAAACCACAAGAAAGCTGTAGCAAAAAGGAAAAGCGAGTTAAAGCCCCGCGATCGTATGGCGCGGATGACTGTGATCGCAGTGTTTATTGAATTAGGCGAAGGTAAAGGAGTTCATTGATAATGAATCTCGCCGCGCGCCACTGAATTTTTTGGGCAGTAGCAACAGCAGTAGCAGCTTCCTGCGAGACATCAGAGCATAACTGCGCTATCCTGCTTTCGGTGCTCAAGCGTCACGTGAGGGCGCGACTGGGATCCTTCCACTCCAAGGCTGTTCCTGTCCCGTCCACCTCCATCCAATACCTAGCCCCTAAGGTACTCCCGCCATCCGGCGGGCGAACTGACGGCGTCGCAAATAGTATAGTCCGGCAGGCCAGGCCCGGCCACCTCAAGCAGCCTGGGCTAGGTCCAAAGATACCTTACAAGCAGCCCGATAAGGGGTCGAGCAGAGATTATAGAACGCCGGTCGTGCTATACCTTAGGTATCGGGTCCCGGTCCCTGCTGAGTCACTACCTACTAAACACTGCGTATCCAATCCACCAGGCAGACATCCCCAGTGTAAGGTACTCGCAGCGGCACCTGGGGTTATCTGGTGCAGTGAATCGCCCAGTGGGGTCAGCGCCTTGCCACCCGTAATCAACTCAGCACGAGCCAAAAGCCTGGCTTTGTTACCCCCGCTGCCACCTGGAATTCTGTTTGCCAGCTGTCCTTCGCTAAACCCCAAAATCCCCCACCAAATTTTCAAATTTTGTGCCATCACAATTTTGAGGAGCCCCTCTCGTCGACCGAACCCCCCAAGCGTGACAAGTCACCGACGAGACAACAACAACGTCCACCCACGCCCCGCGCCTCACGTCGCATCAAGTCACAACCTCGGCTACACGATCCGAAAGCGATAGCCCAGCATGTCTCGATTTTTCCGCGGCGGAGACGACAGCTCCACTGACTCTTCCTCGGACGAGGAGGAGCTCTACTCCGAGGAGGAGGAGGCGGCGGAGATCGACCAGGAGGAGGACTCTGACGAGGAGGAGGAGGATGAGGACGACTCCGACGACGATTCCAGCGACGAGGACGGAGAGAAGGGAGGTGCCGCCCGGTTCTTGCGTGATGCTTCGTCGGAAAGCGAAGACAGCGAGGACGAGGAGCGGGTAAAGGTCAAGAGTGCCAAGGATAAGCGTATCGAGGAGCTTGAGTCAACCATCAAGCTTATCGAGAACGGCCAGAAGAACGGCGACTGGGCTTCCATCTCGACAGGTAAGACGCGCCTGGAGAGAACGGATGGCGGTGGAAAATGGCGGCTCTCGGAGCATGCGCTAACCTCACACAGAGTTCGACAAGCTCAACCGTCAAGTCACGAAACTGCAAGAGACCGGCAAGACCCCCAAGCCTTACATCAAGGCCGTTGCCGAGTTGGAGGACTACATGAACGAGGCCATCAGCAAGCAGAAGGTCACCCCCAAGAAGATGAACGCCACCTCCGCCCGTGGATTGAACGCTGTCAAGCAAAAGATCAAGAAGATCACCAAGGACTACCAGACCCAGGTCGACGCCTACCGCAAGGACAACGATGCCTTCATGGAGTCCGAGGAGGAGGAGGCTGCCAAGCCTGCTCCCAAGGCCAGCAAGACGGCCCGCTTCGTCGACACCACCGTGGATGCCGGCCTCGACGACGACGAGGGCTTCGCTACCGTCGGAAAGGGTGGCCGTACTCTGCAATTCACCCCCGAGAGCATCTTCAAGCACCTGCGCAGCATCATGGAGACTCGCGGAAAGAAGAACACCGACAGACAGGAGCAGATTAAGATCATGGAGAAGCTCTTCGAGATTGCCAACACCCCCTACCAGAAGATTCGCGTTCTGCTCACCCTGGTATCGACCCGCTTCGACCTCAGCAGCGGTGGTGCCTCTTACATGCCCGTCGAGCACTGGAAGGCTGCCGAGAAGGAGCTGACCACCCTTATCGACGTCCTCGAGGCCAACAAGGACTACGTTGTTGTCGAGAACGCCGAGGAGTGGGACGACGACGAGAAGCCTCCTGCGCTGGAGAAGGACCAGAAGTACATCAAGGTCCCCGGAAGCATTGTCTCCTACGTCGAGCGTCTGGATGACGAGCTCACCCGGTCTCTCCAAAACATCGACCCTCACACCTCGGAGTACATCGACCGCCTGACTGACGAGGGTGCCCTCTACAACACCGTCTTCCGCGGACAGCTGTACTATGAGTACCTGCGCAAGGACGTCGACCTCGATGTCCCTCAGGAGAGCATCAACCGTATCGTGACTCGTCGCCTCGAGCACGTCTACTTCAAGGTGTGTAAAGTCGTCAGCGAGATATTACATCAGCTAACAGTTTACAGCCCGCCCAGGTCGTCAAGATCCTCGAGGAGAACTGCTGGAAGACGGTCGGCGCCGACGTCGAGTCTGTCATCACCGCCCGCGTGCAGTCTTTGGATGCCAGCAACCTTGTCAACGTCCTGTGCAACTACCTGTTCAACAATGCCGAGGGCATCCTTCGCGCCCGCGCCATGCTGTGCCAGGTCTACTTCCTCGCCCTCCACGACGAGTACTACAAGGCTCGCGACATGATGCTCATGTCTCACTTGCAGGAGAACATCCCCAACTTCGACGTCACCTCCCAGATCCTCTACAACCGCACGCTCGTGCAGGTCGGTCTCTGCGCCTTCCGCAAGGGCCTCGTCTACGACGCTCAGAACACGCTCCAGGAGATTTGCGGCAGCGGTCGCCAGAAGGAGCTCCTCGCTCAGGGCGTCATGATCCAGAGATACTCCCAGGTGTCGCCAGAGCAAGAAAAGTTGGAGAAGCAGCGCCAGCTCCCCTTCCACATGCACATTAACCTCGAGCTGCTCGAGTGCGTCTACCTCACGTGCAGCATGCTTCTCGAGATCCCCCTGCTGGCGCAGACGGGCTCCTCCCCCGACGTCAGGAAGCGCGTCATCAGCAAGACTTACCGCCGCATGCTCGAGTACCACGAGCGCCAGATCTTCACCGGACCCCCGGAGAACACCAGAGACCACGTCATGCAGGCGTCCAAGGCTCTGGCGGCGGGCGAGTGGAAGAAGTCGACCAACTTCATCCACAGCATCAAGATTTGGGACCTTATGCCCAACACGGAGGACATCAAGACGATGCTCTCCAAGCAGATCCAGGAGGAGGGTCTGCGCGCCTACCTCTTCACCTACGCTCCCTTCTACGACACGCTGGCAGTCGACACGCTCAGCAGCATGTTCGAGCTGGACGCCAGCAAGGTTCTCGCGGTGGTCAGCAAGATGATCAGCCACGAGGAGCTCGCTGCCTCGCTGGACCAGGTCACATCAACCGTCATTTTCCGCAAGGGCGTCGAGCTCAGCCGTCTGCAGAGCCTGGCGCTCGCGCTCTCGGACAAGGCCAGCGCGCTCATCGAGACCAACGAGCGGACACTGGAGCAGCGCACGCAGGGCTCTGCCAACGCGTTCGAGAGACAAGGCGGACGCGGAGGTCGCGGCGGCGCGAGGGGCGGCGCGAGGCGAGGCGGCGGCGGCCCCAGGACGGGCGGCAACACGCAACGGCAGGCTGGCGGCACGCAGTTCACGGGCGGCGCGCTGGGTGCCGCGGTTCGGGGTTAGGTGTGACGGGATGAGGTTTTCACGTGTATCTGCATTATGGTTGGTTGCTTAATCAAAATTACCGGCCGCGGGGTTTAGAGGAAACGAGCCCTGGCTGGTAGGTGTTTGTAGCTTCAGGGAATAGAAGCTCGTAGAGTCAATACCGTCCATGTGCCCAGTGAACCGCCTGTATAGACTAGTTTCATTGATATGTCGCTCGTGTTCATGCTCCTACCTCTGAAGCTTGGCCCAAAGTACTGATGAAAACTACCTACGTGAATATTGACATGGTGACCAGCCACGTATCAGAGGATAATTCTGCACGTTGTACTCCGTACAGCACGACAATCGCACAAAACGAACCGCTCCGAGTCAACCATGTCATCACCCACACCACGCGCGGTGGACCATGTACCCAAACCGTGTCTTCGCCTTCAGAACTCGCGAGGCGAAGGCGCGGATGGGTCTCGGCGGTGTGTGGCGCGCGGAGCGGTCGGCTTTCAAAGAGCTGAGTAAGAAGGCGACTGACCAACCAACGAACGCCAATTTGAAAAGCCGGCTAAAAAAAACCAAAAGTATGTGTACAATGAGAATAGCATGTTTTTTTCCTTGGACATGTATTATTTAGGTGATATTTCTGAAGGACATGAGCTCCAGCTCAAGGAATGTGTCAAAGACGATGTTGACTGCCTGAACGCCACACGAATGGACCCGCGCGTCAAAGCATCTTCCCGCGCGGTGTACTTTCAAGCAGGCGACGAAGTCTGACAACCTGCTCTGCTTAATCCCAACGCAAGAGCATATAAACTTGTCTGAAAATGGTATAGCATACCCGCCGTGGGCGAACAGGGAGGAGACTTGGTACCCAAAATCTCCGGATGCGAGTTTCTCTTTAAAAAGCCACTGGCTCGTTGGGCTTTCCTATGTCACTGTGCTCCCTCCTCAGACCTTTGGCCAGACATGAAAAGAACAGCAAGGTATCTGAAGGAAGTTTTGAATCGCATAGTTCATCCCATATCGCATTTTCCTTCCCAGAGAGTTGTCTCCTTCAGGGGAAAACACCAGGGTCCAGCCATTTCAGATACATTTACGCGGGCATACAACATGAGCGCATCAGAGGAGCCATCACAACCTGCGGCGGCGCCAGCGCCAGCAGCAGCAGAATCGCAAGAGAAGAAGGGCGAGACCGCGCCTGAACTCCCACCGCTGTCGCCAGCTGAATTTCGTGTGTATAACCAGATGGCGGAGAAGATGGGCTATTTCGTAAGACATTTCTTGCCCTTCTCTTCACTTACCTTTTCCCCCCTTCTTCTTTTTATCGGACGCAGTCTTGCTACCCCGCCACCTGACCCCACCATCGCCAAAACAAGAGGGCCAAGGGAACAAAAAAAAGAGGAAGATGCTGTGTGCTGCTTCACTCCCACCACCGCCCTTTTCCCTGCTCCCTTGAATTATTAAAGAAGCAACACCACAAGATGCTGACCGTACTATAGCACAACCACTTTCGCGCACAATGGACCCTCCTCCACGACGCCGCAACCTCCAACCGCCGCCCGCGCAACCTCACCCTCAAGCAGTTCATCGACGTGGGCCTGCAGTTCGCCCAGCACCTCACGGCGCACCACGGCATCGAGGAGCGCTTCGTGTTCCCCATGCTCGCGCGCCGCATGCCCGAGTTCCGCGGCGGGCGCGCCGAGCTCCTGCAGCAGCACCGCCAGATCCACAAGGGCATGGACGCCTTTGAGGAGTACCTCAAAAAGTGCCGCGCCAAGGAGGTGGAGCTGGAACTGGGCGTGCTGAGGGAGAAGATGGACAGCTGGGGGGAGGTGTTGTGGACGCATTTGGATCAGGAGGTCAAGACGCTGGGGGCGGAGAATATGAGGAAGTACTGGACGATGGAGGAGGTGAGAACGATGCCTATGTAAGGTGTCTTGGAAGAAAGGGGCGACGAAGGCTGGGTAGAATATGTATTTGTGACATTTGTCATGAAATGTACGGAGTACGGAACGTCTAAAACCCCAGGAAGCGCCGGCCCAGATGATATCAACCTTTATGAGCAAAACCTGTTGCGCATGTGTATATCTTTTTTCCTTGTTGTCGTCCAGCGTCGTCTTCGTCCCCTCACGCAGCCGCCGTCTCCTTCCACAGCTGTCGCATCTGTACGATCCCCGGAATGCTTCCCAGGAACCCGATGCCCATTTCCGGAACAAAGCCCTTGTCAATGCTCCAGTGGATCGTCAGCGGGAACCACGCCGCCTGGCGCGCCAGCGTCCGCGTCCACACGTCCTGCCACTCGCGGTACTCGCCGCTGCGCACCTCGATCGCGCCCTCGCGCAGTTGCCGTCTCCTGCGGAGCTTCTCAACGAGCAGGCGGCCGAGTTCGCTGCCGACGTAGCACGACCAGAAGCGCACGCTCCAGCGGGCAGCGAGACCGGACTGCTTGGGCGTCAGGGGCAGCACGCCCTTGGAAGCGAGGTAGGACGCGCTCTCGAGGGACTGCAGGAGGATGCAGGCGGTCACCTGGAACCACGAAATGGCCCTGTCGACGACGGCGTCGCTTTGTGTTTGCGACGAGGATTCGGGGGCGGGCTTGGTTGTCATGAGGCGGCGCAGCCATAGGTACATGGGCAGCAGGGCCCAGAGGCGCATGATGGTACGGGCCTCGCTGAGGAGGGTGGCAAGGGCGCGCAGGTGGCCGGCGGAGCGCAGGGCGAGGGCGGCGGAGGACGAGCGGGAGGGTTTCGCCGACAGAGAGAGGGTCGCGTCGGGTGGGAGGGAGAAGGCGAGAGCGACGAGGCGGCGGGCGGAGCGGCGCAGAGCGGTGGCGGTGAGGGACTCGACGGCGGAGGCGGAGAAGCGTGAGGTGTAGCAGAGGAAGCAGAGGACGGTGTCGATACCGGACGGTGTTGAGAAACAGCGTGAGACGTGGGCAACGAAGGCGTCAATGCTGGCGGGGGAGAGGGCTGTGGATTTTGATTTTGGACGAGGTGCTGGCGGTGGAGGCGCACTTTTGATCGGTTCGCCGGAGGGGAGGTCGGAGACGGCCGGGGCCTGGTCTGGTGTTTGTGTTTCTGTCGACATTGTCGTGTATTTCCGTTCGTGGCTATGAGGAGGACGACGAAGAGGTGAGAGATAAAAGCAAGAAAAAAACTTGGCGATGTAACGACCGACGATCAAGGGTTTTTGGCAGCTCGGTGGTAAAGGTTTACCCCGAGGGTCGGAGGACGAGAGGGTGGGCTCTCGTTCGACGTCAGGTAGCAAGCAGTGGATTGCGAGCTCTCGAGGGCGCGTCAGCCGGCCAGCGAAAGGGCCACGACAGAAATTGGCTCAGTTTTGAAGCCGCGTCGTTTGTCGTGAACTGAGGTCCGGTAGAAATTCAGATGTGAGAAAGATTGGAGGATTGGGGTAATTAAGTGGCAGAAGCACAGGCGCAAGCACAGGCAAGAACTACCTAAGGATCAGATGCCAGCCACAGCAACCAGCACACGAGCGATCGCTGCAGCAGCGCTTAAGCAATTGCAAGCTGCGGCATGAGTTCAAACCCCTTCGCAGTTAACCCTGCCATGTTCGCAGTCATGCGTCGAGGTGGATTCGACGGATGCTACTCTAAGCAGCAATAGCTAGCACAAGCTGCAGCCCAAGTCCAAGGCCATGTGTCGCGGCGTTTTCTACCGTCGCAAAAGTCGGTCGGCTCGAGCTCGCGACACTGCACCAAGGAGTTCTGAGTTCTGGCATTGGTCGGCGAAAATGACCTCACGACCTCGGCTGGGTTTAATTCGGCAAACGCGGCGGATCTCAGTGGGCCTTGCTCCACTGAAGTGAAGGGACGTGCATCAGTGCCCCAGATTTCGTCCGTTATCAGATCTCTAGCGGGAACTGTTAGGGCTCACTCGGCCTGAGCACCTGACTGAGTGCATGTTCGTAAGGACGTACTTACTCTGGGAGCAGAGAGAGGAAGGCATACATGAACACCTACCTACCTGAATGAATGGTGGAAAAGCAGACTATGAAAGTTAGTTGATCCCTCGATTGACTAGGTACCTGGTAATGACAAAACTCATGGGTGCGCTTGGCTTCCTGGTGACTCTTGCCTCTAGCCATCTGCGTTCAACAGGGAGGCATATACATCTTCAGGTGCATCCCATCGTCACACAAGCTGACGCGACGGGAGACTGATGCCACGCAGGGCGACAACGACTTCGAAATTTCTCTCCATAATACTTCATTCAAGTAAAATATATTCTGAAAGGTGCAGTGATCCCAAACGCGTGTGAAGTCGAAACGGTCAACGAGGCAGCAACGCCTACCGCAATAGGCAGAAGCGCCTCAGATCCACTTGACAAACATTTCGGAATGTCGCTTCCCAGTGTACAAACATGCTTCCATTCATTCACCCGGGCAAGTTCTGCACCATTGATTGAGGCGTTGCCAGCCTGGCGCATTGGCCGCTATGCTTGAAGCAGCCGCAGCCAAGAGGGCGACCCTGTTGTCCAACGTCGTGATATATGAAGGCGTTGCCTTCTCCTTTTCATCTCCAATCCCAAATTACCATCGCTGTCCACCATCCATTTTCCGTCGTTTTGTCCGGCCCCGTTCATCGTCCATTCTTCGAATTTTCGTTTCGGCACCGACCTGCAGTCCACCATGTCCCAGGCACTGACTGCGACGCAGAAGCTCGCCTTTCGCAAGTGGGTGCACGACCTAGGTCAACAACAAACGCCGACCATTCCTCGCGCCGCGGAGTGGCTCGGGCGAACCTTCAACAAGATCATACCAGAAGATGCGATCCTTGTCATGCTGTCTAACATAGACCCGATGAAAAAACTCCAGTCGTGGCAGGAACCTCCCAAACACAACTTCCACACCTTCGTGAGTCTTTCCGAACACGAGTCCGCGAAAATCCGTCACTTCCAGGCATACAGGCTACGATTGACCAACACTACCATAGGATGACGGCGAGCTTGGCCCCCTCGTCCGTCCCGGCTTCAACGCCCCAGTCAAGGCTGAACCTAGAATCAACGACGATGATGAACACAACGCCCTCGACTGGAAAGCCGTGACGTTGACGTATGAGGAGCTGGCCATGCTATGGTTCATGGAGGAGATCACAAACAAGCCCGACTGGGATCAGAAGGTCCGCAACCCAGACATCGTCGCAAAGTGGAAAGACGAGGTCATGACTGTGGACTGGGCCACCCTCGACCTGAAGCTCGCCCATTTCGACCAAGAAATGTTCCAGTGGGTCCGTATGCTCCACAACATGTCCCAAAACCAGCGTATTGACAGGCAAAGTAGTGTATGCAGGAGCTTCAAGTCAAGGCCGAGGTATACGAGGCTGCCGGTTTCGTCCCCGTGTTGGACAACTCGGCCGCCGTTGTCAAGTCCGACAATGCTATCGTTCCGGAACTGAAGGAGAGATTGAAGAATTCCGTCGCTCTTCTAGAGGACGTGCCTGAAAAAGACAAGGACTGGCACCCTGGAAGTGACGAAAAGGTCCTCGACCTCGTCCATCCGTCCTTGTGGCCTCTTACCTACGGAGTCTCCCAAGTCATGGCTAACGAACGCATCAAGCTTCAGGACACCCTCAAGTACTGCGGCAGAGGCGAAGTCATTCCGGCGCCGAAAGCTGTCGACGATCGGTTGTGGTCTACAAAGTACCAGTGGCTCCCTTGCGAAGTTGACCTCGACGATGACAAACCAAGGATTGCCAGCTACATCAATAATCTGCATCCCGTCCGTCACGCTAAGCTTTACGGCGTTATTGAGGATATCATGAGAAAAGTTCTGCCAATGTGGGATGTCGTTTACCGATGGGAAGAGGAGTTTGAATACCAGCGCATTCATATTTCCGAGGTGGGTAGGAGATGCATGGCCCCCGAGGCCTGTAAGGAGATTTGCCGTCCCTGCAACCGCCCACTGGATTCTGGCGAGGAGCGGACCGATGAAGACTTTTGGGAGTATGAGTCGGTTGATGACGTGTCGGAGTTGGACATCGAAACTCGGAAAAGGGACCTGGACTGGTATTCCGAGATGCACGTTGTTGAGAGACCGACCGTGGGCGAGTACAAGCCGCCGCTTCTCAGAGCCGAGAATATCAAGCCCAAAGACGGGCTTTTGCAGGGCGCCGAGCGCATGCAAGTCATTGTGAAGCTGGCCAACATCCATCTTACCCCGGAGAAGCCCACCTACGACGGCGGTTCCTGGCACCTCGAAGGTCTGCTCAACGAGCACATTTGCGCCACGGCGCTGTACTACTACGATAACGACAACATCACGGAAAGTCGCCTGGCGTTCCGCACCACCGCCGACAAGGAGGACCTAATGTTGGAACTGCGATACGAGCAGAATGACTACCATTCCATCGAGAGCACTTTCAAGATTGACGGCGGTGGCGCCTCGCTCCAGGACCTTGGAAGCGTCCTCACCCGCGAAGACCGCCTGCTCGTCTTCCCGAACGTGTATCAGCACTGCGTCGCGCCGTTCGAGCTCGTTGACAAGACGAAGTCGGGACACCGCAAAATCCTGGCGCTGTTCCTCGTGGACCCGGCGATTCCCGTCATCAGCACCGCCAACGTTCCCCCGCAGCGCAAGGACTGGTGGCAGGAGGAGGTGGGCAAGGGGAAGTTGCCACAGGAGATTGCGAACCTGATCTTTGATGAGCTGGACTTTCCGATGGATCTTGAGACGGCCAAGGAAATGAGGCTGGAGTTGATGGACGAGAGGAAGAATATCCAGGCAGCGGGCATGGACAAAGTCATGGGCTTCACCTGGAATTTTTGCGAGCACTAGGCTTGCTTTGCTCTGCTATTATTGTCTTCTTCTGAGGCGCTTTAGTCCACCGCTGTCTGGTGTCGTCTACTTCCATAACGTATCAAAAGAAATACCCGCAAAAACTTTTCAGAGCGGTCGAATAACAGGGGAAGTCCCGTTCCTGTCCTGCCCACGTCCAGGGTCCCTCGACTGGACTTCGACGCTCAGTTTGCTCGCAACATCCTCCTCGCTATCCATCCCGATGGCCTTGCCAAGATCCTTCGTGATGGGCACATACGCGTCGGCGTCGAGGTGATTGCGACAGTTGCCGCAGTTATTGACGCTCCAGCGGCTGAGGACGGCCTCGCGGCCGACTTCGACTTTCTTGCCGTCGATCTCGGCATAGGTGCGGATAACGAAGGATCCCTCGTACGCGACGCGGTCGAGGCCCGCCACTCGCGCGAGGGCGAAGAGGTCCTGGGTGTCGTCGAGGGGCGCGCGGTGCAGGGTTTTGTCAAAGGAGCCGGGGGCGTAGTCATAGCCCAGGGATCTGATGTCCGTGACGGAGTTGGAGGTGTGCCAGCCATCGGTCGCCGAGCGGAAGGGCTTGAGGGGCGTGTCGAGGGTGAGGGTGTGGCCGAAGGGGAGCTCCGGGCCGCCGAGACTGTGCAGGCCGTTGGCGGTCTGGTCACCTGGTTTCTGGCGGTCGTTGAGGACCAGCAGCTGCGAGTCGGACAGGAGGGTGAGAGAACCGCGTTCTTCAAAGTCGTGCTTCTGCTGCCACTTCCAGAAGAGGTAGTCGATGAAGGCGTGGTGGAAGTAGAAGATGGGATCGAAGCTGGCCGTCTCGTTCTCGCCCATGTCACCGTTGGCGCCGCGGATGGGGTCGGCGTTGTACTCGTCGAGCTGGAAGAAGCCACCGACGGCGAGATGCATGCCGTTGTGGCCGTCTTCGAGGGCGACGCTGAAGGTCTTGGTCCCCTGCGAGGCGAGGCGGTTGATGCGCGCCTTGTTGGACGCGTTGTTGGAGAAGGCCGTGTACTCTTCGGCCTCGAGGCAGAGCCGGTACCGCGAGGCGAGAGAGGTTGTGAGGGGGATGTCGTCCTGCCCGCCCGATGTGTCAATGACCTGGGTTCCGCGAAGCCAGGCCTTGACGTTGTTGTTGAGGTGCATGGCGTTCTCGGCCGCATCGCCATATTTGGTGTTGTGGTCCTCGGTTTCGGCGCGGTCCTTGTCGTTACCAACGAGACCGGATTGAGGGTAGCGAACTGTGCGGTAGCCCTCGGGCTTGGTGTAGCGCTTGGGGTCCTTGTCGCCATCGTGGTGGTTGTCGGCGATGGAGGCCTTGAGGGTGTAGGAGTAGAACGGGTTGGAGACGTTGTTGGTGGCGTCGCCCTCGACAGGTTTTGGAAGCGTAGGAGCCGTTAGAATCCAGGGAATGGGGTCTCTGTCTTCATTGACGGCATCGCACTGGTCCCAGTAGGGGAGGGCGATGTCCGCGTCCGGAAGGGCGTTGCGCAGGGCTTCCTCGAGACGGAGGAGATAGGCGCGGTGCCAGGTTGGGAAGAGGACGGTGTTGTGCTGGCACCAGCCACCCCACCACTTCGAGTCCGGCTTGGAGACTGGGTCTTCCTGGACGAAAGGCTCGCCATGGTAGCCGGCGATGGTGAAGAAGGAGTCATCGTGGCTGGCCGGGAGGGCTTGGATCTTCCGAAAGGCGACGATGAGGTTCTCGAGCGGCTGGACTTTGCCCTCGAAGTAATCGGTGCAGAGGACCTGCAGAGATGGACGAATACGGGGAGTTTCAGACATTGTATAGAGTTGGGGGTAATAGTGAGTAGATGATGGATTCTTCTGAGTGGATAATCTGAGTTCAGTTGATGATGCTGATAATGTCGTTGATCGTTCGACGTTGACGATGTGATGAGCATGGCCATGCTTGCTTTGCTTTTATACTTCCTACTTCTCCCTCGTAAACTCATAAATCAACGTAGCCGACTTGCTTGAAGCTCGAAATGGAAGCCAGATCCACGAGCTTTGCGTCAAGGACAGCATCTCGAGTGCCTCAGCTCGGGCGACACCGAGACACACACAGGGGGGTCAAACTCACCATGTCCAATCGTTTGTTGATGAAAATGTTTCACGGCAACGGAGATTTCGGAAGTCGTAGCATGTCGGCGTGGGAATGACGTTGCAGGGCTCCCGTGTACGCATGTTACCTTTGAGCAGAGACTGAGGTTAAGCAGACAACTCCTCCTCGTCGGCCACGTTTTCCTCTTCGATATCCAGCACCTCGGGCCAACACCAATTCCAATCGTGATTTCTCCCAGTGCTCCATTCATTCCCTTCCATTAAAATTAGGTTAGTTCTTCTTCATGGGCCAACACAAACAGCTAGCTGGCCGAGCAAGGCCGGTTCAACATAATTGTGGCCATGAGTTTTTCGTGGCCACTGCTGTCGAGCTCCGCTCTTCGTTTGATTCGGCATCAAGGACCCTGCTGTTATCCTTTCTTCTCCGTTTGCTAGTTGAAGTTGCGTAACCTGGTACTCAAATCACTGCGTGCAAGCCATGTTCAACGTTGCTGACCGTTTGAGTACGAAAGTAACGTCGCTCATGCGGTCCCGGTCGAAACTTGTGCCAGGCAACCCACGAGCCGATTTCGACTTTTAGAACCATGTGTATTGCGTATCTATCATGCTCCTGTATACAAACACTGACCTGACATCTCAGCCTCTCAGTATCACCTCCACGTCAGCCGCTCTTACAACGGCATTCAAAGACCTTCATCGTTGTGTTTTCACAAGCATCCATCGCTGCTGTCCAAGTTTCGTACACTAAGCCGCGAGTGTAAAGAACAACATCTACCACAACAGATGCTCTCCTCGCCCCGGAACACCAACTCAGAGTATAGAAGAGAAGCTTCATTTTAGCATGCCGACCGAGTCTTTGTCCAAACCAGCAGGAGAGATTTTCTCAGCCGAGTACATGTGCGCGCGCCACCTGTCTTGCCTCTCTCTTGTGAAACTCAAACAAGTTCTAAGACATCCACATGTCAGTCCTGTTGTGTTTGGAGTTCAGGCAGCTTGTGTCATCGCACCAGTCAACATGCTTCAACGCATGGTCCCGGGGGTATGAGGCAGGGTCGATAATCTTGCCGTCACCCAAGGACTTGCCAGAGGGACCTTGGCGGTCAATGTACCTCACCCCAACTAAGACGACATGGCGGCCGCAGAGTTTCCAGTAATAAGAGAAGTCACACACTCCACAGTCGACTGAATGTAGCTGTCTCCACCAAGTTCTATTGTTGGCCATCAGCTTCCCCACGACCTCAGGATGCTTCGTCGCTTCGCAAGCACAACAGTATTTGTTCCGTGTCTCGTGGCAGTAGCATCCCGCGGTTCCTGGCTCCCTGAAACACACGCATCGATCCCAGCGGAACGGAGCCAGGAGGCCCTCGCCGGCGAACGAGACGTGGGGGCAGCAAAAGTCGTTGAACCCCTCGAGTCGCCGCAGGCCCTTGGAAATGAGATCTTTAGTGACGACTTGGCCTTTGGCCGGGGTGCAGACCACCAGCTTCCAGTCCCAAAACAAACTTCTTTTCTCCTTGTCTTCAAAAACACTGCTGAGGGGTAAAGGAAGCTCATATTGAATCCGGGGAGCTACTTCGGGGCTGGCCTTGTTGACCCTTGCTTCGCACTCTGAGCACTTGTAAACGACCCTGCTGAGAAGGTGAGGTCGTTCTGCCTGCCACTGACGCATCGTGTCCATGGTAAAGGAATAGTGTGCGCAAAGAGACACCTTTCCCTCGGCGTCAAGGCAATTCCGGGGGTATTGAAGTCTTTGAGCAACAGAGAAATCGGAGTAGACGTGAGATGTAGAGCAATTTCCGCAATTTAGGTTGTAGTATGCTGGAGGTACGTTTTGAGACATCGCGTGCTCGTAAGAACCGCTCACCGTTGCGGCAGCGGTGTGGCTGTGAGGAAGACAGTCGCCGCACAACCGGTCCCGTCGCAAGACTCGACGGTGCGCCACCCCGTCTCGCTCCTTGAAGCGTATTTTTGCCGGCATCAGAGGAGGAGGATGCGGTAGTTCTCGGGTTTTCGGTTCTCCATTCTTTGCGGCCGGATGCTTGGGCACTTCGAAGTGGTGCGCAAATGTCTCGTCGGACGTGAGGTTGAGGAAGAGCGTCGAAACATGTCGCAGTCTCAGAAAGTCACCGACATCAAGGTGCTTGATAATCTCAAAGGTGACTTCTCGTGGTATGCAGTTGTAGAAGACGCAGTCTCGAGTGTTCTGGCGCCGGATTTCATCCCAGCCCTCCCGGAACGTGTATCCGGTGTAGATGCCTTTCTTTTGTTTCCCGCTTCGGTATGGGATCACCCTGACTTTTGGAGGTGCTTGATGGCTCGGGGAGGGATTTGCTTCTGGCAGTTCCCGGATGCCGGTCGTTGGCGAATGGGGCGCAGGTGTGTGTTGAATGGCGAGGGCGGTGCTGTTGTTGGTAGTCGGCGACGACATGTTTTCTTATCTCCCCTGTGGAGGAGGACAGGTTGAGAGAGACTGATGGATCGAAACAGCCCACAGTTTTCGGGCTTTTAGAAGGGTTGAAAGATCTCTTATGTCTTGACGAGGTGCGCGTGATGACCCTCGTATTGGACATCACGGGGCATAAGTTTACTTCGGTGGCTGTCATTTCCATTGAATCTTAGCCATCTTTTCAGACCCATTTTGGATTCAGGGCGCTGGCTTGTGGAGGTTTATGTCCAATATTGGATATGCAGATTCTGAGAGACAAACCTCGTATCCTGCAAGCCGACTGGCTAACGTCCTCGTTAATATTGATGTCCCTTTCTTGGCTGCGGATCTAGTCGATTATGAGACAACATCTGGTTTAAATGTCCTTGTGCATTCACCTTATTTACAAGCTCTCAACGCACGAGCGTATCGAAAAAGCCTACCCGAAGCATTTTACATGCCAAGCAGTCCTGAATGGTAAAACATGAAGATATACAAGGCATGTAAGAACACCCGGACGGCGGAAGAAGAAACAGAAGCATTGAAATAAAACACATATATCCGAGTCCAAAAAAAAAAACCCCCATAGATCTTCAGTACTGTCAACCCCTTGTCTCCGCAACGGGCTCACAATAGTGCCCCTCGGGCTCGTCAGAATATTCTGGCGACGATCGGCGTACTCTCACATGCTTCCTTGTTCACTTCTTCTCCGTCCCCACCTCGATGGTTGAGGTCCCAGCCCAATCTTGCAGTCGACCATGGACGTCATATTCGATGTAAGCTATCCTCATCTCACTAGTGTGACGATCAACAAGCAGCCACCTCATGATGGCCAAGCGTGCGGGTGATGTGCCGTCGACGTCGCTGCAACGACCAGTATGAAGACCGAATGACAGTTGCTCATCCAGATAGACGAGGACTTTGACTGCATCAAGCCTGAAATCCGAAACTGCGACTTGCAAAGCTGTTCCGTGATCTGGTCCCTGGACAGTGATGGTCCGAGATATCGGGAGTCGGGACCGAGACCGACCAGGGGACGCAGGGACCTCAGGTTGCCACAACGTATTGCCCAGCACAGTAGACTGCGAGTCTCCCGCATTATCTTCGCAACCTATGAGACGGCCCATGTTTGTTCCGGTCAAGTAGGGTCGAAGAGCGTGTAGGTTGCGGACGAGGCGTTGTAGTCACACGGGCAGAAGCCGAGGCACGTTCGATAATACGGCAGGAGGCCAGGGAAGCAATCGTCGAAGCTCAAGCGAGCAGACGCCTTGGTCTACAACAATCTGCAACAGCCTAGTCGAAAAGCCTAGGAGAGTTAAATAATAGGCGGATACTGCCACATCATTCACTCCGTATGGATCAACACCTTTGATAAACCTTGGCCTGCCTGGTATTCACAACAGTTATACTCAGCTAAATGGATTGAAATCCTACAGACCCACGTTTAAATGAGTGCGATCAATTGAGTAGTAAGATTTTACTCCGTCAATAAAGCAGAAAGACTTGGGTTGTTCAACTTCAAATTTGCCACGTTCAGTACTAACATGAGCTAAAAGACGGAAGACAGAATCCGTAAGTGAACTGTAACACCTTGATGATGGCTTGCTCTCCAAGCTGTATTGCCGACCAAAGCCTTTTTTCATCAGATAGGGTGCATATTGAAATCATGAACATAGCAGTCATGTACCTCAAGTCCAGCTCTTGTAGTGTCTGGGCATTGGTTTGGTACATAGTCGTAACAATGTGATTTTCCCACCGCGCTCCCTGGTAAATACCCCCCCTGGCGACGCGACCATCCAGCGCGAAAGCCATCGCGACGAAAAGCACCTCCTTGTAGCCTCTCGAAATACGCTTCCACGAGCCAGGCTACCCTTATGATGCAAATTACATTGACTTTGCTTTGATATTCCAAACCAGGACAAAAGTTGTCGTGGATGACGAAGAGAGCAGTATTTGCTCTACTAGGACCTGGGGTAGGAATAACATAAGACTCAGGGTCAGAACCAATTTCTCCTTTGCCATGGACCGTAAAGGTAAGGCCACCATAGGCAGAATCGTCGCCTGTTGCAGTGTGCTCTATCTTTTTGTATATGATCGATGGGAAAGGTTGACAAGTTATAGCCACTGAGCCGGTATTTGTCTCTCGGAAGATTTGCGTAGAAGAAACGATGTGCGTAGTGATGGCCAGTACGGACACGAACAGACGACTGGATGACAACATGTTCGTGTGGAAAGATTTGTCGCTTACAAATTACATTGAACAAATGGCTGAGCGAACGTCCTCGACCACACCAAGCCCTTAAATATAACGGGAAAGACTTACCAAAGGGAACGTAGTCCAGTACATTGCGTATTTACATTGTATCAGTATGTACGCGTATGCTGACGTATATTAGTCTAACGTAACTTCCCTATTGGTTTAGTCCAGCATGGAACTTGAGGTATATTTTGTAAGATTAGTCTTTCGGACTCTTAACGGGACTACCCGCACACAGAAAACTGCCAGTACTGCCAATCAAACACCGAGACAGCAAAAATAATTTCGATAAATATATGCCGCAGTCGCAAGCTGCTGCGTCAGCTCTAACCGCACGAAGCGTCTGCACAGGAGACCTTTTCGATAAATATATGCCGCAGTCGCAAGCTGCTGCGTCAGCTCTAACAGCACGAAGCGTCTGCACAGGAGACCGAGGCACCCACCCACTTCAATCTGTAGGTCTCCATCTTGCCCACGAACATCTGGTGCTGATGATATACTGCTGGGATACGTCCTGCTTGTTGTCGCTCTTGCCGTTGCAGCTGAACGTAATGTTGGAAGACTTCATCCTCTCCACCGTCCTCATTTAACTGCACAGAGTAATTCCTCCGTGCTATTTCTTCCACCCCAGCCTCCACCTTGCGTTTGAATACCTGTTCTACCTCCTCATCCTAATTCAACTGAGCATCTCTTTGAAATACCTTCTACTCTTATTAGGAAGATTAATTTACCTACTCCAGAAGTACCACTAAACCTAATTCTTAAATTATATATATAACACTATCTAGTAGATTCTAAACCTGTAGTAACCTAAAGATTTATCAAAAAGGAATATAATATACTGTTAGACTTAAATTTATATAAGAATTAAATTCAGAGAAAAACTTCGAAGATCTCTTATTTCTTTAAGTCTAAAATTAGTAGACTTTATAGTTTTAAGATATAGTTCTCCACTATCCTTATTTAACTACACGAAGGAATTCCTCTATACTATCTCTTCCACTCTAGCCTCCACCTTATATTTAAATTTCTATTCTATCTTCTTATCTTAATTTAACTTAATATCTTCTTTATATACCTTCTAGGTTTATTAGGAAGACAAATTTACCTACTCTGGAAGTTTAATTAAATCTAATTTTGAAACTATATATATTATACTATTAAGTAGATTCTAGATTTTTAGTAACCTAAAAGTCTATTAAAAAGTTATATAATATACTGTTAGACTTAAATTCACACGAGGATTGGATTTAGAGAAAAATTTTAAAAGTCTTTTGTTTCTTTGAGTCTAAGATCGGCAGACTTTATAGTTTTGAGATATGGTTGACACTAAGCTGGAGTTTTAAAACTTGGTTGTTAGTCTCCTCCCGTCTAGAGAGGTGTTACGACCCAACAGGACCAGGGCTGAGTTACAGGGCGCCCGGCGGCTACAGGGTATTTTGTATGCACGAAGGGAAGGATACGACAGGAACCCACCGGACTATGGAGGAACTATGGTATAGGTTATGTGGTGATAAAAGATAAGTGATTACTCTGCAGGATGAGTGATTGGTCAGTGGATCCCTAAGGTGATTAGTGGAGCTAAGTAATTACTAGTTACTAGTGGTGATTACTTCTCGTCTTTAGATTAGTGAAGAGTAGTATAATACTAATAGGAGTAGGAAAACCTATAGTATTATAGATTTATATATAGGATAAGCTTAAGTCTGCTTAAAGTTAGACTTCTATAGCTTTTTAGTAATTAACTTTATTAATCTTTTTTGAGATTTTTAGCTTTATTTTTGTGATTATCTTATAACCTTCTTGTTAGATTTACACTTAATTACTGTAAGTTCTGAAGACTTGATCTTATTAGTATAATAATAATATTATTACTTATATATTATAGCCTTAATTTACTACTAATAGACTTACCTCTGCTAGACTTAAGGTTAGCTGTAATATTTTAATTACTTCTGTTTAGTAAGTTAATTTTATGAAGCTTACTTAATAATATTTAGGAAAGAATATTATTATATCTGCTAAATACTAAACTTCTTCTATTTCTTCTGGTTCTTAAGGAATACTTCCTAAGGGTAAATAACCTATTAAGATTCTGGATTAGGAAATGAAGGATGTTAAACTTTCTAGTGATGAAGAGGATGATACTGCTGAGTTTGTATGATAGTTTTAGAAGATTAATAGAGATATAGTTAAGATGCAGGAGATTATTAATAGTAATGCTGTAGAAGTCTGTTGACTTTAGTAGAATCTTTATAATAATCTGGATCAGTAGTGATTTCTTGCTTTTTAGTAGGAGGTTAGTATTTTTTATACTACTGCTAATATTATTTAGACTCTAGTTAAATTACGCGAGAAACTTTAACTTAATATATCTTAGGTTTTCAATAGAACTCCTAGATATCTTAAAGGATTCTTTACTTAAGTTAGAATTTATTATTAGTTTTATAATTTCAGTTTTAAGGATGAAGCTGAATAAGTTATTTATACTACCTTATTCCTTAAGGGAAGAGCTTTCGTATGGTTTAAACCTCATCTTACTAATTTTCTTATTTATAATTAGAATAGTCTTAAGCTAGAGACTTAGATTATCTTTATAGGCTACTATAGCTTTAAAAATGCTTTAATCTTACTATTCTAAGAGTTAGATAAGTAATAATAATATAAATAAGATCTTACAGCTTTTAAATAGAAAGGTGTAGTTACATATTATATAGCTGAATTCAGATGTATTTACGTTAGATTTGACTATACTAATAATATTAAGATCTTTATATTCTATTAAGAACTGAAAGAAGATATTAAAGATGAACTTATTAAGTAAGATAGACTTAGTGACTTTATTATATATGCTAAACTTACTATTAAGATTAATAACTAACTTTTTGAGCGTTACTATAAGAAAGGTGAATAGTAATAATTTTAATAACCTAATAGTGGATGTAAATACTAAAGACTACTATATACCCACTGGAGCTAATATAACAATTGGGAAACTAAATAATAATTTACCCTATAATAAAGTATATCTTACAGTTATTACAGTAGACTTATAGACCTTACTACTGGAGCTGCCATTAAAAATAATAAATAATAAGACTTTAAATACTATAATTACAACAAACTAGGATATATAGCTAACGACTACTGCTTACCTAAATGCTAGTAGTAAGAATAATAATTTCAGCTAGTATCTAAATAAACCTAATAAATTAATATTACTAAGAAGGAAATACTTTATATCTCTCTAATTTAGATAGTCTATTTTGATAATATTTATATTATATACTAAGGATCTAAAAATAATATAGAATAGTATCCTAAGAAACTTTCTGGATGATTAGGATATAATACTATATTATATGATATACTACTGTATACTAAGAAGATACTGGTAGTAGCTACTGTTAAGAAGGAAGAAGATTTTATACTAATCTCTAAATGAGACTGGATGTAAGAGAATAAAGTAGTACTATTATAGCTGCAGGCAGTTGAGAGAGAACTTTACTATAGGATCAGCTAAATATCTAATAGATAGTTACTATAGAAGATTCAGTATCAAATCCAGTAAAGAACTAACGCCAGAGGAAACCTACCTCTCACTCAAACTTTCACGTAATAACTTAAAGTAAGCAATAGAATACTAATAAAAACCCTCACTATAGTTAAGTATTATAAGCTAGAATGTAAGGTTAAGGAATAACTTAATAACCTCTATTAGTAAGGATATATTAAAATTAGTCTAGAAATCTATATTAATTTAAGTAACCTATTTAGATTAATTAATAATAATACTAAGTTAGATGACGACACTATTATAGACTTAGGATCCTCTATTTTATAGTAACTAAGTAGTAAAGAAGGTAAGTAATTTAGAATTAAGAAGATTTACCTAACTTAAGATAAGTAATTTATTATATTTTATAGAGTTTTAGGTAATTAGACTCTAAATTACCCTAAAATAATTCTCTGTAATATAGATAATAAACTTCTATAAACTAATCACCCAGCTTACTAAACTATCTTTTAGGTATATTATATATAAGATAATTATATACCACACCTTAGTAATAAATTCAATAGATAATTCTTCCCATAATAATTTAAATATAATCTAATTTTAAATATATATTTTAATATAGATCTACTATTTTAAGAATTTTAATATTTTAATAAAAACCACTTCGTAATATTTATATCCAGTAAAGACTACTCTATGGTATATATAAATAATATTATTAGTGAATAGATAGACTGTAAGTTAGATTACTGTATGATTCACTATATTAATAAGGTAAGAAAATGGTGTTATCGATATAATAAACTTCAGAAGTAAGGAAAAAACACTAAAGATAGACTAGCATTACTAATACTGAAGTATAGAGAATTAACATTCAGTAAGATACTTTAGGAAGGAAAGATTGTAACTTACTATTATGAAGATAGAATAATATTAGAATGGAGGTATTATAAGCAGTTAAAAAACTAGACTTACTTACTAAATAAGGATAAAGAAAAGTAATTCAGATAAGGTCCTTATGCTTAGTAATGGTAGAATATAATGATAAATATTTTTACTTTAACCTAATAGTGAATGGATATAAGATATAAGTTCTAATTAATTATAGTGTTTAAGGAAACTTTATATTACTATAAGTAGTGAATAAATAATAGATTCTATAGATGATAAAAGCTGAATTATACTAGCTATATACTGTTGAAGGAGAAAGTGTTAAGTATGGTAGAGGTATTATTAACTTGGAGACTATATACCTCCCTTTAAACTATTATAGCTAGAAGGAAGACTGTATTTTTAATATAATAGAGATAGGTAATTAGGAGATTATCTTAGGAATCTTATAGTTATAAAAGAATAATTTATAGATAGATTAGAGGATTAGCTATCTCTAATAGAAGGATTTAGTCTCTAAGGACTCTTTAGATAATAAGATTCTATATAAATTAGATATAACTCTAAGAGCATAAAGATTTATTACCTACCTATAAATTAAGGATACAGCAGCCTGGACGTTAATTATTACAGAAGTAGTAAAAGTCGATAACGAGACAGATTAACTTCAGACTATCCCTAATAAATACCGGATTTACGAAATACTTTTTGCAGAAGAACTTGAAACTGGACTACTAGAGTATATAAACTATGATCACGAGATCCCTTTGAAGGAGGGGAAGGAGTCTAGATTCAGTAAAATCTACAGACTTAATTAAATAGAAATAGAAGTACTTAATAAGTATATTAATAAATATCTTAAGAAAAATTATATTAGATATTTAATATTACTAGTAGGAAGCTTAATCCTATTTATATTAAAGAAAAATAGTAAGTTATAACTTTGTGTTGATTATTGATAACTTAACGACATAATAATTAAGAACTAATACTTACTACTACTTATATTGAAACTACGAGATTAACTTTATAAAGCTAACTAGTTTATAGCTCTTGATCTTAAAGGAGCTTATAACCTTATCTAAATCAAAGAAGGTAAAGAATAGAAGATTACTTTCAGAATAAGAAAAGGATTTTATGAGTACCTTGTAATATCCTTTAGACTTACTAACATACCCGTAATATTTCAATCTATAATTAATTACATGCTATATAAATACTTAGATGTCTTTTATATAGTATATCTCGATAATATCTTTATTTACTTAAGAATGCTTGAAGAATATAAGGAATATATTCACAAAATATTTTAGAAACTTTAGTAAGCTAAGTTACTAGTTAAACTAGAGAAAAGCGAATTTCATATATAGTAAGTAGAATACTTAGGATTTACTATTATACTAGATATAATTAAGATATTAACTAAGAAGATTCAGGTAGTTAAGAATTAGCTTATACTGATAAATATTAAGGAAATTTAAGCTTTCCTTAGATTTACTAACTTTTACTAAAGATTCCTTAAGGATTACGCGAAAAAGATAATCTTACTTACTGAATTTATATAAAAAGATACTAAGTTTAATTAGACTAATAGATAAGAAGAAGTATTTTAGGATATTAAGAACTAGGTTATCTTAGAATCTATTCTCATAATTCTAGATTCTAATAAACTATTTGAAGTTAAGATTGATACCTCAGACTACACTATAGGAGGATAACTAGGATAATGAGACGCTAAGGAAGTATTTTATTCTTGCGTCTTCTATTTACATAAACTTAGTGGATTAGAATTTAATTACTAGATCTATAGTAAAAAACTTATAGTTATTATTAAAATATTTTAAGAATAGAGACTATAACTCTTAGGAACTAAGTATGAAGTTTAAGTCTATATAGACTATAAGAACCTTGTATACTTTATGATATCTAAGAATCTTAATAAGTAATAAATCTGATAGTTAGAATTTCTTTCAGAATTTAACTTTGTATTATTTACTGTAAAGGAATAGAAAATGGAAGAGCTGATATACTCAGTTAAAGATTAGATTATAACGTCCCAGTATTAGAAGAAATATAAGTTATCCTTAAAATAGATATAGATAGAAACCTTATATTTATATAGAAGCTGCTCTTAATTACTAGATAAGTTAGTATTAGTATAACTAGAAGAATGATATATAAGATAATTAGAAATATTTATAGTGTATTAGTATATAGATATTAAGAAGTTACTAAGATATTTAAAAGGATTTGATAACATTATAATAAAAAGATTATATAATAAGATGTAATTAATATGATTAAGAATTATAAGATTTACCTTAAAAGTAAGCCTAGCTAATATAAACTTTATAGTGAATTATAATCCTTACTAGTATCTTAAAAGCTCTAGGAATTAATTTCCTTAGACTTTATTGTTAAGCTACTAAAGTTATGAGAATTACTTACTAGAGTATATTATGATAGTATCTTTATTATAGTGGAATAACTTACTAAATATACTTACTTTATTCTATATAAAGAATTAAGTATAGTAGAAGATTTTATATATATCTTCCTCAGAATTATTGTTAGCTAATATAAGTTACCTTAGGAAATTATGTCTAATAGAGATAAACTCTTTATGTCTAAGTTTTAGAAATTCCTGATTTCGTAACTTGGAGTGAAGTACTGCCTGTCTATTACTTTCCACCTACAAACTAATGGTTAGACCGAACGTATTAATTAGATTCTTAAAATCTACTTTAGATACTATATTAACTACTAATAAAATAATTAAGTCACTTTATTACTAATAGCTTAATTCGCTTATAATAGTGTAGTAGGAGAAAGTATTAAAGAATCACTTTTCTATCTAAATTATAAATTTAATCCCACTATATATAGAGAACTTTAATAAGGAGAATAAGTAGTAAAAGTGATAGTAGATATTTTAAGGCTATGTGAACTTCAGAATGAACTCCTAAAAGAACTTAAATTTATTAGATAATGAATATGTAAATATATTAATACTTTAAGGATTAGAGGATTAATTTTTAAGGAGGGAGATAATATCTATCTTACTAGATGAAATATTAAAACTAAATAACTAAGTAATAAATTGGACTTTAAGAAATTTAAACTTTTTGAAATTATTCGTAAAATTTCGAATATTAACTATAAACTTTCACTACTAGATACTATAAGATATTATCTAGTTTTTTATATTTCACTTTTTGAATTAGTACTAAAAGGATCTTACATGAAAAATTACATTAAAGTTAATTTAGAATAAGAATATAAAGTAGAATAAATTATTAACTATATTAATTAATAAGATAATATTAAGATATAATACCTTATTAAATAGAAAAGATATAGTTATGTAGAAAATATATAGGAACTAGTATCTAGCGTTAAACACCTTAAAGAACTTTAAGAATATTAGGAATAATAAGCTAATAAATTAACTATAATACTTATAATTCAGATTAACAGACTAGTTTATATTTAACACTCTTAACCTAAGTATTAACTAGATAAAAGACCTTAAGGAAATAAAATATTTCTATATTTAGGAATACTATATTCTGGAAACTAAGAATTCTTAATTACCACACTAGGAGTATTAAAATTAAAATTCGCTAAGTTAGGATTACTTAATATAGTATCCTAATTAATTACCCTAAAAATATTATTTAACTGAGTATCTAAAATAACTATATTCTTATTTATTACAGGTAAACTTAATTCCACTTTAGTGTTATTATTAGTAATAACCCTTCCTCGCTTGAAGATATTCTGCTTTGTCTTCTGGATATAATCCAGCCTCGCGAGTGATTTATCTATTTCTGCCTAAGCTTTCCTTAGTGCTGCAGCCTTCTTTAGTAAAACCTCCTCTACTATTTCTTCTTCATTTTCTAAATAACTAGTTTCATTAAGTAAGCAATTAACTATCTAGTTAGCAAAATAATATGCCACCCGAGACCTTCTGAAAAAAAAAAAAAAAAAAAAAAAAAACCCCCGTNNCCCCCCGGGACCTTTTAAAAAAAAAAAAAAAAAAAAAAAAAAACTCACGTTCACACATAGCATTCTGCAACGCGTTGCATGAACAACCTAAACGTGTGTATTCACTACAAACCTCCATCCTGCAAAGCATTTTACAACGCAGACCTTTAGAACAATAATAAGAATATAGTATCATATCTATATTAAACTCTTTAATATGTAGCATATAATGTTAATAACGATAGGTAGAAGTGGAAAAATCAGAAACTAATTCTGATATTATCGTAAATATAATAAGAAGTAAGGAAGTATATTATAAACTAATAAGTGGAAGTTACCTACTTATATCAGTCTTAAGGATAAGATTCTTCAGAGGGGAGACCTAATATTATAATCTAATAGGACCAGGGCTAAGTTATAAGGTATCTAGTAGCTATAGGGTATTTTATATATATAAAGGGAAGGATATAATAGGAACCCACTAGATTATAGAGGAACTATAATATAGGTTATATAATAATAAAAGATAAGTAATTACTCTATAGGATAAATAATCAGTTAGTAGATCCCTAAAGTGATTAGTAAAACCAAATAATCACTAGCTACTAATAGTAATTACTTCTTATCTTCAGATTAGTGAAAAATAATATAATACTAATGGGAGTAGGAAAGCCTATAATGCTATAGACTTATATATAGGATAAGCTTAAGTCCGCTTGAGGTTAGACTTCTATAGCTTTTTAGTAATCAACTTTATTAATCTCTTCTAAGACTTTCAGCCTTACCTTTGTAATTATCTCACAACCCTCTTGTTAGACTTACACTTAATCACTGTGAGCCCTGAAGACCTAATCTCATCAGCATGACAATAATACTATTACCTACATATTATGGCCTCAACTTACTACTAACAGACTCACCTCTGCTAGACCTAAGGCTGGCCGTAACAAGAGGTACTGTGTACTGTGTCAGCTTGCTGACAGAATCCGCTGCAAGGGCGGTGTCGATAGTCTGCTTGTGCTGTGGGACGTCCTCGAGAAGCTGCGAGGTCTCAGTGGAGTTGAGGTCTCAGGGGACTTGGACGGCCGCTTGAGACGGCCACGAAACCTTTGGAGTCTAGGGCCGGAGCCAAGGTCTTCTTTCTAGCTATCGAGTGTCCTCTCGAGTTGCTGAAGAAGCTGCTGACAAATATGGAGATGATGCGGTTACAGAATGGATGTGGACCTGATCTGGGAAACCCCTTCCGCCGCAGCTTCGGTTTCCAGTTGGAGGCTACCAGGGAAAGATCATGCAGGATGACAGAATGATTTCGCACAGCAGAGGAAAGCTCGTCCACCTTCTTTTACGATCTCTTGACGTCTTTACATAGTTTATCGTCGCTTGGACCACGAGGTTATCAAGAGATACCAGCCGGGCAATGCTTGCCGAAATATGGAGAGGGTCCATGTCACCGAAGCAACGCCTAAAGTGACAGCCAAAGACGGGGTGAATGACTCATGACGCAACGTCGTAAATGGTGGTTTGAAATGCGGTGATGTTGAAGGCACTCACTTGAGCATGGAGACGTAAGACTTCATCTTGATACCAAGATAATCAAATGATGGATCGACAGTCGACAATGTCGATGGAGCAGCACTGTTGGTTGATTCGAGACCAAGGCATGATCTTTTGTACTTCAGGGACTAGAACGTACGGTGCCGACGTGGGTTCGCAAATTGGATGCTCGCCATCACGATGGCTTTGGTGGAAGCTGAATAGACTCGTCGTACCAGTTTCGAAGTACTGAAATAATGTATGTTAGACAGAAGCTGAACCGTAACGGCCAGTCGACTATTGACCAGACGCATGGATTGCAACGTCACGTCACGTGTAACGAGTGCGGTTCTCCGCTTGAAGGTATTGCAGATTTTGCCAAGCTTCATACTCCGATAGGCTCAAGTTGTTAGACCTCTGGTATGCCCGTCGTCCACTCAGAGTCGTCACCCGAGTACTATGTTATATGAATGCTGATGATAGCAGTGGTCAAACAAAGTTAATTGGCCGTGAGATCTAGTCTCTCTTTACAACAGCAGCCGAGTCAAGTGGTATCAGTACCGTCAGCTTTGAACAAGCGGAGATGGGCCAGCAACTGTGGGCGTGCAGGGTTGTGAGATGAGGCGTAAGACCGACGGAGGGCGATTGAGAGGATCCAGGGGGGGGGAGCCAGTCTCATATTAGCAGCGACGCGAGCTTCAAACTCACTTAAAGTGAACGCCAGTCGGCTCATAGTAAGTCACAAACTACTCGCAGACATCAAACACTCGAGGGAGTAGAATAATGCCATCATGCGGAGACGCAAATTGAAGATAGCAATGTACCTCTACTTATGCCAGACAGTGTAAGACTTCATCCTCCCGTTTTGCCAGTCCGAGAGGACACCCGTCGCCCGATCCCCGTCATAGCAGGGCGGGTCCCAGGTCGCACCGCCGGTAGGGCAGTTGTAAGTACTGCAGGGAGACGTCAGATTCGTCGAGAATGTCAAGGCTCATGACGTTGACTTACTCGTAGAATCTCGCGCAAGCGCTATCCTTGAGAATGACCCAGTTCGCCTTCTGGGCCCAGCCGTCTGGACCACTTTGCATGTTGACTGCATGACACGTCAGACGAGAGACCAACGCCACAAAAGCCTGCTATGAAGGTGTTTTATTCGTGAGATGAGCCACTCACCACAGCTGCCTGCTGCCGGGCAGACCTCATGAGACACATAGTCGACGAGGTCGGATCTCGCAAAGGTGAGGCTGATTTGGTCCCGGCTTTTGTCGCAAACTGCCGCGACGAGAGGCGCGAGAAGGGCCATGGCAAAGAACTTCATGTTTGCGGATTTGCTGGTGTCGTGGGGTGAAGGTGAAAATCAACAGCCTTGGGATGGATGAAGAGTAAGCGTCACTGTTGACTTTTGCTCACAGCTGCCCAGTGACAATGGCGTAGACTCTTATAGTAACTAGGAAAGTCACAAACATCTCACATGATATCATAAACTGTTCATGCTTGGACCGGAATCTCATGTCAGAGTATGAAGGATTCTGGATTCTGCAACTCTTGGGCAAAGTGCGATCCGTCCAATCGGATGCCTTTGCAATCGTAAGACGACCTTCCTAAACCGCATGAGATACGGAGCGGCCCGCCTTTGCTGCTTGGATACTGTCAAGATGTGCACAGTTCTCACATAAGAATTGATGAGATTGACATGCCCGTCGCATTGAACCGCCCGATATCCCAGACACCCAAGAGCTGATATGAGTGTAGGCCGTAAGCCTTAGGTTACAACTGAATCCTTCGGGAGGCGTGCGTTGATCTCGCTACCATGTTTCTGCAAAGCCGGTACGACATCGAGTCTCATTGAGACTCTTTCAACGGATAATCAAGCAGCATGAGCGAAATACATGGATGTGTCATAAGTTTATTTCATGTTCATCATGTCATACCAGCCGTGGCCGTATCTGGGTCTCATTCTCACGGACCGCTCCCCAGGTCTAGATCTCATAGCGATCAGTCTCATCTTGAACAGGTCTGTACGTGAAATAATCAAACACGGCCTCCTTGGCCGTGCCGTTCAGATCCGACGCCGCAACACCCACAAACGCACCCGTGAAGCTGCCGTGCGCCTGATGCCCACCGCACTCGTCCGAGAGAACGGACGCGTCAAACACCGGCCCGACCTCCTCCAGCTGCCCGCCCTCCAGCGCGTAGTAGAACCGCAGCGCCGGCCCGCGGATCCTCAGCGCGAGCCTCACCTTGCCCCCGTCCGGCAGCGGCACCGGCTCGACGAGGGGCGTCCGCAAGCTCCCCTCGGGCCACGAGGCCTCGGACGTCTGGATCAGCAGTTCGCGCTCGCCGGTCGAGGTGGCCGTGACGGTGAGGTAGAAGAAGTTGTAGCGGCAGTAGTAGGCCGTCAGGCCCGCGAACTCGCGCTCGTCGGCGGGCGAGAAGGCGAGCGTCGTCTCGGCGTCGTACGAGAAGTGCGTCTGCCGGCGCGCGACGAGGGCCTGCTCGAACCACGAGCCGACGGACTCGCGCCCGACGAGGGTGAGCTCCCCGCCGGCGCCGGTGCGGAAGATGCGCTCCGGTTCGGGTGTGCGCAGCCACTGGAAGTCCAGGGGGAGGCCGCGTTCAAAGGTGTAGTGCCGTTCGGCCCAGTATGGCGCGTCGTCGCGGGTTCCCGGGACCTCGACGCGCAGCGAGGGTACGGGGCCGTTCTTGACGTATAGCCAGTCGTCGGTGCCCCAGTAGGCTTCCTGGATGGCCGTTTCGCGGCCGAGGACGCAGCGGCGCTTCTGCGTTGTCGGACGGCCGGTGAGGTGGACGACGTACGTCTTGCCGTCGGGCGTGTCGACGACGTCGCCGTGTCCCGCGCGCTGGAGGGCGGCGAAGGGCGCGTCTTTGGAAGTGATGATGTGCTTCTGCGGGTGCAGTTCGTACGGGCCCCAGAGGTTGCGGGAGCGGGCGAGGGTGCAGGCGTGGTCGTAGGCGGTGCCGCCCTCGGCGGTGAGGAGGTAGTACCAGCCGTTGCGCTTGTACAGGTGCGGACCCTCGACCAGGGCGAGTTCGGTGCCGCGGAAGACGTTCTTCTTGGGCCCGACGAGCTTGCCGGCCTCGGGGTCGAACTGCTGGAGCACGATGCCCGCAAAGGCGTGGGGCCGGCGGCGGTGGTCCCAGAGCATGTTGACGAACCACTTCTTGCCGTCGTCGTCGTGGAAGAGGGAGGGGTCGAAGCCGGACGAGTTGACGTGCCAGGGGTCGGACCAGGGGCCCTCGATGGCGTCGGCGGTGACGATGTAGTTGTGGGTGTCCTTGAAGGAGCCGTCCTTGCGCTTGACGTCGGTGTAGACGAGCCAGAACCTGGAGCCGTCGTGGGTGAGGCAGGGCGCCCAGACGCCGCAGCTGTCCGGGTCGCCGCGCATGTCGAGCTGGGATTTGCGCGTGAGGGGACGCGTGACGAGGGACCAGTTGGCGAGGTCCTTGGAGTGGTGGATCTGGACGCCGGGGAACCATTCAAAGGTCGAAGTGGCGATGTAGTAGTCGTCTCCGACACGGAGGATGGACGGGTCCGGGTTGAAGCCGGGGAGGATGGGGTTCCTGACGGTGGGCATGATGGGTGTCACGATGTTGGCGAGGAGGAGGAGTGAGGTTTGAGTTTAGAGTCAGGCCGGAACAAGGGATGAGGACCTGCAAAGCTTCAGGAAGAAAGCCATCGTTTCAAAAAAGTAAAAAGATGAGTTGAAGTATGTTGCGCAAGGTATGTGAGGGCCTATAGTTGGATCAAGGTTGACGTGATCTCCACGCCTCCACAACTTGCATTTAGCCGGGCTGGGATGATTCGTGAGAATGTCGACCGAGAACCTCCACAACGACTGCTGTCTATCCGTACCCCGCAAGGAGTGAGGGGAGGTTGGGTGATGTCAACGAAGAGACTCGACGATGGTTGAACACGCGGCTTCTTTTTCCATGTTTGTCTTGGAGGTAGGTAACTTGGAGAGTCGGCCATTCCTTGAAACTTTGCGTGTTGTAGAGTCGAGTTTCAGGTGTCACCACTTACTTGTGCAAGACATACTGTCATCACTCCTCACCGTTTCATTCACAGCCTCGACACGCAGTTTGCAGTTGGAAGAGAGATGGACAGAAAGAGATATATTTGTCTACCCGGCCACGTCCCACACGTTGGTTCCCAGGTCTACATCAGAAAACCTCCGCCGCTCACACAGTGAGAAGTAAGAGGCTATTTACAAACAACACACACACACACACACACACACCGTCTAAGGCAGGGGGATGGCCTGCTTGTGGTTGACAAAGACACCCTCGGGGTCGTACATGGCCTTGAGCTTCTTGAGGCGTTCAAAGTTGCCGCCGTACAGACGGGCGCTCCACTCGGCCTCCTTGAGCTCGGTGTCGGCGTAGTTGACGAAACCGCGGAGGGGCTGGCCGTCGGCGACGAGGGCCTTCTCAAAGGGCGCGATGAGCTTCTTCATGTAGGCGGTGCCGTCGGCGGGGAAGGCGTCCGTGGGCTCGGGGGCGACGCCCTCCCAGCGGATGAGCCATAGGTTCTTGCCGTGGGCGTACGAGGTGTCGGCGTCGGAGATGTCGCGCGAGACGCCGCCCCAGAGGTCGAGGAAGCCCGACTTGCGCAGGTCCTTGCGGTTGAAGGCGAGGGTGGTGCTCTCGTAGAGGGTCTTGACCAGCTCCTCGGTGAGCGGGTGGTCGGTCGTGGTGGTCAGGGCCTGGGTGTAGAACGAACGGCTGCCGAGGGTGCCGCCGTCGGGCTGGTTCATGCCGGCACCGGCGACGAAGAGCTCCAAGTCCCAGAAGGGCATCTCGGCCTTTGTCAGGACGGTGGCGTTGGGGGCGAGGGCCTTGAGCGAGGTGATGAGGGGGGCGATGACCTTGTCCAAGTCCTTGGGGTTTCCGTAGAAGTAACCGGTGCCGGTGTAAGGGGGACCGCTGAGGGTCCAGCGGAGGGCGAGCTCGTCGGGACAGTCCTTGCTGAGGGCGAAGTCCTGGATGGCGATGACGGCCTTGGCGACAGTGGTGCTGTCCTTGGTGTCGAAGGTGATGTTGAAGTTGACGGCCGTGTCGAAGAGGGGCTTGTAGGTGTTGGTGGTGGCCGAGAGGATGATGCCGTAGGAGGCGCCGGCGCCCTGGGCAGCCCAGAAGAGGTCGGAACCCTTGCCGGCCTTCACGATGGTTCCGTTGTACAGCATGTACTCGACAGACTCGAGGCTGTCCATGGGGGTGCCGAGGTGGCGCGAGGTCGAACCGTAACCGCCACCGATGACGGAACCGACGAGACCGACGTGAGAGCTGCGGACGTGAGGGAAGTGCCGGCCGGCAGTGTCCCAAGCGAGCTTGGCGACGGGACCGACGTGGCTACCACCGCCAAAGGTGACTCGGTGGGTGGCCTTGTCGTAAGTCATCTCGTCGAAGGCGCCCATGCTGATGGCCAGGCTGCCCGGATCACCGAAGCCGTAGGCCTGGAAGGAGTGGTGAGCTCCGAGGGCGGTGGCCTTGGCCGAGGCGTTGCGAGCGCAGTCGAGAGAGAGGGCGATCTCGTCCCTGGTCTTGGGGAACGACAGCGCGGCCGGGTCGACCTTGATGCGCTGCTGGAAGATGGTCGTCTCCGTGGCCCAGGTTGGGTCGGTGCTGATGATGTTGCGAACACCGGCCTTGGTCAAGCAGGCCTGGAGAGCGGTGCCCTTGCTGGCGGTGGTATCCTGAGCACCGACCAGAGCGGGAGCGAGGTAAAAGAGCGATGCGACGACGAAGCGTCCAAAGGAGCGTGGTGAGTCCATGGCTGCTGCTGTTGTCGATGGTATGGGAAACAAGAGAGATTACAGCCAGCCCGGAACAGCAAGATTGAGGAAGAAACAAGAAGGAGAAACGAATGTCAAGTTGAAGAACTTGGGAGAAGGGGAAAATGTGGGAGTTGCAAAGCGTGAAGTGAAGAGTATGAGAGAAACAGACTGGGGCTATAAGATCGCGGACGAGTTCGTCTTATAAGTTATACACGATGGGGGCTATACGATTCACCATGTAGCAGTATGGAGCAACTCCAGAAACGACCCTGGTGAAAGACCAGGTATAGTATCCGTACTCCGTACTCCGTACTGCGTCTTCACCCTGCTTGTGAACTCATCTGCTGCCGAGTATTGCCAAGTAGATCGGCCAGACCAGAGTCACCAGATCGGACAGTCTTGTTCCCCGGTTCTCTCGGTCGTAGGGCCGGCCGTTCATGCTCCAAGTCGGCGAGACAGGGGGAAACAAAGTAGGGCAGAGCGAATCCAACGTCGCAGGTGGCTCTTTGCGTGGACCGTCCTGCTTGGCGAAGAACGAAGAAACCCCCACGAGTCCGCAGACGTCCGTTTGAAGCAATTGGTGAGCGCGGATGGTCTGGCCAAGGCCAAGGTATTCTTACTCTGCAATTTGCCTATACAGATACTCCGTACACACGCACAGGACAGAGTCAGGCCGAGCCTCTACATCACACCCGTTTAATCATATCAATCAACCTGGTTCTCCATCAGGCTTGGCGAGGGCACGCTCAGCCTCTTGACCTACCCATTCTGTCAAACCCTATCCGGGTGAGTCGCCCCGTGAAGGCGAGCGAGAGCAGGCCGGTCCCTGTCTGGAAGCTTCCGCCTCGACTCCGTTTGTCTGGAGCCCAGATTCAATCATCTATTTCGGAACTACCGATCAGCCCGACGTCCGTAGATTAGGGTTTGCGACAATAGGGCGGAAACCGGCGCAATTAGTCTGCTTGTGTTGTGTAGAGTAATAGACGCTGACAAGTAATATCGTGAGCATGGCATGGAAGAGATGGGATGGAGGCTCACGACGATGGACGAACTAGATGCGTACCATTGACCACCACGACCACCCTGGACACCTGCTGCTTGCGTACGAAGGTACATGGACGCGCGGGAAGTTGAACAGATTCCTCAGGTGAGCCTTCTTGTATCATGATAATCATTAATTGTCTTGGCTCATGCTGCGGTTGGTAAGGCTTGGAGTAGAAAGCCTTCGGACGAGTCATGAGAGGTCGCAAACCTGGGGACCCCTCTAATTACCTTCCAGACCGACGGCACTGTGGACGCATTCAGTTGAGCTCGTGGTTTTGCGCCATGGGCATTGCTGACAGCGCGGGCCCTTGAAGTCGTGGTCAAGGTATAATAACAGGTTTCGGATCCCCATGAAATTGCATCGTGGAGTTGAAGAGAGAGAGAGAGAGAGAGAGAGACTGAAGAAACCTGCGCAACTTGGCAGTCTAGCGAGCAATTTCTAGATCACCAGATCAATTCATTCTTTTTTGTAACATTCTTTCCCTCCCTCCCTCTTGGCCTCTTTTGGAACCAGAATTCCATTCGTTTCTCATCTCGCAAAGTCGTAGCAACACCTCCTCCATCTTGGTTGAGTTGGGTTGACCTTGCCATCTTGTCACAACTTATTTACTGCCATCACCACATCCCACTCATTCACACAATCATCGCAAATTCATTTGCGGCATATTATCTCCCTCTTTTTTTTTTTTTCCTTGACCAAGAAATAAGCCAAGGCTTCATCTTTTCACCTTTCACCTTCTCAAATCGGACAGTGATCCTCTAAAGAGCGTACATCGTCACCACCACCATGCGCTCCTCTCCCCTCAAGAACCTCTTGGCGGCATCGGCCTTGATGGCCGCGTCTGCCAGCGCCGTCAACCTCTGGACCGCCGACTCGGGCGGAACCGTCACGACGCTCTCCCTCGCGGGCTCCGCCGGTGGCAACTACAGCTTGACCGTCACTGGCAAGTCGGCCGAATGCGAGACCAACCCGTCCTGGCTCACCCTCGACGCCGCCAACAAGATCCTCTACTGCCTCGACCGCGGCGGCTCCTCGGCCCCCAACGGTTCCTTCAACTCCTTCTCCATTGGAAGCGGAGGTGCCCTGAAGCGTATCGCGCGTGTCTTGGCGCCTCCGGGCGGTGTTGCGGGAGAGATCGTGACCACGCCCTCTGGCGCTCGCGGATACGTCTCGGCCTCGTAGTAAGTTGATGACCACCTTCTCTTCTTGAAATCTTCCTCCGAGCTCCCTTTTCCGAGCTGTCAAATCGCTTCGACATGGGACGACCATCCCTCCGTTCCTTCATCTCATGCGGACCAATCGGGCAGCATCAGTTGCGCCGCTTGTCGACGCTCCCATGTCGACGACACCATCACCCCAGTCTAGAATCCCGTCCACCTGTTCCCCCATCGTATCTCATTACACCAGACAGAAAACAAGGCCACAACTGAAGACTCGGTTCGACTAACACCTTCTCTGCAGCAACCGAAGCGCCATCGGCGTCTTCGCCCTAGGCGATAAGGGCGCCTTGCCGGACGCCGAGGCCCTCGAGGTCATCTTCCCGACTCTCGAGAAGCCCGGCCCCGTCGCCGCCCGCCAGGACGCGAGCTACCTCCACCACGTCATCAACGACCCCGAGGGCAAGTTCGTGCTGGCCGCCGACCTGGGCGGCGACAAGGTGCGCGTCTACAGCTTCGACGACAAGGCCGTCGCGCCGCTCAAGGAGGTCGACGGCCTCGTCACCGGACCGGGAGTCGGTCCTCGCCACGGTGTCTTCCGCAAGGCCGCCGGCGGCGACCTCTTCTTTTACTTCAACGGCGAGCTCGACCAGAAAATCTACTCGTACAAGGTCGAGCACAAGGGGTCCGGTCTGGCCTTCACCAAGGTCTCTTCCATCCCTGCCATCGACGCTAAATTGCCTGCCACAAAGGCCCCTACAAGCGAGATTGCCATAACCGTGAGTTTCTTTCCCTCTCTCTCCCTCTATCTCTCTCTCTCTCTTTACCGTGTGTGTACCGGTACTCTGGTCTTCTGCTTTTGTTCGTCTGCATCTTCATCCCTGCAGGCCTGGAGATCAATTTCTGGGCCTTATTTCGATTGCCGGCCCAAACGTCCCCCTCGAGGCCAGGGGTCTCTCTCTCCCACTCGCTCGCTCCTTATCCGCAGTAATTCTGCTGGGTTCTTTTCTGCCTCCGGATTTGTCATGCCACTCAAATCTTCAACACCAGTCGGTTGTCTCTTGGCTAACGTGGACTCTGCCCAATAGCCCGACCAAAAGTTCCTCATCGTCTCCAACCGCGACGTTTCCTTCCGCGACTCTCCCAAGTTCGGCTCCGGCCCCTCGGACACCCTGTCCACCTTTGCCATCAAGGAGGACGGCACTCTGGAGCTGGTGCAGCTCGCCCCCTCCGGCGGCTGGTCCCCGCGCCAGTTCTCCATCAACAAGAAGGGCGACCTCATCGCCGTCGGCCACCAGAACAACAAGACCGTCGTCATCTGGAAGCGCGACCTCGAGTCCGGCAAGATCCTCACCGAGGCCGAGGGCGGCAAGGTCGGTGTTGTCACGCTCACCGGCTCTGTTGTTGCCACCATCTGGAATGAGTAGATGACGGTCCCGCACAAAGGAAAGCAACTATGAGATTTGGACGTATACAGTAGACTTGGACTTGCGGTACAACAAGATATCCTTGATGGTGTTCCTTTTTTACCTATCTAAATATGCAACAGCATCTATACATTTCAATTCAAGCGCAATTCTTCTAATACAAGTCAACAAGTGAATGAGAGTTGAATGCTGTCTCTGTCAATTGCCTATGGCCTTGGGGAGGGATAAGATGGAGCACGGGAAATTACCAATGACTCATACCCGGTCTTTGACTTGTACTGTCAACATCCGCATCGTCAAGTTACTTCTCATCAGCTTACTCCTCGTCAACATAGTCCAACACACAGCATGTCACAAACAGGTCTCCCTGATGGACGAAGCGATCCACAATGCCCAACGGCGCTGAGCGAGTCCCCCTTCTCGTTCCTGAGAGTCTTCTTGACCTCGACCTGGATTCCCTCCCTTGAACGACTCAGGATCCCCTGTCGGCAATTCCGCAGGTTACCACTCAATAAAACCCACCTTACTGTGCGCGTGTGATGAAACCCGTCCCGTCAGCCCAGCCCGAAGTCGCAGTAATGTCTCGCAGCAAAGCCGCCGGCGCCAAGAGACAGGACATATTATTTAGACCGTCGCCCTAAAGCTTCCTGTTTAGCGTCGCGGGCGGCGGGCTGGGATTTATCAGCTTCGCTGCCACGTTGTAACTCGCAGCACTCCGTTTGCGAACCCCCCCGGGTATGTATGTGGCAATCACACCAGATGAACTGGTAATTGTGGCCCATTTATCCGTCGGTCACTGCCGTAACGCTCCATTACGAATGTAATCCGTTTCTGATGATCCTTCTCTCAAGTCTAACCAGCGAGGTTGCACCAAATACTATGGCCTCGCCGAAGTGGCAATGATTAACATGACTGCAACCATAAAACTACTCGAAGCTCAAATCTTGGACTTCAGCTCCGCTGACCTCTGCAAATTTCCGCTCCCCCTTACTCAAGTTCCCATCGCCGCAAGGTTTACTGTACGTCTTGGCAGACGACGAAATTGTGTCAATTTTATAGCTGTACTCCAAGTATCCGTACCGCCCTGAACTATGCAGCCCGCTGACGTCTATTAGAGTTCATCCACCTGTATAATTGCCAAAGCAAAGGTGGATCTTATAGAGACCAAGAAGATGCTGGAGATCTAGTTTATCAGAGTTGTTGACGCGCGGCAATGTTGTTTATTTGAAGGCCACTAAACCTGAAAAAAAATCCGAGAAGGTTTCTTCCAGCCCCAGTGGCCGATCTGTATCCTCCGGATCTGCTGAGATTCTACGCATGACGTACTAACATTAACCTAAGAGGCTGCGGTGATGCGACCTCCTTGAATATCGCAGCCCCTCAATTTCAAACAACAAAAACCCAGCGTCTTCCCCCTCCGCCGGTTCGGGACTTCGACAAGATAGAGTCCGAGCAAGGCGAGGCCCCCTACCGCCACAATGCGGAGGAGGAGGAAACAAACCGCACATTGCCGGATCTTTGGGAGGGGGGTTGATTGAGCTCCCAAAATGTTTGATCGCAACCTCTCGCTTTCTCCACGGCGGCCATTCCGATCAACACGGTCCTAAACCCCATCACGCACCGGGTCGGAAAGTACTGTCGGTGAGGAACTAGCTGGACGCAACATGAGACGCGTCACGCAGATTCTGCCGCATGCGACATCGCAGGTGCCGAAGAGGACCGGCGGAACTCCCCAGGCGCGAGACGTCAAGCGAGGACAGCCGCCGGGCCGCGTGGGCACGTATGGGGGCTGGGTTCTGGGTGAGTGAAACTGCGCATGTCGGTTCGCATCTTAGGCGTCGTCGCATTTTTGATCATCTTCGGGCACCTCATCAACTCTGGGACAATAGCTCTGTAAGCGTCGGGTTTATATCACTTGCAGGTTTTCTTTGAAGGACACTCACGTTAGGTTAGGTTGCAGGTTCAAGACCGCGTTGTTAGACGTAGTCAGAAATTCGCGGCAACCCGTTCATTGGGGAAGAAGGTGGAGATTTGCTTAAATACTCAAGCTCAAGAAACATGAAGCATTTCTACATATGTTTTTGGTCTCTGGATACTTGCTCATGTAGCTTGTTGATAAGGCAAGCGCTGCTGCAACTGGACGAGAGGATGGCCGTTGAGACCAACATAGATAAGTGAGCCCTTGAGTGTCTGTACATGCAGACCGTGTATAGACGACTAATGAAGTCAACTCAGTGAACGACAACACATTATCTGTTGAGTGTTGTTGGCATTCACTTGGCTATGTCCCTCTTCAACAGATGATTGGCAATATCTTAGCATCGATCAAAGTCAATGTTTTACTAAGTTGAACGCAGTGCTACTCGACATGACCTCCAATTATATCATGGTAGTAGTCTACACTTCTGTCTGCGTATTTGATCAGCAATCAACTTCAAATAGGATTGGTGATTACACTTTCCATCCTATTCTTGTGCCAAAGGTAACGTGCCGTCGCCATGAGATGGCTCGTTCAAGATTTTCTCCTCCCCAGACAGATTGAGTAAAGGAAACAAGGCAAAAACCAGCACTTTGAGATTTGTGCGTGTTTCCAAAAGCTCGCGATAACTCCTCTGCTTGTAACTTGGTCATTTGGCACTTTACCTAGGAAGTTGAAATTTAACATGTTTCGGGACTTTGTTCGCTTCTGCCATTTGAAATCTGAATTTGAAGATCATGTGGGCAGACTTTACCGCTACTATTAGACGAAGTTTCCGCTACCATGAGAGAAAATCTTCCATGAGCTAGGTTGTGCCCTTGTAGAGCATCTACGTTGCTGCTGCCACAGTTGGATGAAACAGATACTCCTAATCAACACAAAATTGGCCAGCTAACTCATCTGGTCAGTGGTAGGTATTAGTGGACAGCCAGCCTGGCGACGCAGGTAAAGTGGCTACTCGACAGAGACACGCACACCCCTCGCGTGGACCCTCTAGATCTTACCATTCCGAAGGCGAGGGGAAGTGATGTGTTCTTCCCCGACGATAAGTGAATGACTGCCCTTTCGTCGTATGACATCTTTAGCTTGTATCAGAGGTGAAATACCCGCCATGTCCGAGTGCCTATTAAAAAAGGAAAAGGTTTATTACTTTTCCTACATTCCTCTCCACTAATCCCGAGAACATTTGCTAAAACTCACTGGATCATCTTAATTACATTTACTAATTATATCCCATATTTCTTTCTTCTTTTCTGAAGGTATTTAGAATTAAAAGTCTTTATATCCGGACCTCCTAGTAGACTCATCTGAGCGGAAAAATCACTTTGTAGTAGCATAGTACTCTAACCTTCCAAGCATTCGGATACTATTGTCTCGCGGCAATAGGTCCCACTGCCTTCCCATTCATATAGAATGAGCGATCCAATCTTGATTTCACGTAACACAGGACAAAATGACTTTTGGTGTCAGCTGTTCTTGCGTAATTTCTGACTGCATCTGCATGTCAGCCCAACCACCCGTGTCGAGTTTAGACCTGAGCTGAAGCGCAGTCGACTGGACCTAGAAGTAAACACATGCTGCTCTGACATCCACCTCGACTTCGTTGGGTCCGGAGACAATGCCTAGCAATGCACTCAACCAGAGAGATAGTCTATCGTTTTGTTTTCGAACACAGGCTATGAATCAAAATACACTATATACTCCAAAATGGCTGAGGCTATCGGCCTTGCTGCCAGCATCTCATCGATAACCTCGACTTTTTCGTTAGCACTACACCGTCTTCGCCCTCATGTGCTTAACCAGCCAGACCAGAGATTAATTCGGCGAACCAGCGCCATCGCGGAACGAGTCACGGAGATCAACTCACTATACGATGATCTTTTTGAAGAGCAGGAAGGAGGACTACCGGACTATGCCGCTGCTGACTTCCACCGCACTCTCCACAGGACGCCCCAGGCCTTGCTTGAGATTTCCCAGGAACCAATCGACAAATGGATCGAAGAAAACGCGGCCGTGAAAGGGGAGCTAAACGCTGCTGTCTCTCGCTTGGAGGAGAACAGCCGCGCCCTTGAATCCATCTTTCAAACGCTGGTGATCCAAGTCAACATGATGGCAACATCGGATCTGATCAGCGCCATGGAGGAATCCGCAACACATCCCTCGCTACCTTCCGGGGCGCAGTCGACAGAGAAGCAGCAGGTTTCGGAAGGATCGCCTGCCAGACATGCAACCGACGAGGCTAAGCAAAGATTCGTCCTGCCGTCCATTCTCAAGTTTGTTGGATTCGAAACTTTCGTTTGCAGACTGCCAATACTAGAGGTGAGTAGTCGGGGATGAAGTGACTGCCAGAGTACGTTAAGATCAGCTAACACGGAATTAGGCAACGCAGGCGGGCCACGACGGATTATTGATTAAGGTGGCTGACCACGACAGCCTTCAGGAGTGGCTTCTGTCAATAAATGATTTTGAAGTCCCCGGCGGGGAGACAGCCTTTAATCTACTGTTAGAACGCGTCCCCAGCTTGAGGTCAGAAGCTAATTTCCTTCTTCTCATCAGTGTGTGTGGCCATGCCAGTAGACCCGGACACATGATGTTCAGGGATAGGGACTCCCTTCTAGACGTACTCGTAGCTTTGGAGGTCCCGGATGATACCGTATATCGGGCTCTGGAAGGTAAAATATGCCCATCCCTCTTTCTGCCTCTTTATTGACCAAATTTCTAATGTGGTTCCAAGGCGTCCCTATGCTTTTGGAGCAAGAAGATCCAGAGTGGCCAAGTCGCGTTCGTAAGTCAAGGACACGTCCTGTGGAATCACACGAGTAACATACGTACGAGAATAGAGTACTCCTTCAGATTGCCGCGGTCACAAGCTGAAGACTGGGCAGCGGGGATTTTCTTTGACGCTCAACGACGCATCACCAATGCCTTCATTCTCGGGGTGAACGACGTCGAAAGAAGCTCATTCGAACACAAGATACGCAACGCTACGGACGACACCAGTCACCCAATGCTGCTACCGGTAATAATGTGCGAGCTATCGGCTGTGGGTGGCTTGGTCGCGGTGAGGCATACCGCGAACGACCTCCAGCACGTGGAAGCCCGTACAGGGTTGTCGGGGGTATTCGACAAGTGGAAGGTATGAAGCCCGGATGAGGATAAAAAAACAACTCCCTGCTATCTCTGGACCCATTCTAATATCATCCTAGGACTCGCAAACTGCGAACGCAAATGCGCAGCTCAGCTTCGAAGCAATGACTCAGTCGCTGAACCGTGCTATCTCGAGATTGCCAGCTCACGGGGCGCGAATCGAGGCAGACATCATGCTCTCAGGGCGAATACTTTCCACACTGTCGAAGATGGAAACCTCTTTACCAGAGGAGGACAGAGGGAAAACGCCGGAAGACCCATGGTCCAGGAGGATGCGAGCATCCACGGCTCGCCTCAAGCACCGGCTGCAGGTTCTTGACGCAACACACCCAGGGATTCTCTTGGAGATACAGAGGGAGTCCACCAAGGCATCGAGTCAACTACAGATCGTGAGTTTTCTGCCAAAGCACATGGGTTTTACATCACTGACACGGCATCCAACAACGGTAGGTCTACAACCTCGTCGCCCAGCGGGACAACCAGAGCAACTACGACATGGCGAACTTGTCGCTGCAGATTGCGCGCACCGCCAAAGACGATAGCTTTGCCATGTTCACCCTGGCGACGATGAGCATAATATTCCTGCCAGGGGCATCCATCGCGGTTAGTCACGCAATTCGGAGGCCTCGCTTGCCAAGGGATCGAGCTGACCGGCGGAGACAGACGCTCTTTTCGATGGAGTTTTTCAACTGGTCTCCTAAGGAAGGGGAACCGATCGTCAACCCTCGGTTCTGGGTGCTCTGGGCCGTGGCGGCACCCCTGACCTTGGTCGTCTTGACGGTGTGGCTCATTTGGCTGAAAGTTCACCGTCGAAGGGAGGAACGGAAATCAAACATTTCGTCCAACGGTCATGCCCGCCAGGGAGTTGACGCTTCCGACTCTGGGAGACCGGAACCGCAGGGAACCGCGGGCTCTCGGCTTCGTCGTCGGCTCACGCGTCCGCGCAATCTCTTTGGCCGGGACCTGGAGCCAGGCCGTTCGTAAAGCCTAGCTTTGTCGAGTCTTGAATCATGAATCGCGGCGGGCGTTGATTGTTGAGGAGGGGGGGACTTTCTATAAACTGGCGATCCTGTTGGGGATGTTCTCTCACAATAGTTCATTATTGCTACTTATGGGTTCTTTTTGTTTTCACATCTTGGTCTTTCCTTCTTGTCCTGCTCAATCATAGCTTTGGAACGGCATATCTTCCCACGTCAGCAGTGAAATGAGTTAGATGCTGGCGGCAAGGTCTATTTTGGAGGCCTTCAACTCTGGGATGTGATTGACCGGTGACTGATGGCAGATGGGCTAAACCGGGCGAAGGCCATAAGAGTCCTGGTCTCCTTTGTCTCGGCCGCCACACACACGTGGTACGGAAGCCAATATATCAGGGCTCTTTTGGCAAGCATCTGGCTCGTCCTTTTAGATCTGGACTCGGAGCTTGCGGGCGGGACGATGGGAGTCTAAGATCTGGCGTGCTTCCTTTTATTTTCCTTGCCGTTTTTGTCAATAGTCTTGTTCCGCGCGGAACACTACTGCAAACCGTGGTACCCCCACTGAATTATTGCGAGGAGTCGACAGCCCTCACCTGGACGATGGTACAGACATGACGCAAGCCGGTTCGCCAGAGATTCTCAGCAAGAATTTATTACGGCCGTGACAGTCAACTTTGAATGTACTACAGCGACGTAAGCGACGTAAGGTACGGTCGTAGCATCACTGGATGGAACGCACGCGCAAACTCGACGATCAGATGCTAGCTGAACCCATCATGGACATCGGGGTGAATACGAGCATCGTCACGGTGATCGTGGCGATGGTGAGCTACGCTGGCAGCTGAACGCCTTCTTCGAAGCTTTGCGGGATGACAAGACGCAATCCAGCTGGAACTGGAGTAGCACCAGTCAGCACCGCCATTCTCTCCTCACATTTCGTTCAATGTGGTTGTGGCCGGAATAGATCTAGTCGTCAGCTGAAGACCGATTGGTGCGGAGACTTTTCACGACCATACTATTCTTGGTCGTACAGGCTCACTGGGTGGTTCTCAGGGCCGTATTCATTCTGACCGTCTTCGGAAGCGTCAACGTCTTCCTCGGCCCGGGCATAGTCGCATGTTTACCGACCACCGACCTTTCAATTCTAGTCCATAGGCCAAATTCAAATCTGGCAAAATATTCCAAGTCGGAGTGTCTCCTAAATAGCAAGATGTCGACCTGCTTTCCGCAGAGTCTCATACACCGCTGCGGCCCCAGACTTCAGAGGTCTTGGTCTGCTTCGTGTCTAGCACGGAGTGCTATGAGAAAGACCGTCAGTGAAGCTTCAGTGAAGCATATCAGCCAGCTCTTGTTAGCCCGAGATACTTTGGCATAATGACAAGCGAGCTGGTGTTGCGCGGGGTGGCTGAGGCGGACGCCACTCTAGTGGCCAGGCCAACGGATCAGGCAGTCTAGGCACGTCGATGGAGACAAGTAAGAGATGCAGGCCATCAAGGCAAAATGTGGCTTTCTGTCTCGTGTTTATTGCTGTTTTCGTCGTCAAAGTCTCAGGCCACGCTGCCAAGGGCGTCCATGTATTCAGCCACCTTCGCACACGACTTCCAGGGACTTGTCTCAGCTCTTGACGGCCTCTCTCTCTGTCTGCCCGAGGAGACGTGTCAAACCCGAGTTTCTGCTTCGGCGCCGTCTTCTGAAAAGGTAGTCGGTTATCCAAGTTGGAAAGAAAGGACTATGACATGTTTGTCTTGGTCTTCCCGTGACCGGACTCTTCTGTCATCGTACCTATCTCACGATCGACGCCATGCCGTTTGCGAAGAAAGTAACATGAACCTAAAGCGAGTGATACTGCAGCTCTGAGCCAACTCACAGCAAATAACATTCGATTCGGGCCGCCCACTGGCTGGACCCAAAAAGCCATGTCGTGTACATGGCTTGAGATAGTTTCCGCAACACCGACTCCGAGTGAGATGTAAGCCACGCGCACATGAGATTACGTACCCTGTGGCCTGTGGTGTTTGTGACTGGAGTCTTTCGACTTTTCGAATCCCTCGCCTTCTTTCTCGATGGTCTATGCCCAATATAAAGACACTATTGGCTTCCTGTCCCTCACTTCAGTTTTGATTTCCTCGTCCAATCTGTGTTCACGACTCAGGCTGCTAGAAGTCTTGAACTTGCCACCTCTTTTGAGCGCGGGTAGTCATTGTTGGCATCCCATCTCTTTCCATGGTGTCTACTAGCCGCCGTCCAACCTCTTAGCCTTACGACTAGAACCACCAAGCAAGCAAGCTTGGCTTTCGGACCTCAGCTCCGAAGATCGAGAGCTCCTTCGTGCCACATTGTTTTGTTGCTTAACTTCCTCTCTCCATCCCTCTCCATTGCGAGCCCGCTGCGCCCTACTGCCCAATTTCGCCAATTTCTGAGTTTGCATCACGGGCCTTCTAACTACTTTGAATAAGACGATATCCAGACCGTCGCTAAATTTCCCACCTTTCTTTTGCTTGCCTAGCTCTCCCTGCTACCCTGTTGCCACGCCGCCGGAGTAGTGGACGCGTGCAGACAAATACCACGACCACGTCCCGGTATGGTGGACATCGACATCGATCCCAGTCGACGCCCGGCGCACTTCGCGGTTGCCGTGCTGTTCCTGTGCCCATCGCTCTCTGCGGTGGACCTGCGACTATATTCGAAGCTACTCGTGACGAAGGACGTCGCTGCACCGAGGAACATTCCTCAACGAAACACCCAAGCGGATACAGAGCTAGTATTGCCTTTTATTATAACAAACATTGACCGTCTTCTCCGCCTTGAGTGGGACAGACTTTCTTGGTGCGTTTCACCGATTACTGCACCAACACAGCCAGCGCATCCTACCACTTCTTCTCTCTAAATAGCTCAAGTAATTGACCATGTACTTACTTTCTATAGACAGGTGACACGGCGTATCTGGTCATCTGCAGCATCTTCGAGTCGGGCATCGGCACCACAGTAGCCTTCGCGCCGAGCCTCGACCCCCTCGCGAGACGTACACGCAGTAGAAGAAAACAAGACGAGCGCCCGCGAGGTCGGGGTATCTGCCAGACGTGATTGACAGCAAAAAGTCTACCGACTACCGTAACGATGACGAAGAAGTACCTCCGCGGCATCTCCCGCGGCGAGTCCAAGGCATCGATCGAAACCCCGCGACTGCGGTTCGACGACTTCGCCTACATATCACAAGTCTCGGGCCCGGAAGCGCTCAGCGCACGGGAACCGAGACCCCGGAGCAGAACATCGTGGTCTTTCACTTCGCGGTCGACGGTGAGCTCTTCCGCTGCGTCGAAGGCGGGATCAGAAGCTTCCCACCGCTCAACGACACCATCGACGACGTCCGTGTCGGTGGGGAGTTCGCCGATCGATCCCCCTGCGTCGGGGATCCTGAAGACGATGGAGTTTCGACTGTCGTACGAGGCGAAGGTGTGGACGGGTCAGGGCAGGGCCAAGAGACAGGAGGAGCTTCTGAGGCCGTGTGCGCTGGGGGGCATGAGGCGGTTTACGAGCGACGAGGTGAAGGTGCGTTGCGATGGCTTGTCGCCGCTATCTGCCGAGTCTGAGCTGGTTGACGGCTTCTACATGTCCAAGTTTCGGCATTCTGCGCCTGCGGAGGCGAATTGGGCGTGGCGCGAGAAGACTGGAGAAGAGAAGGATGATGAAGATGAAGAAAATACCCCGGCGGAGGAAGAAGCAGTAAAGAAGGGCAAGGCATGAGAGACGAGAACATCTCGGCGACAGCAACGACAGAACACGAAACTAACGAGCAAACGAAACTGGCAATGACCAGCCACCATACACGAACATGTTAATATTATTATTTACAAGGCCAAGAAGGAACGAAAACACTCAGCGAGCCAGCACCGGACATATGAAGCCTAGGCTCACATCACCGATGAAATTCGGACCATGTTGGTGTCTAGGTAGTCTAAGCAATCAACCATAAGAGGGATTATCCTTCAGCACGACCACTGAATCGAAATAACTGTTGACGTCGAAATCAAATAGATTTGTTGCTCACACAGCTGGTGAACGATACGATGGGCTTCACGCACGACCAGCAAGACATTATAGATATCGAGGACACTGATACCATCAGCGTACGCCTCACGAGTACTCATTATCGTCATGGACGACAAGATGTTACGGCTATTGAATTGCAAATGGCACAAGCTAGCTGGGCCAAACACATTCGCTGATTGGTCACAACACCACTTCAGCAAGACAACATAGAGCAATACTTCATCACACTTGTTCATTGACCGCAAAGATGAGCCAACCTTGATAATCTCGATAGTGTACTTCTCTCTCCCCGAGCCCGTGTCTGACGTCCGAGGTGAGTGAGCCAATTGGATGCAGCTTCGCGGATCGAGTTGGGCGCCAAGTAGAAGACCATCAGCCAATCGGCCGTGTAAGTGAAGCATCAAGATTGAGCATCGTGGTTCGTGTTATTCATGACTCTTTCGAGCCTTTGACTACATAACTATCATGGGTATTTAAACGGCAGCGTTCTTCTCATTCTTCTCCTCAAGGGTCATCTCGCCAGCGGGAGCGCCGGCCGAGTCTGACTTGCCCTTGCCGCCCCTGAAGAGGCTGCTGCAGCTACGCGTCATGTTCCTGACGTTCTCCGCCACAATCTCCCTCGTAGGCTTCTCGAAGAGCAAGTCAATGTCTTCCAGGGTCTTGCCCTTGGTCTCCGGCATGAAGAGCAATCTGTAAAATCTGGTTAGCTTACGGTTCTCGCAATCTACCTGCATCGGGCCAAGGGGGGGGTGGTGGTGGTGATGGGACGTACTGGTAGAACCATCCGAGAATGGCGATGCCTCCGTAGAAGCCGAGGGTGAGACCGGTGCGGGTCATGGCCTCCTGCATGGCGGAGAAGTTGTAGGTGACGACGAAGGAGGACAGGAAGAGCAGACCGGACGAGGTGGTCATGCCGTACGATCTGAGGTACGTGGGGTACACCTCGGAGGGGACGACCCAGGTGAGGCAGGCGTAGCAGCCGAAGAAGCCCATGTAGAGGGCGAGGCCGACGAGGTAGCAGGCGACGGCGCCGGTGGTGTTGGATTCGGTGGGGATCTGGTAGCTGACGCCGATGACGATGAGGCCGACGAAGAACCCGGGGAGCATGGTGTTGGCCCAGAAGCGACGGCCGAACTTCTCCATGTACATGACGGCGGGAATGGTTCCGATCAGGAGCGAGCCGCCGCCGACGAGGGACATGTAAGTGGCCTTTTCGTCGTTGAAGCCGATTTGCTGCATGAGGATGCTAAGACGTGGTGTGTTAGTCAAGAGACGACGACGACGACGAGGAGCCTGGATGGAACGTAAAAATGGGGTGACTCCATACCTCATGTAGTACATGATGGCGTTGACACCAGTAAGCTGGCCCAGGAGAATCATGATGTTGGCGTAGACGATGGCGCGGCGGGCACGGGGGACGGTGAAGAAGTCCATCCAGGGGAAGCGCTTGTTCTTCGCGCCCTCGGCGACGGACTGCTTCTCGTCGAGCACGGAGACCTTCATGATGAAGAACTCCTCCTTGGCCTCGGCCGTGTCGATGCCGCGGATGCGCTTCCAGATCTTGTAGGCCTCGAGCGTCTTGCCCTTGTGCATGAGGTAGCGGGGGCTCTCGGGGAGGTAGAGCATGCCGATGAACATGATGGTGGAGAAGAGCAGCGAGGAGCCGAGGATCCAGCGCCAGTTGCCGGGGACGCGGAGGAAGATGGCGGCGACGGCGTAGCCGAGGACCTCGCCGAGGGCGATGTTGAGCTGGTAGAGGGAGACGACGTTGCCGCGCACGCGACGCTCGGCCGTCTCGGCGACGTAGACGGGGACGGTACCTGAGAAGAGATGAATGTCAGCTACATGAAAGAAAGATATTGTTTTTGGGGTGACGAGGTTATCACGAACCGCCCTCGAGACCGACACCCATGCCGAGAATGACACGAGCGGCCACAATCATGCCAAAGTTGACGGCACCAGCGCACATGGCACCGCCAATGGTGTACAAAACACAAGAAACGATGATGGACATGCGGCGGCCGAGGTACTCGTTACAGGGACTGAGGATGATGGCGCCGCCGACGGCGCCGAGCGGCATGGCCGAGTTGACCAGGCTGTTCTGTCTCGTCGTGAGGCCGAGGTCGCCCGGGAGGAAGAGGTTGGCGCCCGAGATGAGGGACTGGTCGAGACCGGAGAGCAGGCCGCCCATGGAGGCGAAGGCGACGATGAGCCAGGTGAAGTACTTTCTGTTGCTGAACTCGACGTCGAAGATGCCCTTCTTGACGCCTCCCGCGGCCTCGAGCTCGCGCTCCATGTTGTCGATGAGCGCGTCGATTTCCCACCCGCCGGCCTGGGCGACGGCGACGGCGTCCTTTTCGTTGAGACCCGGCAGCGCGCCGGTGAGGTTCTCGATGTGAGCCTCATTCTGGCCGTCGGGGTTGTGCTTCCCCGAGGTCCTTGGGGCGAGCGTAACGCCGTGCATTGTGTTGGCCCTTGGGTGTGTTTGCGAACCTGGTCCAGAGAGATGGTGTTATCCGGATGGTGAGGGTATACGGGGGGGTGTTACGGATGAGATGAGATTAAGACGCCAAGCAAAGAACCAAGAGATGCGGCTCTGTAGGATCGTCCGGGTAAAAGGAGGAAGAAGGGGCTGCCAAGGGGAGAGCACTCTAGGAGCAGCAGAGTGAACGGGACGAGCCCAGGGTTATAAAGACGAGCAATATCGACGCAGATCACGTCCCTAGGCCCATGCCACGTCCAGCACGCGACGGACCACGATGTGCCACACTCTCTGTCTTCCCCTCTCTCTCTCACACACACACACATTCTCTCCTCACATGGCATAACAACGAGCTCTCGGCGTCGGAGACCGCATACCCTGAGCCATGGACCGACCTGACGGACTGGACCTATGAAGTGTCCCAGAGGGCGTGAGTTGTGGGGGTTTCTCGGGCGACGTTGGATACTTGGATGCTCCAGACCCCAACATCGTCATCCGAAAATTTGTCTGGTGTTGGAGGTGGAGAAGCTGGAGAAAAACGGCCGAAGTAGGAGCGATAACATCCGCATTCTCTTGTGTCTGCCATCGATCAGTACTGTGCTCGAGACTCGTCCTTTTCGCCGGCGGAGGGCCGACCCCAGGGGCGAAGTCGAAAGACGCCAGGGCATGGGAGGGCGCATGAGCTCTATTTTCCCTCGGGGCTCCAGGTTTCTCGTCGTGTTTGTCTGCAGTCCTTGAGTCCCAACGCGTAACATGAGGTGTGAGTGGACTCTCTTCACTCACTCACTTAGACTAGACCGGACCAGACCAGACCCGATTATGAGATGATGGGTCGACCGGGCCCGGTCCTACATGTTTCGAACCTCCTCCTCGCTCGTGGTGTGTGTGAGATCGGTCCTGGCACGGCTGACCGGACAGCAGGCCGCGCGACGTTTGTCTTGATCTGACTCGCGGTTCCACAACGCTGCGAGGATAGCTTTTCTGCGAGACCCGCTGGAACGGGGGTGGTTTGACCGAAAATTCTACCGCCCACCGTCTTCTGGATCCCGAAACTCGGTGACAGTCCGAACGAAGTCCTGCCACTGCGTGTGAGATGGCAGGTTTGCGGAAGAGTATTACGGAGTCTCCGCGTGGAGAAGCGAGACAAAACATGGACCATACACGCAGTAGTTAATACTTGTAAGAAGAGTTTGTCCATGGGGTGGAAGAGTCGGGGAACTGTGGACAAAGATCTAGAAGTTCACATGGCCATCCCAACTAAGGTATCTACGAGTAGAACTAGGACGATGACTGATGGTTTCCTGCTATTTCCACATATCCAGCGTACTAGCGTAGAAAAATCAGAAGAAAAAAATAGCAAGACAAAGGGGCTTCTGCTTTACGATAACGAGATTCTCGCTTCTAACCCCTGAATATCGCACTCCAGTCTTGCTACTACGACCCATACATTCGTCGTAGTCGGGCAAGATCACACGCTTGCTAGTTAGTGGTAGTGCAAATCCAAACAAGCTTCGCCCATCACGAGAACAGCTTTCTTGTCCATATCGCCATCGGCAGACCGCCTCTGGGCCGCTATTCCAAGTCCCGGTCCGGGACTCATTCCGCTACCCCCTTGGTTGTGTGAAGGACAGGGTGACTTCTGGCCGGCTTGGCACCGCCGTAAGCCTGAGCCTGAGCCGATCCGATCGTCGTGATGCCCAGTCGGCGGCGGTCGGCGGGCGGGCGGGCCAAGAGTGCGCTCGACTCGATTCCCTCCCCGATATTGCACGCGTTCGTCAGCACGTGTGCGCGGGCAATCGGGCGCATGACAAGCACGCGTTCGAGAAGCCGGCGCCATGGATTTCCCTAGTCAAAAGTCGGCAAACTCTGACCCTGTTCGTTTGGCACACGGGAACGAAGACAGGCTCTCCTGGGTTGCATGTGGGGATCCACGAAAACCAGACGATTTTTTTCTTACACATGTATGGATACCTATCACTCTGTATGGCATTTGAGTGCCGGTAGACCGGTCGGGGGGCGCTTGACGAATATTTCTTGCGTTCTACTATGTAGGTGCGATGACTCGAAGACCTACCTCGTGTGTATCCATTGCTGTGTATCCATGTCCACAGCAACTGGGAAGTAAAGAAGATCGACAATCTCCCATCGGCCCTGATTTGTGCGCTCCAGTGTCGCAAGTGAATAGTGACAAGTGTCATCGTCTGACCGCAACAAGCTGACATCACTACAAGGTTTTTGACGTTCGTCCTGCTCATCTGCGTGTCCTCGTGCCCCCTTGAATCCACAGAAGGGCCGTTTTCCCCTCATGTTGTTCTGAACTCTCCCCGCAAGTAAAAGAGACGGAGAATTTGATGGGGGGTTCTGCAGAGACGAAGGGCGGCCCACTGAAGCGTCGTGTGATTGGTTGAATATCCATGTCGGCGCGTTCCGGGAATCCGAGACCGATAACTCAGACCACGGCGCTGGATCTATCGCTGCTTGAGATTAACGAATTGTCCAGCGATAAGACCAACCTATGATTTGTAAGTCCAAGTTCTCTGTGATACAGTGTAGCATAAGAGTCGCTTCTGTGTTGATCTCACACATGGGCACTTCAAGCAGATGGGACCGATAATTGACAGCGAGCTCTGGACGATGATAACGACACCGGTAACAAGAATGCCCAGCCATTGACAGCTCTTTTCAAGATATCTGACAACATCAAAGCTCTTCGTTCTCGATCACTGAAGCTGCGATGGACAAAGTCAGCTAGGCATGATCTGGACACACGCAACGAGCCAACAGACCGACATATTGCCACGATATTGTTGAACCGACGGAAACAATCACATCAATAAGGGGAGAAAAGGCCGCAGCAGGATTCCGTTTCTTGGGAGTTCTCTACTAAGAGGGAGAGGTCACTCATAACTTAGCTAGGCTTGTTGTAAAATTAGAGTTGCCTCACAACAGAGTAGACCACGGAGTACTCGACACTAAACTATGTAGATCACAAGCACTCAAATACCGTTTTCTCTCTCACTTCTTTCAAGTCTTCCAACGAATGGCTCGAATAAAGTGGAAGCCTCATTCAACCAACCTCGTTTCAGCGTACTTGAACTTGGCAGGCACGAGACAAGGCCAGGCCGAGGCTCCTTGTGCGTAGATGGCAAAGTAAGCCCCGGTATCGGGAGACTCCCGTCCCGAAATCCGGTGTGTCGGCGCCCTGCTGGAAACAGAGCCAAGACTATGGGCTGACGAGTTCTTCTCTGTTGATTCGGAACCTGTTGTGGTGTAAAAGAGCTCATACCCCAGTGGTCGAGCTTGGATGGTGAACTGGATCGAAGTCTCGTGGCCGACGTTTGCAACGTTTTCCTAGTAGCCGTTAGCTACCCCAGAGCTGTTTGGGTCTTGGAGAAGTCCATACCGTAAACTCTCCTTGTTCGTTTACCACCCTGCAAACGATCTCGTGGTCAGACTTGGGAGTCCTCCGCAGACCCACCGAGGCGTATGCGAATTGTGACCACCAGATGGCCGTGCCGGCTTCCTCGCCCGCGGTTTCGGGATGGAAGTCCAGTTCAACCGTCCAGTCCACCGAAAAGTGTGTTTGCTTGCGCAGAAGCATGCTGGGGCACTCAAACTCCGTGATCTTGTAAGCTCCGCCGAAAAGGTTCAACCCCGAGGAATCGAACTTGTACGCTTGTTTCAGGGGCGTTCTCAAATGGTACCATCCGAGATCGAGCTCCGGTCCGCGAAAGTCGTCGCGCCAATGGGTCTTCTTTTGCTGGACTGCAACGCCCTCGGCCTTCATCTCGAGGGTGATCTTCTCCCTGTTATTGACGACAGGCCATCCCTCTTTCCACTCTACCGGGGCGAGAAACGTCTCACGTCCCAGCTGCGATGGTTCAGAACCGGCACTCTGGGGACGCACACCGAGGAAAAAGCCCACCACTTCCCGCCGGCATCCTCGATGAAGCCCAGGTGACCCGTGTTGCGCATCTCGGGGTGCGAGTCGTTGAGAATCACGGGGTTCATCGTTCCCTCGGGACCCGTTTCCCACGGACCGAACGGCCCCTCTTTTGACCGGAAGATCCACTGTTGGTGGCCCCCGTCCGTGCCGCCTTCGGCCGTGCTGAGGTAGTAGAACCCGTCCTTCTTGAAGAATCCAGCAATGGACGGCTGCGCGAGGAATTGCCAGTAATACCTATGCACTACAATGATGGTCGAAGCAGCTCCCGTGGTGGCTACTTCATAAAGTCCTGCTGCTCGCCTCCACGACGAAGGCTGCCATTCTGTTCCCATTCAGCAGCATCCATCTCACGTACCAGCGCACATCATTCGGGATGGATAAAACCAAGGCTGACGATGTTTCAATGGAACAGGTGGAGCGGCGAGAACAGCCCACCTTTTCGCCACGGACATCTGCAAAGGCAAATCCCATCGTCATTGCTCACAGCGTTTGTGCTGGTGTGGCTTCTATCCTCTGGGGATTTGACATTGGTAAGTTATTCCACCTTTGAATCACCTCCTCGACGATACGGACATGTTCGTGTTGATGACTTCTCTCGCGCAGGCATCAGTACCATCACCATTGCGTTATCCGGTTTCAAGATGGACTTTGGCTACGAGTATGAGGGTCAGCTGCTCATCTCTGCAACTTGGAACGCGTTATGGGGAGCCATGACTTTCTTGGGCATGCTGCTAGGGACGACCATTCCGCATCCTTGTTACTGATAGGCATGGTCTGACCATGACATGCTTAGGAAGTCTCATATGCGGCTGGCTGTCCGACCGCTTCGGCCGGCGTCTGGGGTTTCTCGTCGCTTCATGCATATCCATTCTCGGCATCGGCTTCCAATATGCCGCCTCCGAGCCTGGCTTACTCCTGGCTGGAAAGATGGTCAGTCTGAGCTGCTCAGACCATGCTCAGTAGTCTCTGTTTTAACAACTGTCTGATGCCAGATTAACGGCTTGGCCTTGGGCCTCTTCCTGACCCTCGCCCCGATCTACATCTCCGAAATCGCACCACAACCACTCCGCCCAGCCCTCACAGCCGCCGTCAACCTCTTCATCAACGCAGGCCAGATGACGGCCATCGGCATCGGCAACACGCGCTTCTCCATCCTCTCCCCGGCATCCTACAAAGTCCTCTTCGCCGCGCAGTGGGCGTTTCCCTGCTTTCTCGTTCTTTACACCGCCGTCATGCCCGAGAGCCCGTGATATCTCCTCCGCAACCAGCGGGAGGACGCGGCGAAGAAGGCTCTCCGCAAGGTCTACCCCGGCAGTGAGGAAGAGGCCGGCGCCGCGCTTGCTTTGATCCAGACTGCTACTGCCGAAGAAAACGAGCTCCTCTGTCTTCAGGAGGGGGCGACGTACGCGGACTGCTTCAAGGAGAGCAATTTCCGGCGGACGAGGATCGCCTGCGGCATGTTTTTTCTGCAGCAGTTTACAGGTATCGCGTTTTACGCGCAGTCGCTGTATTTCTTGGGCATCACGGGACTGCCGGTTAGCCTGAAATTCAAGCTCGCGCTTGGAGGCTTCGGTCTACCGTCTCGCCATGTTTGGGAACATTGTCTCTTGGTTCATGATGAGCTATGTCGGTAAAGTCAATTCTTGAGCAATTTTGACACCGCAACTGGTTCATTGACAATTCGAACCAGGTCGACGAACGCTTCTCCTCGTCGGCACCGTCCTCAACTTTGCGCTGCTCGTGACGGTCGGCATCTCGGGATGCTTCACCTCTTTAGCCGCTCTGTACGTCATAGGGTACCTCATGAGCTTTGCGCAAATCGTCTACGCGCCTACTGTCGGTGCGACGACCTGGGTCATCTGCGCCGAAGCCAGCTCGCAGAGATTGAGGGCGCGCACGCAGGGTGTGGCCATGTTCAGCAACGCCATCATCAGCTGGGCCATGAGTTTTGTGACGCCCTATCTCATCAACACTGACAGCGGTGCGTCGTTCCTGGATCTCGTATCGTGTATTCGGTCGTACTGATAGCCTTCTTTACAGGGAATTTAGGAGCCAAGGCAGCTTTTGTGTGGGCGGGACTTTGCATCGCGAGTTTCGCGTGGGTCTGGATGGAGGTCCCCGAGTTAAGCAAGAAGACCGTCCCGGAGCTGGATGAGCTCTTCCAGCGGAAGACACCAACCAGGAAGTTTCGGTAATAAGAGACACGATGATGAGCGTTGAATTTCAGGGGCAAGACGTGCAGGTAGTAGTACTAACCTCCTGGCAAGTTTTAGATACTCTACCTTATCCTATAGCTGTAAGTTCTATCATTATATACTGTGAACATTGTAGTTTTCTAGTGTGTTGCCTCTACAAACTTTCGAACGTCATCCAATTTCGCTCGCTGCCTCTATCATAGCCATCCTTTGTCGCTCATCTGAGAAGGGCCGTAGCCCAGATCATGACCGCAGTCATGTCGAATTCATGAGAGGTTGCTGTGATTGCTTTTTGTCCACGTAGAAAATATCGAGAAACGCTAATCCCAATCTGCTACACACATGTCGCACCTAACTCGCTGAAAGCTGTGTAAAGATGGATATTCACTTGCTAGAGTTTTGCCAAGACGACGATGGACTTTCGGGCTTTCGTGAGAGTCCGTATCTGAGACCATGGCAGCGTTGGAATGGCCCCCACGATCGCCGTCTACCCGTTGGTTTAGCTTCCCGCCGAGAGCCTCCAGGCGAGAGTTTCCTACCTCAGAACGGCCATGCGGTTCATGAGTATTTATCAGCGGCCTCATGCGCACTTTACTCACCGAACGGCATCCGTTGGGCGGACATCTGCCGCGGAAGAAGCCTTGAACCATTTGTAATACAGCTGAAATTCATATGCCGCCTGTTCATCCGCTTTTAGACTTCCCATCCGATGCGTATTCTCTGAAACATAAAGACGACCTGTACCTGACCAAGAAGACACCAAATAGGCATTTTCTCTCTGAAGATACACTCTAACACTTGACTCAAAATCTCACAATACCACATACACATAATATGTCACCTAAGCGCTTCCCGGCAGAAAATGTTGACCCATCCCCTTTGGGTCAACCCCTGCACTTCGACTTCTCCGGCCGGACAGCTCCCAACAGGTTCCTAAAGGCCGCCATGTCCGAGCAGCTTTCCAGCTGGGACGCCGCCAACCTCGCCAAGCGCGGCGTGCCATCGCAGGAACTGATCGAGGTCTACCGGCAATGGGGCGAGGGAGGTTTCGGCGTGGTCTTGACTGGCAACGTCATGATCGAATACGACCACCTCGAATCGTCCGGGAATCCCATCATCCCGCGAGAGGCAACCTTTTCGGACGAGCGATTCCAGGCTTTCGAGCAGTTGGCCACGGCGGCCAAGGTTCACGGCAGTCTCGTCATTCCCCAGATATCGCACCCCGGGCGGCAGACAAATTCCCGTATTCAACCGAACCCGGTTTCTGCAAGCGACGTCCAACTAGTGTCCCCATTACCCGAGGTGGCCTTTTCCAAGCCACGAAGCCTGACTCAAGAGGAAATCAGCAATGTGGTGGACAAGTTTGCGCATGCTGCCGAATTCTGCTACAAGGCAGGGTACGATGGAGTGCAACTCCACGGAGCACAGTGAGACCCATTACAGATATCGAGCTCTGTGAGCAACACGACTGATGAAAGTTACGCAGTGGCTACCTGATCGCACAGTTCTTGGCTCCAACAACCAACAAGCGAACCGATGCCTACGGCGGTTCCCTGGAGAACAGGGCCCGTTTCCTCTTTGAAATCGTCGACGCCATCCGCGCCCGGACGTCCCAAACCTTCATCGTCGGAATCAAGCTCAACAGCGTCGAGTTCCAAGAAGGGGGCTTCACCACCGACGACAGCAGGGACCTCTGCGTCCAGCTGGAAGAGCACGCCGTCGACTTTGTGGAACTTTCGGGCGGCACCTTTGAGTCCCTCGCCTTTGAGCACAAGCGGGAATCGACCAAGAGGCGCGAGGCCTTCTTCCTCGATTTCGCCGACAAAATCGTGCCGCACCTGAAGAGGACAAAGGTGTTCGTTACCGGCGGGTTCAAGACTGCCGCGGCCATGGTCGCGGCTCTCGACTCCGTTCACGGCGTCGGGATCGGAAGGCCCGCCTGTGATGAATTCGACCTGCCAAAGGTCATCCTGGAAGGCAGGGGCCAGAGCGCCGTTCACAACCTGGTGGATGCCCACGACTTTATGGTGTCCAACGCCGCTGCCGGAGCTCAGATGAAGCTGGTTGGCCAAGGCAGGGATACTCTTGATCTGAGTACAGAACGGGATGCGGATGTCTTCTTGAAGTCGTTGAACAGATGGATGGCTGCGAAGGCTGCAGACGAGAGCAATGAGCTGTATGGTTGTGTACCCATCAGCTCTAAAGATCTCGGGGTGCAGGCGTGAGATCCATTTGGAATACAGTGAGGACTTCCCTGGATCTCTTTTACTGTATCGTAACCTGAATGAAACCCAATAAGATGCATTCGCTACTTCTCTGAAGATGGCGAGAGTGACGGAGTTGCTATGCAGATCCAAGTTCCAACTGACTCCATAGGGCAACATGTAAACAACACCTTTCAACCAACGTTCGTCTTCGTCATTGCCAAAGACAATGTTTGCAAATATTTCTGTAAGCTGGGCGTATGTGTATTCATACTACAGGGACTGTAGGATAAGGCGCTTGAATAGGTCAATTTGTGTCTACGAATAGTCGCTACCAAGCATATCCTCCGGTCTTACGGTTGTAACTTGTGCCGCCGAGTTACCGCGAATTACCATTACCGCATACCAAACAACGACAAAAAGATACTACGCGACGCTAGAGAGTCAGAGACTGGGGCACTTGCTTTGACTGTAGACGTTCCGCTTTGACGCTCTTTCCTCGCGGAGAAGAGCGTCTGCATATTGTCCCAGAAGAACTTTGACAACAGGACAAAAGTTCCCCAATCCCAATTCGTCAAAAAGGGTAAGTATGCACCAGCGAACTGTTGCCGAGGAACCGCCTTGCCCGATGCCCGCCTCATGCGCCACCATAGCAGGAGTTACGGTTTTGGCGCCCGGTAGGTTAATGGCTCCAACCCTTCCCATTCTTGGTGGATTCGATGCCTTTGGCGAATTGTATGCGTTTGATGGATTCGATGCCACTGGTATCCTTGATGCCTTTGGCGGATTGTATGAATTTGATGAATTCGATGCCACTGGTAGCCTTGATGCCTTTGGTGGATTGTATGCCTTTGATGGATTCGATGCCACTGGTAGCCTTGATGGCTTTGGCGAATTGTATGCATTTGATGGATTCGATGTCACTGGTAGCCTTGATGCCTTTGGCGGACTGTGCGCCATTGAGTATATCATTAGTCCATCCAGCTCCACAGGGAAATTCGATGCGGTTGGTAAATTCGATGCCAGTGGTGGATTCGATGCGTTTGACGGATTCGATGCCATTGTTTTATTCGGTGCATTGTCTGCAAAGGTTTGTTAGCAATCGTGTCACACAAAAGAGGTGCCGGGGCATTGGTACGCCAGCAAGAAAAGAGAGCCATACCCGTACTTTTCTCGGAAACGGTCGGATCGATAATAAGGCTCATCATGCGGTCAAGCCATTCGCTATCATCGCCTTCAGGGTCGGTGGCACCATTAATAGCTGTTGGCGTGTCGTCAAACAACTCAGACCGTTCGCCCTCATCACCTTTGGCTTGTGTTGCAGAATCTGTGTTTGTAGCCTTGTGGTTGCCCTCGGTCGGTGTCGTCTTCTAGTTGACCTCTTTGCTTTCGTCACTGTGGGTTTGAGTTGCAGCATGTGTCTTGTTGACCGGGATGAAGCGGTCGACGGTCGTCGCGGCATCATTATCTTCCGGAGGCATTGAATATAGCCTGCGGTGAGTGATTGACAACAGTTGTAGTCACTTGTTGGTTTGGGAAATGGTAGAGTCTGATATACTGAATTTCTGATGATGAAGTGGAATGTGGTCGTGGATGGATATTGCACATGAAGGAATCACGGTGTCCTCCAAGAACCAAAGTCCGCAGGAAGAGAAGACCTGCCTGATGTACCCGTACGGCACGTGAACTGAGGTATCCATTTCTATTGCGGCGAGCGGGAAGGGGCGAGCGGAGGGCGACGCCTGTGCTGTCTCCCGGAAGGAGCAAACACTGCCTTTCCAGTGTCCACAGGTCCCACGCAAGATGCTTTGTCTCTACCTCGTCTGCTTTCTTGAGTCCATCCAAGTTTCTCTGTAGCTTGCGATGCGGTTATATTCCGATAGTCTACCTCAGTCTGTAGCTACTAGGCCTGACAATGCTGGAAAGGGTGTCGTTTTGCCTTCTCACACGTGTAGTTGCCAATCTCAGAATCTAGGCCGTGACGCGTGTTTTAAGTTAGTATTTGAGAACAAGCCCTGGAAAATGCTATGGAAAAGTGGTCATAGAGACGAAATACTCCGTAAATGAGAACGAATTCAGAGGCTCACGTGTGCTGCTTAATCGGCGACCGGATGCTGCCCCGATTATAGTGGGCCCGGCCCATCCGAACGGAGCTGCGGGGCCGAAAGGAAATTTCTCCGCCAGAGCTGATCCACAACGCCCACAACTTGAAAACTCTGCAACATTTTCCCTACATAGTCTTCTTGCAGTCGCTGACCGACATCAACTCAGCTGGGTTATTCAGTCGCCCGGCTAGCTCAATCGGTAGAGCGTGAGACTCTTAATCTCAAGGTTGTGGGTTCGACCCCCACGTCGGGCTCAATTCCCGAGAGCGATTGAGGAAAACCAAGCTTGTTCTTTTGTTTTTGATTGATAATGTTCGACAAATGCCTGGCATTTGCCGCTGCTTGCTATATATATATATACCCTACAAGTCAATATACGCAGTATTCAAGTTTTGCCTGGCATAAGAAACACATTAGAGAAATTGACAAACTGGAAACCCGGTGTTGGCAACAACCAGAACTGGCCAAGACTTCATACATCTACGTGGGCTCCGACTCTTCCTGGATTGAGTAGTTCGGGTGCGAGAAGCGCACAGCCCGCAGCTTGCAGGCTAGGAGCACCTGACGAGAAGATCTCGACATTTCCGACTTGCTTCAGCACGTTTATTAGCTCTTTTATGAAGGCTATTATTTGCTGGATGGACAACGGAAATGCCCGCTGAGGATCCTACCAAGTTGGCTTTGTTAGTCGGTATCACTGTAAAAATCTTTACTGACTGGCAGCCGTCTCTTGAATTTCATCCAGAACGGGGATGAAGCCAGCTTAGACCCACGGTAGGCAAGTGAGGTCGTCCGTTGAGGCTATTGACAATCTCGTCGGGGCCCGCGGACCTACGGGATCGAAGCGGAGTACTCAATCGCGCCTCCTCCGTGCGTCATGTGGGGCGATCAACCGGAGGTTCATCTACCGGCCGAGGGATTCCGAATCGAAGCGGACTCTGACATGCCCGAATCGCTGGTCGTCGGACGACCTATGGAACGATTTGAGGTATGCTGCGGTTTATTGGCCGACAAAGGGGTGTACTTTTGCCGCGAAATTAATTGTTTGTCAACACCCCAGTGCTGTCAACCTCCTGTCCACCTCAAGCTGGTTCAAGACCTGTGTAAGAAGGATTGCCGTGAATTTGCCCAGTCCGTGTGAGACATTCCCAGGTCGCTGGGTCCGAAACAAAAACAGCGACACGCGGTCGCCCAGGAATAAGGCGGCGCCAAGGAGCAGCGGCGTCAGTACGCGTTTTTTCACATCCGGTCGAGATCTTTGCCACTGGCGATGGGAGGTGGGTGTCGGGGCCCTCGTGTCTGAATCGTAGCGTATGACTCTCTACGAGAGGCTAACTCGTCTGGTCCAACCTTTCGTCTGATGGGTGGTGTCGGCACTCGTTACGCGGACTAGAGACTCGATTTGCCCAGTTTTGACTGTTCTAGTAACGTGTTCTTCGATGGAACCTGTTTATGCACCGGAGGACTAACCGAATGCCCTCCTACAGCATGGTGTTTGCCCGCTTGGACGACGACGGCGCCGAGGCACCCCCTGCTTCCCCCGCACTCCATACGTAAACCAAATCACACGATCGACGTCAAGGTAGAGTTTTAGCCCAAAGTCCAAGACTTTGGCAGACAGAGAAGTCGGGCTATAACAAAGGGCCCAGAATGTCCGTGGGCCGTGGCTGAGAGGGGTGTCAGCTTCCGAGGTGTCAAGCTTCCGGCTTCATCTCTTATTTAAATGCAACAGACATTGGGCGACGAACTGAACTGTGCCGGCGCTTTTCACCTCTACAATCATAACGAATTTGCTTCAGCCCATTCATCATGTTCTACGTGCCAATTCTTGCTGTCCTGGCTGCCTATCTTCTCCTTGTGCGAGTCCTGCGATACCGTCGGCGCGATGACATCCAACGCAGGTATCCCTACAAGACACGAGAGGAAATGGCCTCCATGTCGCTGTCCGACGCCGCCGCCATCATGCGCGAGCTGTCGGACAGAGAGTTCCCCACAATCTTCTACTCGTCCGTCTCGTTTGCGCTCTTCAAGGTGTGTTTGCGAGCACATCATGACCGTCCAGAACCTTGCCAGCTAAGTGCCACAGACGTACGGCATCCCCACCATCTCCAAGCTCCTCGTCGCGACCAGCCAGCTCTCCGGAGACGCGACGGCTTCCAAGCGCCGCACGGATACCGGCGTGCTGATGACGGAAATCATCTTCAACGAGCCTGCGTCGCGGCGCAACATCTCCGCCGTCGCGCGCGTCAACTTCCTGCACGACGGGTGGCGACGGGCCGGGAAAATTTCCAACGACGACATGCTGTACACGCTCAGCCTCTTCGCCCTCGAACCGGTTCGCTGGACGGCCAAGTACGAGTGGAGAGACCTGACCATGGTTGAGAGGACGGCCATGGCGGTCTTTTGGAAGGATCTCGGCAAGGAGATGCTCGTCGACTACGGCTGTCTGGTTCCGCACATGGGCCGCAAAGACGACCCGCTGGCTTGGCTGGAGGCGCTCCAGGTATGGAGCGTCAAGTACGAGGAGGAGTACATGGTCTACTCGGTGCCGAACGCAAAGCTGGCCCACGCGAACACGAATTTGATCATGCTCGACCTACCGAGCTTTGCGCACGGCTTCGTGTTTGCGCAGTTGCGGTGCCTGATGGATCCCATCTTGAGACATGCAATGGGGTACGTGAGAAACCTGTAGATGCTTCGAGCCCCCGTCACCGCTGACTTGTCATATAGATACAAAGACCCAAGTGATTTCCAGTTTTCCATATTCCGCCAGCTTGTTTCCCTCAGACGCTGGATCCTGAGACACCTGTGCCTCCCGAGACCGAAATGGTGGACCAACCCGCTCATCCCGGACAAGGCCGACCCGAGCACTGGCCGATTCTGCCTGCCCTCCTACCTTGCGCACCCTTACTACGTCAAACCGACGTTCTACTCACGATGGGGGCCCTCCGCCATGTACAGTCGTCTCATCGGGGGTTGTCTCCCTGGCGACGAAGACGACAAGTACCACCCCAACGGCTACGTGATTTCTGAGGTTGGACCTGAAGGGCAGATAGGAAAGGGCAAAGAGCACATGGACACGACTCGGGAGAGGATTTCCAAAGCCAGGGGTTGCCCCATGGCATTCGGCGTTTGATTCGTCCGTTTCAGTCGGAAAGCTGAGGTGTGCTTCTACTGTTCCTCTTCCCACCGCGATCAGCGACGGATATTTTTTCTAGAATTATAAATTGCTGGAATGGCCTACGAGAGGTTAGGTAGCGAACTCCTCTGGCTCTAGTTTCCATGTGTGTCTGCGTACTACTTGTGTACCTCCCCCGTGAGAGCCGAGCCGAATTATTAGATCTGTGATGGCAAACAGCAAGTCGCTTCTCTGACGACCTGTCTTGTCATTACCTCACTTCACAATTGAAAATTCCGAGTCTTTATTATTCGTGTTGAACTGTGCACTGTACTTTGGAGCTAACGGTGAACCATGTGTGTTTCATCACAGGGATGCTCCCAGCGCTCACACCCTCTAGCTTTGATCTCCCCAACCATGACGCCCATACCCGCATCGCGGCCCGCGGGTATTCAACCCCAATTCCCAGATCAGTATCCAAGTCAGATGTCTCGCGGTGATATCCCAGCATCGGAGGAAACCCACTTCGGAAAGACATCTGGGGACGGCTGGGACCATCTGCTGGTCGGAAGACGCAGGTGCTGGAGCCGTTAATTAGTCATGGAGAAGCCATTCCAAAGTCCGAGGCTGCCAGGGCCAACTCTGGGCATATATAGCTTCGCCTAGGAGTTGGGCAAGGCAGACTATCAACCTAAAGTATGGAGAAAGGGAGACGGAACTTGGGATGGTTGGGTAGTGTTGACCAACAGAGTGCTACAACGCAGGAGAGTTGATGTTGTCACTTACAGAGCCGTCAACATCGAGACGCACGCATCGCCAACTTTGTATCGTTGCGTGATTGCCCTTCCACAGGTTTCCTACATGTCGTATCCGTCGAGGGCAACCAAAAATAAAGCATGGCTACTCTTTGTGTTCTGGCTGGCCGAAACCAGAGGACTCGAGGAGCATGGTAGCGTCAAGTGTCTGGCTTCGTTGGTTCTCGCTGTGTCGTCAAAGTCTTCAAACCTACCAAGGTTAAAAAACAGACAACTACGTCAGCACCATGAGGTGACTCTTTCGGCACCGAGGGAATTGGAAAAACAGTCCGAGTTACGCAGTAAGTGAAGATTGCGCCACGCCATGATTCGGACTGCGCAGTTGTGGGGGGGCCAGCTGACGGGTTCATCTACACAATGTGGTTAGGCTCTTCTCGGTTATCACAAACAACTTGATCATATCGCCGTTAGCTTCCCCGCTGCAGGCCCTGCGCGGCAGGGAAGACCGACTTGGCGACACGCCCGAAGATTGAGCGTTGGTCGATGAGCAAGTCCACGATTGGTAGGTTGGTGCCTGGACCACTATGGGCGTGATACCACCTTGTCCGTGGTTTAAGATGAGGGCCGTCTGTCTGGGGTTAGATCGCTCAGCTGAAGCAGGGATTTCGAAGCTGTATATATCTTGCGATATCGCCGTTGCGCCATGATCCATCCATGGATGTCGACAGACAAGACACGCCTGGCACCGAAGCAGCGACTCTTACCAGTCAAATCTGTCAGGATCTTTGCCTTGAAACCACAAAAGCAAGCAGACAGACCAAGATGACGACGAAAACGAGCGCAACAGACGCCAACGGGGTGGCACCGCCTCCCTTCGACGAACCTCCTCCGCCATACTCTGGCAAAGACCCCCGGTCCCGATTCTGCAGCGAGCCGAGCACCGCAAGCAGCACCGCCCCAGAAACAGCCGGGCCATCGAAGCCGTCCCTCAACAAGCTGCCGTCCGTCATCAAAACTCGTCACTTCCTGATAGACGACTGGCTCGGATGCGCCCTCGTCGGCCCAGACGACGAGACCATATGCTATCTGCACACCTGCTGCTCCCAAAAGGGGGACGCGCACGTCTGCCTACTGCCCAGCCTGAACGACGACGCCCAACCGATCGCGACGGCGAGGAACGGCTACTGCGACTGCGACAACAAACTCCTCCGACACGCGGCCGTCACGCTCGACGAGGCGGCGACGGCGACGGCGACGGCGGACAAGGTCGCGATGCACCCGCTCCCCGACGCGCCGTGGGCGCTCCGCAACGCCGTCGAAATCGTCATCACCGTGCGCGGGCGGCCGGAGCGGTTCCAGTGGCGGCCGTCGAGGGGCAAAGAGGTCAGGTCCGTCGCGCGCCGCGACGCGTGCGGGTGGAAGCTGGTCCGCACGGCGAGACAGGATGCCGGCGCGGGCGGGATACGGGAGGAGCGCGCGGTGGGATTCGCGAGCGACGGGGCCGAGGTGGTGGCCGTCATTGTCCAGCCGCAGTGGTCCAGGAACTTCATTTTTGCCTTTCGAGGGTCGGGGCGGTCTGACGAGATGGGGGAGGCGTGGAAGCTCGTGGCGTTGATGTCTGGCCTCTGGATGTGGTGGGATGACAATGTCAAACAGCCGCTTTTGTGACGTACCCAAGGGATGCTGAAGAGGTCGAGCTTTCAGACTGGGAGAGGACTCTGCTTGACGGGGCCGAGGTGATGTGCGAAACTTCACTTCTAGTCAGACTCGCGGCGTGGAGTTACCAGCCGCCGCCATACTACGAGCCCCAAGATTCAGAGCTACGAGGCACCGCATGCTCGGTTTACACGCAGAAACAACCACGGACGACAAGATCGGAGGATCACGCCGGGACTGGCTTCGCCATTTTGACCGCAGATTTGGACTACAACTCCACGAGAAGTTACGTTGAGTCGAAAGCAATGTCTTGACAAGTCTCCCCTTGGAACCCGAAACGGCTCTTATGAAGGGTACCGATTCCCGTTCGGGCTCATAGTTGCGCGCCTCCGGGAAGATGGAAGGATTGGTTCCGGATTGGCGTGTTCGCGACCAAGTTATGATTCACGAGACTCTCAGGGACTGCAGCGAGGCAGAGAATCTGGCGATTATGTAGAAACCAACGCTACAGATGCATGGGGACTTTGTTATGCGTTTGTCGTTCCATTCTAGTTGCCACCGGAGACAACTCAACTCAAGATATGCTGTGGTTCCTGATCGTGTGTGTACCTGTTTCTGGATGAAGCTGTTGAAGCGAGTGGGTGTCAACCGACGAGAAAACCTCCACTGTGATACTTGAAGTTATCCCGACTACGGATACTGATTTGGTTAAAGCCAACAAACAGGCTTGGGAATACTTGGGTTGGTGACGAGCAAGTAGCCAGTGAACTCCGTTCCCTCGACTTCAGGGATTCCACTCTGAGATGCTCCATCTAAGACAAGGGTCTAAGATTGCATCAACAAGTTGTGCGGCGGACATAGCTCAGTTGGGAGAGCGTCAGACTGAAGCGGATCTCATCCGGGAAACTTCATTCAATCAATCTGAAGGTCGTGTGTTCAATCCACACTGGCCGCATCATCATTTTGCTTTTGGTGTTCTTCTTTTTTTTTTGGGCGACAAGCAAGAGAGATCGTCAACATGGTAGGGCTTTATTGGCACCTAGGAAACTGTTTACTTATTTGAATTAGGTCTGGTCTGCGTAGATCATGGCCACGTTCGTCACCCAGCACAGGAAAGGTTGTTGTTGTCTTCTACTTCGTCCTGTCCGCTTAGGTATCATTTAATGGGCTCATTATCTCAACCCATCTGTCCACCTGCTTTGTCTAGACATGGCCACTGGATACAATTATACTTGCTGCCTTTTTATTCACCTGAATCTCCTCTGTCTTCCGTCACTTCGCCTGCCGGAAATAAGAAGAGTAAAGCTTGCTAAGCTCAAATGTTCGACCTATTAGCCCCCGTCCGCGGACAGTCAGAATATCTGCTACCAACGCCTGCAGGGTAGGTATGTACGCTGCAAAGCTTGGCTCTTGAAAACCGTCTGTAAAAAGGCGGTCGTTGCTTGTGCCTTTCGAGGTAAGATGACAGGTTGCATCCCAACGGGCAAGCGATGAGTCAGGTGCAATTGATACATGTAAAGCTTGAACTAAATATACTTCCAGACTCGGCGATCAGGAAGGTACAGCACGAAGAAGGTGATGTCTCGAACCAAGATCCCGGACTCCCTGCGACAATCAAAAGGCGTTGCCAAAGATGGACTCCTCGCCGTAGGCCGTGCGGGTCATGCCGTCGTAGAAGACGCAGTAAAACTTTGCGAATTTGTTGATTCACATCCAGCCAACCACACATACAATGCTGGTGTCGGACCCTCGTCATACGACATCACTTTCGTCGTAGAAAAACGCCACTTTCCAAAGAATGAAGAAGACACCGCCACAACACAATGCTTTCTCAAATGGATAATCACTGTGGAGCAATTGCAGAATACGGTATATCAACATGGAGAATGCTATGAGACTGTGCAACTGATTAGTGATTTCCAGATTGTATTTCATCGGATGGTTAGAACTTGGGCACCAACTTACAGAATGGGATTCCAGGCAACGTATCTAATGGCAGCGTCCAAGGTGGTTTGGACCCTGCGGGCCTCGACCCCCCCGCCCGCGTAGGTAGGTAGTTGGGGAGTGACTCCATCTGTCGGAATGCACCACGAGCCCAGTTGTGCCTCCTATACCTCCCTCCAACGTTGTCGAGACCATCGAAAACTCCCGGGATGCCCTTTCAGTATATGATATATCACTGAGCTTTTAGACTCGGTCGGTTGGGAGGCTGCTCTTGCTTTGTATCGTCCCGTCTAGGTAGGTGCGTGAGGAATGAGATGCGAGATGGCGTGACTGCCGCTGGTTGGCACTTGAAGTCGATGCCAGTAGGAGGTATTCCTTCCGTGAACTTTCTTATTGTTCTTTAGCCTTCGCGGTGGAAGCCGAAGGTGCTGCCCTGAGTGGTTAGATGTGGATGGGCGATGGAAGGAAAGAAAGAGACGCCTGGGTTTGGGTAGGGGAAGAAGATGGAAGGTGAGGCTGTTCTAATAATGCCTAGACGGCAATTCTAGAGTCTGAGAAACTGGTATGAAGACTAGAGAGAACGTACTGTTGAGTTGGCTCTTGGATGAAGAGATCCTAGACCTGGTTGAAATGTTCTCTCCATGTGTTTCTGCGGCCGTCCTGCACACCTGCTGGGTTTCTGTTCGCTACTTCCGCCGATCAGGTTCACCGTGGTCCCGTATCTTGTGACTTCTTGCTCTGGACCTTCCCTGAGGCTAGCTGTCTCAGCCTGTGCCTACCTCACGATACTCTAGGTTACGTCAATGTCGCCTGGTTAGCTTCTTTACCGCGGAAGGAGGTTTCTGCTTTTCGCTTTCCGTACTGACCATTTGTCGCTCCTCGCCCCCCAGCCCAGAAGGCTAGGTATACATCTCTTCCAATCCTCCCGACATGCTGAATTTTTTTTTCTCCTCTTGAGCTTGATTTTGTTACCGCTTCTCTTGACGCGCATGCCGTGTGTCACACGCTGTTCAAGAGAGCGTGGGCATGGCATGCGAGCCAGTCATGGTGCAAAGGAGGGAAGGGAAGAAGGAGGGATAGACGAGGAAGAGGGGTGAGGGCGGCTACTCGGCTTTTTATAGGAAATCACAGTAATTCCATCAAGGTCATCTGCAGACTCTTTCACGGGGCCATCTACCATGTCAAACTTGACTTATCAAGGTTTCCAGTGCTGTTATCAAGGTTGATGTGGCGACGCACGCGACCAGAGAGTTGCACCCGGGCGCTCGGAGGCGTAATCCTAACCCAGCGAAATTGCGTCGTGATGCCGAGTACTCCACCAGATGTTGACCATGGAGCGTGGTCGTGCCGTGATCGTGTTGTGTATGCTGCATGCATGCCCAGTAAACTGTACAGAGGTAAGGTGGGTGGCGAAAGACGACACCTTGTCGACGTTGACGATGAACTCTATCGCGAGGCAGCCCTAGTTTCTTCTGTTGCTAATGCAACAGTGTCTAGGTCTTCAACACACCTTGCTGTGCCAGGTGGCGGGCTTTACTTCTTTTCATCACCAAAACCATAGCCACAGCCACAGCCACAGCCCCTCCACCCTGAGCACTAAGCCAGTCTTTTGAAAAAGCGTCGCCGCCACCTTGAATGGTGGTAGCGGGGTTGTTATAAAGGGACTTCAGGAAATGGGGTTGAAAGGGGGTTGTTTGCCAGATGTCGTGATAGCTTCATGCCTGTGGGCCGCTATCCCAGGTCACATGGCCTACTCACATGAAGCATTCCTGACAGAAGACATACTCATAAGCCCATATGTTAGACGATACTATTACGCTTTGTTCGGCAGGCTCATGAGACTCGAAACACCAGGATCGTGGTGGGACATTGTAGACCAAGTGAGTGTTTTAAATTGACCTTCAAACAATTTAAACCCATACATGCGAACTGGCATCTCTTTTTACGTCGGCCTGGCCGTATCCCCACTTGCGAGTCTGCAAAATGAGCATCTCGTCCATCTGTGCTACTCTGGCGAGAGTTCATTGCAGGACTTGGGTTTTCCGAGTTTATCGCCCTAAACGTGGGTGTTGGGCCTCTACAGTGAAGAGTATCAAACAATGAGAGTCGCGCAAGCAACTGATCGCGTTGTACGAGAAGGTCAGTGGACGAGCCCAAAATCGACGGAAAATTATGAGAAGCTCCATGCTCACTTCCTACTTCTCGACATATAACTAGACATGGACTTGGGGAATTCAGCCATCTGTACAGACATGGCTAGGGCCATTAATCGGGATCCGCCGTGTATACTCAGTGGCAGAACCCGGAGCCAGCTGTAGTGTATCCATAGGCCTAACAGAGTGTTAGCTGAAGACGTTAGAAACAACTGCTGTTCGTAACACTACATACCTTTTTCCAACTGGGGATTGTCAAGTAAGCTATCAAAAAGCATGAGTGAGCCTCCGTCAAGCACCATTCGACACGACACGACTCACCAGACTCCATGTACCCGTTGTTGCGCTGAGAACAAGTGCCAGCAATCCAGTTCTCGGCTGGCCGATCCACTGGAGGCTGACGCAGACGGGGTAGGTCCCGCTGGGCCAGGCGACGGCTCTTTTATCCAGGCTGGCGGTGTTGAGAGTGGTGCCGTCCAGGAGCGTAGGGTCGAGGTTGGCGATCTTTGTGTGGACTTCGGTTCCGGCGTCGTCGATGTGTACGACGTAGATGCCATCCTCTCCCTCGAGAGGGACGACAGCGGCGGATGCTGTAGCCAGGAAAGCCAGGGAGACAGTGACGAAGTCGAGGAGCCTGGGGATCATGGTGGTGAGGAGCGTGGACTTGTACATGAGTGGGAATGAGATTTGATGAGTTGACTGAAAGCTCAAGAACGGTAGACGAGGTCATCTAACTTATACTACTCATCTGCTTACGAACTATTGTTGTGGTTGACATGAAAATCCCACGCCCCGATTTCGTTTTAGTCGAGAAGTTCTTACGTCAAGTGAGCTGATATCGTCGCCGTTGCTGAGTAAGTTTCTTGCTCTACATCGTTGATTGTGTACTTTGACACATGAATCATTCCTTCGTTTGCTTTCTGTCGTTGTTCTGGCCCGCCAGCGTCGCCGTCAACGTTCTAGCCCCATGACCAGGACACAGGAATGTTGCAGAGGTCACATCGGCCCGCTCCGCCAGCTCCACTCCTTCCGCTTGCTTACTGAGGCGATCTATGGTATCGAGTTCCAACACTGCAAACCTTCTCTTTAGGGAACAAAGTATGAGCTGAACTTGCCTTGGCATGCTTGGCTCCATCCTCAATACCAATGAAGAGACTTTTGAAGAGATCACAGGGGTATCATCATTGCTGTCCAGTTTGTAAACGGAAGTGAGATTCAGAACCGTACATATCCTAGGCTCCAGATCGGGATGATTCTTAACTTGCGCTGACTCAAACTTGAGGCTCCAAATGACTTGGTCAAGTTGAAAGAGAACACATTACGAAACGTTCCGGTTCCTCTTCATAACACACGCAGTGAGCCTGTGGAGATAGCATGACATTTGTGAGTTGAGAAGCCAAGTGGACCCTCTTGTGGAACTCTGACGTCGTCCCTCTGAAGCCCATATCCCACTGAAGGCTGCCAATAACTCACTCCCGGTCTCGTCATGAGAACGAACATGAGGCTGTACTATCTTATGACAGCACCTCATACTAATCGCTTGCCAGCCTCATGAAGGTCGCTGATCTCACTGATGAGCAGGGCGGGATGACTGGATAGTTGAGTGACCAAGCACAGAGCTGCAAGTAGCCGAGAACCAATATGAGAGCAGCATGAGTGAGCGCATATGCAGGGTAAGCCGCTAGAGCCAGGGTCTGTCAGCTCACCGACCACAGGAGCCACGGATTTCACCAAGACCAGACCAGCCAATTGAATTTCACTTATCCTCGCTTCTTCTCACGTCGTCCATCGAATGGGCGCAGTCATCCATGCGGGGTCATATGCAGGAAAAGGTGAGGGCTGGTTCACAAAAGCTGCATTCGCTGTGCGTGAGCGAAGGGCGGTCGCCCTGCTTTTTGTGCTCACCAGGCCAGCCAAAAGCCCAGCCAAAGCCTGAGCCTAAGCCCGAGCCTGAGCCTCTCTCTCTGCCTGACCGATAGCCCGACAGCTGCGTCACCTTCTTCAGGGCCATCTTCGTTTTCTCACGCCAGCATCGACCTTCCTCGTACCTGATCATCAGAAAATGGATTCTCAACGCGGATGAGATGTCCGCACGCGAGAACTGTTGCAGGGATTTTGTCATAGTAGGAACAGGGAACCGCAGCGAGGACTCCGAGGCGCACTCAGCCATGTCTCAACGCAGGGGTCACGTTCGCATCGTGGACGCGAAGAAGCCAGCCTCAATCACTTCGACGGAAGACAGAAGCGACGTGGACAGTGATGGATACACATACGAGTCGTCTTCGTCAGAATCTTCCGATACCCGCAGCCGTGCAGCACGAGGGTTTTCACCCCGACGGCCGCGGCCATACCCACCACCACTCAAGGGCAAAAGGTCATCCACATATTACCGATACACGATTCCCACCATGAGAAAACACGACAAGAGGGACAGCCTGAACGGCGCCGCCCGTCGACGGTCAGCGGCTCATCGCGAGTCTCAAAGGCCGAAAACCGCCAATGCTTATGAGGATCTACGCATGAGATCTCCAGGAGATAACATGTCATACTACTCGAGGTCCAGCTGCAACGGACTTCCACTACCCACCTATTCAACCTCTCCGCACCCTTACTTTGGTGGGTTTGGAGGCAATTGCATGCCTCCATACACAAGCTATGGACCTCAACCACTAGCACTGCCGTTCCCGCCTATGACTTCGATCGGGGGTCATTTACCTGCTCACTTTTCGCCATTGCAGCACTCCCATCCACTATTTCCGCTTCCAAGTATCACCGACATCGCATCGCAGAGGCAGGCCGCATCAGTCAACGGGCATGAAGCCATATCTGTCGCTCATGGAAGGACAGAAAGGGCCCCTCGAGACGTCAGCATGGAGATCAGAAGGTTGAAACAGGAATTAGAACAAAGGCAACAGGAACTGCTTACTATCGGCCAAGCCGATGAACTCAAGGACGACAACGACCGATTCCGGCGAGACCTGGAGGAAAGTTTCAAGATGAAGATGAGCGTGATGCAGAAGGCCGAGGAGGACTCCCGGAAGGAGATGGAACGGGTCAAGGCCGAAGCCGAGCTGGCCGCGCGCAAGGCAGTCGAAGACGAGCTGATTGCTAACGCGGAGCGCCAAAGAATGTACCAAGAAACCCTGGAGCAAGTCAAACGGGAAGCACGCGAAGAGCTCGAGAAGCATCTGAGGCTCGAGAAAGAAAGGAAAGAGCGAGAAGACGCCGACAGAGCCAAGGAAGCCGAGCGGAAGTTGGCCGCAGACGCCGAAGCGCGGCGAAAGTTTCAAGAGGAAGAAGAGGAGAAGAAGGAGAAACTCCTTCGAGAGCTGAGAGAAGAGATTCACGCGGAAATCAAGGCGGAGAAGAGCAAGAGTCTTGGCTCGAGGAAGACTTCGCGTCGGGGTCTGTCGAGTAGCAGACGCCCAAGCCGCTCGGAAACGGCGTCGACCGTAGACCCTTTCGAGTTCTTCGAGGGGTACGCCACGCCGTATGAGACTCACACGGAACCCAGCAGTTTTGAGGAGCCCGTGTGGTCGCGGGACGAGCTCGCAGCTTTATGGAGTCACCAAGCTCGTGGTGGCCATGCAGAAAGAGATGATGATCCTAGCCACAGCCGGGCCAACCCTTTGGGAGCAAATCGAATCCCTTACGACGAAGAAAGAGTGGTCAACGGTCTGGCCCCCGGCGAGACATCGACCTTCCTCGGTACCCAGGACCACCCGCGCCATCCAGGACTTCGAAGCGGATTCTCCTTTGCTGCAACGGACGGCGATGGCGAAGACTCGGACAAGATCACTGTCATACCGGCTGCAGCTTACAGGAACAAGTCGGAGTCAATCTCGGGCGCCGAACCTTCGCTCGAGGCTTCATTGGCTGGTCTCGACATCACAAATACCGACACAACCGCCGCCGTGCAAGCGCCGAACTTTGCCCCGAAGAACGAGCCAGTCCACGACAGACGCTCAAGCCAGAGGATCGACAACTGGCCAAGAACGCCCTGCAGAGGTCAGTCGAGCAACGACCGCGCAGCCGACGGCGACAATCGTCGTCGGAAGCTGCCCCACGACGCGCCCGACACCGACGGCGGCGTCAACCTGCAACATTTCGAAACTCTGCGTCCCGCTCCGAGTCGCTCCGAGTCATGCTTGAGCTCGGGTGCGAACTCCAAGGGAACCGGCCTTTACCAAGCAAGCCCTGCCCGATCGCAGGCTACACGCGATAGTCCCTTGCTGCCTTACCTTGCGAAACACCTCTCCGATTTTGAGGAGAACGCATCAGTGTCGCTCGGCCGGCTGCCGGAACGGAACCAGCAGCCCCGGCTCGTGGGGAGCCAGAGGCCCGAGGACAGCTTCAGGTCTGACGAGGACACGCTGCAGGGGTCCGCGGCGAGGTACGGCGACTGGCCTCCGGTCGGACAGCAGTTCAAGTGGCCGGGGCCGGCGTCCGGCGCCGTTGATGTGCAGCCCGGGCTGCCGATGGCGTTTGTTCCGTGCGTCATGGTCCCTTTGCACGTGTTGCAGCTACCGGTTCCCGGGCCTGTGTTATATTCAGGTATGATAATGCCTAGACAGATTCAGTAATAACGATATACGAGTATGAGGATCTGGTTTTACGATGTCAAGCAACGAGGTTCGTCGGCGGGTGGCATTGTCTGGGTTTTTCTGTTTTTGTATCATTGCACAGCTTCAGAGTTATGACTTGATGAATTACGAACTGATTTGTTTACTCTTCATGCGGCCTTGCTTCATGAAATGAGGGGTTATGCCGGAAGAGCCAACCGTACCACTCGCGTCTGACGACAGCCTGCCGAGACCATAATCTAAATAACAAAATCTAAATAACAATGGTACGGATACAAACACAATAAAGGCTTGGTAATTACCCCCCTTGAGTCAGTACTGACACTGAATACCTGTAAAGTCTTCGGAGATCGGGTTTTAAGTAAAGCCGACTTGCGACCAGACCCCAGTTTCCAGCGCCGAATTTGGCAGCTTTGTTCGAAAGAAGCAACTCGACAACTCGATTCTTGTCATGCCAGCCTTGGGACTTTAGGAAGCTTTACTGTGGAGGAACCCCTGGTGGATCATATACTCTATTGTAGTTTGAGCTGGACAGTCGACTTTCATTACACTCCTGAGCTCGGCAAGCGTTCGCCATTCATCAAGCCTCCTTTTACCTTGTTCCCAAAAGTACATATTTGAGCTCCCTCTTGACTACAGGATGGAGAATAGCTTGGATTCCCACCCTTTTACGTATTCGCTGGCCATATCCGACTGCCTCAAGCTCAGCAGCGACTCAACATGAAGGTCGCAGCCCTCGCCGTCTTTCTCTTTGGCGCCCTCGTTTCCGCAGAGATTGTGAACATGTACTGTAACGTGGTGCCTGATGTAGAGCGCTGGGGCGTATGCATTCTCTCTTTCCAGGTTACATCATTGCGACTAACGCTCCGCTGTAGCGTCCAAACTGCGGCCCCGAGGACCAGTACGAGTGTGGCACAAGATGCGGTGCCGTTCGTTGAAACCACCCCGTGTCGGCTTCGGATGTTGCTTTCTGACATTTAGCAGTGCGTTAGTGATTTCAACTACCGCGGGAGAAATGGCTGGTGGTAAGTTGCCACCGCTCCGAGCCACGTCACAACAATCTAACACAGCCTAGGCGCAAGGACGACAACAAATGTGATTGCTACTGCTGGTAGACGGCAGCAAAAGGAGTCGTTCTTCATACTGGTTGCGGGGGACGACTCGACAGCGTGCTCTTCTGCCGTTTTGGATGTTGCTGGAACTTCTTCGTTGACTTGGTCAAGTTACTCAAGTTCGAGGTTCTCGGAGACTATGCAGAAAGCATGCTTCAATAAGTTTAATTTTGAATCTCTCTTGCTTCTAAATAGTCACCCAAAGCATACTGTCACCACAGGTTGGGGACCATTCAGCGGGCGAGCTTTCTTATGTCACAACAAACTCCCGTGCATGGCGTTGAAATGAGTCTCTCGACAGACCCTCCACCATTCCTTCTCTGTTCATGAATAGGGCGTGCTGCACTTTGCTTTAAATCACATCTCCGCATCCCAGAAGCTGAGCGTATCATGATGAGCTACTGATACTCTTACCCTAAGATGTGGTTGGAGTTGCTCGTGTAATCGTGGCCATCCAAGGACTTTGATGTCCACGATTGAAATTTGAATCAAGAAGCACCTGGGCTTGGTCGTTTTGAAAGAAACTTCTGAATTTTTCATCCAGGTGGTTTCCAAGTTGCTGCTGTTGGATTTCGTGAGGTTTGAGGTGATGAAATTAGCAAAGTCACTCGGAGCAGACCTGGTTAATGTCAGCTTTTGACACTAATGGTGCAATCTATGCGAATATTTCATCACCCCAGAAAGCTGGTCAACTTACAAGTGGCTTGATGTCTGGAGCGTATCATCTTCTGCGGCATTTTACAAGACGTGATCATGAAGCCTTTGACGAGCCAAAGGGTGTAGTTCAATCTCGGCACTCATCGTGTAATCAGCATTGGTCCATTCTTGGAGAGACTTGACTGTGTTCCAGGTATCCTAATCAGCAGGCTGGTAGACAGACATGCAAGCTGGCTGGATGCCTGTAGCAAACGCACCCCGAGCCGAATACAGCGCCTCGAACTGGGCCGGTCTCATCCGCCAATTTAATCGTTCCTTGTAGATGCATCACTCGTTCAAAGGGATAACGGCCTTTTCAGTGAGGGTCTTGAGTACCCAGTACATGGGATCGATAGCGGCCTGCTCCATGAGGTTGAGCTGTACCACGACCTCGACGATGTTGGGGACTATGCCGAGCAGCGCGGGCACCGCGTCTACATGAGTGCTTCCCGGCTCACCGATGTCACTTATCCGACTGATATCAATGTAGTGGATAAGGGGAAGGAAGCCATCTAGGGATGGATAGATATCTATTTTTCGATGTATTCCAGACCGGCTTCTGTTGCACGAACTAGACACCACGTGAGCTTTCTATGGTTACCTTACATCCCATAAAACTAGATTACTACAGCTTAAAACACGCATTCTCTGAAATATCACTGTACTTCAAGACTCACCTCAAGTTTCATATAACCGCACAGAATGTTGAGATTTTGGGGGGAATGACAAAAAGCATCAATAGCCTCACCAAAGTCATATTGATAGCACGCCGAATAAACTCTTGAGAGGTTAGAGGTGAAAACTGATATGGAGTTAGGAGAAAGCAACAAAGTTCGCATCATAGACATTAAACAATGTGTTTTGAAACCGACCTCTCTTCAAAAGCCTGGCAGTAGCAGAACTTCTCGCGTGTTTACACGACGAACCCGGCTATATCAGCTGAGGGAGGCTATTTCTGACATCCAGCTCCGAAACAAAAGCTGACAAACACTCACTGGGCCCGCGGCTCCCAAAGATTGGCTCCCCAACTTCGCATGTCATTAGCAGCGAAGGGCTCTGATAATGGAAGCCAGAACCAAGTATCTACCAGTCGACGGGGCTGGGGACTCGTCCCCTCGGACAGGTTGCAGTTGTGCTCCGGCCTAGGCTTCTAGACTTGATATCAATCTCTTCCTGGCTCCGTGGCAATCGGGGTTTTAGGAATTTCCCACCGGTTAGTATTAAGAGAACAGATTAGTCCCATATTCAGATAACTACCATAATGTGAAGTGTTTATGCACGGGTTTGCTCTCAGGCTATACCTGCCCCGGAGAAAATTTTGCTTCGAACTTCTCGAAACTGGTTCACCGAAATGGTATTGCCGCTGTCATGGTGAAGGTTCAGCATCGCATTCCCTTAGATTTGACTAGACACGTGAAATGTCAACCTAGCAAGGCTGCGGCATATCAAAAGAGTTGATTCTCAATAACTTCTGGTGGTGCCGAAGGGTCTGACCCGTGGTCGGGGACGGAAACCTCTGGAAGTAGGATCAAGTTCTAAAGCTTGGCAGTGACCGTCGGCTGTACGCAAAGACGCTCTTCATGTATCATATACACTATGGTCGGTAATGGATTCAGTCTGCTGACCTTCTAAGGTTCGAATATATTCGAGGTGAATACGATGTAGAGAGCCACTAAGAAGGTTAGAAAATATCATCAGCTGTTGTATTTCTTCATCGTATGACTGTTGAAAAGCGTTCGTCAGTTTAAGATTTTACAACAGGGGCTTTATCTCGTACCATGTGAATGACAGCGGGGTGATACTGGAGAGTGGTGTGCGTCATCATTAGGGAGATACCTTAGCCCAGGGTGATCGAGTGCCGGAGGTATCATGTATGGTCACATCGCAGGACGTCGCAGCCAGATTTAGTTACGTACCAGCTGGCTTATGTGACAGATGATGAGACCTGGCGTCCCCAAAAGGCTCGGGTTGAAGCGGGATGCAATGCAATAGGGCTGAATGTCTGTCTGCTGGGTAGATGAGCCTGCAGGTTGTATGGGAAGGTCGGGAAGAAACCCACCGATCTGTCGGCGGGGGATTCTCCAGTTGTGGAACACTGGTCGCGGTGGTCCAGCCCAAATCCAGAGTCCGAGTCCATCCTCTAGTGTTCTATCACGACTTTGTACCGCAGCACATGCCAGTCATTTCCAAGGTAGCGGTATGGGTATAACCAGTGGATCTGTTAAACAGCAGTGGAAGACACAGGACAGATCAACAACACCACAAACGATGTTGAGAGACTGCTTCACCTCTCAACCAGATGCATGTGGTCAATAAGGTATCGTCATAAAGACAGGATAGGATAGTGGGTGCGAATTGCCGAGGCTTTACGCAGTGGAGGCGATCCAGGCGTGCGGTTATTTGAGACCATGACATGCATGGGCATTAGGGTCCAGACGAATCACTAGTACGAAGCAACGCAACCAATCTTCCATTCTCTTGGTGAGGTAGGAAGGCCGGATGCATTTATCATATTGCCGTCATGATTTGGGCAGCCACAGCCCGCCTCACAGCTAGCGTCCAGTGGCTTTGCAGTGTCTGGGATGGCACGTGCCGCTTCCGGAAAGTTCGCTCCGCCTAACGAATGGCGGCCAGGCAGGGGCAGTTGCACTACGTCATTAGCCTGTCACGCTCTCGGGCGCACCTTCTCTGCTGTGAATGTGTCAGGTACACTTTCTACTACGTTAAGGTAAGGGTAGGAAGCTCTACTCCCTACCATTATGGCGGACCAGCTGCCCCAAGCTTCCAAAGCTCAGCTTCAGTAGCCCTGCCCTGCCAGCTCCATCACCAACTCCAGCCAGCTTCTTTGGTATACGATAGTCTGGTCGCTCCAGGCATGAACGAGATCACACGCATCTCCAACACATCTTCATACGGCTTCTCCCTCAACTGTCGCACTATGTTATCCTGTTTCGGCTTCGGCCGGTCGCGTGAGGACCGCGAGCGAGAACCGCTTCTGCCACGCTACAATGACGACACGGCGCTGCAGCAACGTCTTCACGAGAAGCTGCACACATACCAGATGCTGAGAGCCATTGGAAAGGGTTATATGCCGTCCAACGAACAGCTCATCGTCAATCTGCGCACGCTTTTGTCCGCCGACGTCTTGAATCCCGACAACGCCGACCTCAGCGACTCTGGCCGCGCCCTGATTCTGAACGTCAAGCTTCTTATCAAGCAACTTATCGAACTTTTGTTGCACAAGAACGACAAAGACCAGATCCAAGACTTTATCTGGTACCTCACCAAGGCCCGCCTCTCCGTCGATGCTTACGACATCACTGCTCGCGCTTCCAAGGCCAAGGCGAGGGCCGACACAGCTGCCGGTGGGTCATCCTTTCTCTCCCTTGTCCATCCCGTCTCCATTTTCGGTTGTCCCCCACGTTACCTGACGTTCCATCATCGCGAAAGTTTGATAGACGAAACTTGGACCGGAGTTTAAACTGACAGTCTGTTAAGCATATAAAAGCCTGCAAACCGTGGGATCCCTGATATTGACCAACTCGGATTTCCGCCTACTCCTTTCGGATCTGGGTACCATTGGTCGAGAGGTTTTCCGCGATACAGCCTTCACCCTGTCAGACGTTGCGAAACAGGCCGCTAAGAAGGTTGAGCCTTCCAAGGAGGAGCAGGAGGCCGTGCGACATCCGAACGGAGACTCAAAGTCTCCGCCGTCCAAGGAGGACATCCAAGATGAGGTTGTCGAGGTGTCCCAGGTCGTCACCGACGGTGTCGCCCGCGTCGCCGATGAGGCTGGCCAGAGCCTGGCTGAGCACATCACGGGCGACGAGCAGGAGACTCTGGTGCACCGATTGAAGAGTACCATACTCAACCTCCGCCAGAGGCATGACTATTCTGACTCGGTTTCGACCCTCTCCCTCCTCATTAGGAGGTATCTGCTTGCCTACTCGCATGCGATTTCCGATACCATCCAGGTTGCCCAAGAAGACATTGATACCAATCCCGAGGCTGACAGGGCACTCAAAAACTTCTGGCTTTTCTTGACCTCGCTCGGCGACCCCAAGCACTGGGACGAAGTCGAGCGGGCGTTCAAGGCCGTCATGGAGCACGGTCGCAGTGATCCGGAGTTCGATGAGCTGGTCAGGCAGATTGGCAACCTGCTTCAGGACATGCTGACGGACCCCGATTTCTTTGATCACGCCGAAGATCGTTTCAAGGAGCTGCGTCAAAAGTCCAAGGAGCTGACGTCGGAATCATCGGTGCGTGACGATTTGGATGCGTTGCTGGACAAGGTGCAAGTAGCCCTCCACTCCGTCCTCGACGACACAGACATCAAGAAAGTGCTCCACACATCAACAAGAATCCTCAAGATCCTTTCGCCCGCTCAACAATACACGAACGGAGAGCTAGTCGCTGATAGCATCAACGTCTTCGTCCCGATGCTCGTACAGGCCATCCAGTACATTCCCATTCCCCGGCTGGAGTTGTCTGTCCCGGCCATCGACCTGCTGCTGGAGAACCTGATACTGGAACCAGGCCGCACGGTGAACAACAGCTCCTTCCTCCCTTTCAAGATCAACATCTCGACGCAGAATGACGTCGAAATCCGCAAGGCTCGCTTCAGAACGACGTCGTCGGTAACGACGCTGATGCGAATCACCATCTCGGGCCTATCCATTGCCGCCGAGGATCTCGGTTTTTGGCTGCGCCTTCACTCGGGCATCCTGCGGCTCGCAGACCAAGGCATTGCAGGGTTCCACCTGGACGAGCGTGGAATCGACGTTGCCATTGATGTGGAGGTTGGAAAGGACAGGCTGGAAGACATACTAACGCTGCACAATGTCCGGGTCCGCATCCACCACCTCAATTACACGCTCAGCAAAAGCAAGTTCGCCTTTTTCGCTTGGGTGTTGAAGCCATTCATCCGACCGATTGTCAAGGCCGCATTGGAAGCCCAAATTGCAGCCAGCATCAGCCAGTTGCTTCATTTCGCTAACCGAGAATTGTTGTTCGCCCGGGAACGGCTCCGCGCGACTCGTATTGCCGACCCGCAGGATTTATGGACCTTCCTCAAAGCCGTGGCAGCGAGATTGGTGCCACCCGAGGATCCAGATCTTTACACCCGTGTGGGTGTCGCCCAGCCCGGACGCGGAGTCTTCAAGGGGGTCTATGCCCCCGGCAGTCTCGTGAAGATGTGGAACGAAGAGGCAGCCCTGGCTGGCGACCGAGTTCACGAATACCAGAGAGACGGGTGGCGCAATTCCATATTCGATATTGGCACCACGACGTTCTAGAGCTGCAGCGCGCTCCGGCGGGCAAAATAGCGCAGTCGCAGTCGACCAGGCGAGAAACGATTTGCGGACGGCGATGGCAACAAAAGGGGTAAGACACGGCACGGAGTAAAGGAGGCGCCGGAAGGGACACGGAAATTGTAAAGCACAGGTCCTTTTGCTACTGTATTACAAGGGAAAGACAGCACCTCTATCACGGAAATGGCAGGTCGTTGGCCACCTCAAAGCATGTGCACACGGCGTCAAACGAGCCAAGTTTTGGCAGATGTGACGGCCCTGCATCTCACAGCCACCCCAGTGCCACCTTTCTTCATGTCCACCCTACTGCTGGCTGGAGGCAGTCCGCTGCAAGATGCTAGCAGCCACTGCGATGACCATGGCACTTTATCCGAATCGAGCAGGAGAGCGCAAGATCCATGCCCAGGAGAGCGCAAGATCCATGCCAAGGCTACCCCGTCATGCTTAAACGGATCTTTGCCTAGAAGGGGGTTTGCCCATGGGCCATGGAGGGATTTGGTCGCGAGCTGCCACATTCACGCGAGACTACCTTACTACGTGTACGAAGGCATTGCTGAAGGGACCACGACTTGAACAGAGTCATTAAGCGCCGGCTGAAGCCGTGGCCACCGTTGTCATGGGCCGTACAGCGAAAAGGGTATGTACAACGTCCATCGCTGTCATGGTGACGTGAGACCAGCTACCTCACAGAAAACATGACCGTGGAGACGGCGACGTGAACAGAGTCATTGAATATCGACTGGGGCCGCGGACGTCGCGCTCAACATGAAGTACTAAGTTACACAGCAAACAAGCACATCGATCGAGTGGTCGCCAAAGTCTTGGGGCACCCTTCCTGACGCATCGTCCTCGGTAGCACATCGCAGCGTTACATGCCTCGGCAGCGTTACATGGCCTCGGCAGCATTAATTACTCCCTGCTGGCCCGTCCCGAAACTTACGCATGCTTGAAGTCAGGGCGTCTCTTCTGCAAAAAAGCACTCATCCCTTCATTGAAGTCGCCAAGACTAAAGGTCGAGTAGTAGAAGGACTTTTCCTGGGTCATCCCAGCGTCGAGGTGGCTATTTTCGACTAGCAAAGGAGAGCGAGTTAGCGAGGTCGAGTCATTGTACGGGCGACTTTACGATTACAGCAGGAAACCCTTGCTGTCGCAGCGGATCGTACTGCGTTGTACAGCGCGATTGCAGGGTGGTATTCGAATCGTCATGCTGAGCTCAAGAGCAAAATCGATTACTCGAGCTGAGGGAGAGACGAACCAGCTGCTCGAGGGAAGATTGCGACAGTGGAAGAGGACTTACCCGTGAGAACAGCCTGCTTGGCAGTCTTGACGACAGGACCCGACATGATGGCGATGCGCTCCGCGAGCTTGAGGGCAGCTGGGACGACGTCGGCGCGTGGGAAGACCTTGTTCACAACACCGAGGCGCTCAAACTCGGCTCCGCTGGCTGAGTCGCCCGTGAGGACGAATTCCATGGCCTGAAGGTGGTATCTGTGTCAGTAGCTGACATGTTTTCAATCTTCTTTCTCAACTGATGCGTCGCAGATTGTATTGCCGCTAAAGCTGCGGACGACACACACCCGCCGAGTTGGTTTTTTGTTGCCCATGCGATGGTGAGGATGGGCGAGTCATGGCCCAGGGGAGAGATCAGGTTTGGACCCGTCAAAGAACGACCCTGTCTGCTTTCGGTCTGTTCACTTGGGGTATTCCACGGCAATTCGTTCGTACCTTGTGCTTGCCCAAAGCCCGGGCCAGGCGTTGTGTGCCGCCGGCACCGGGAATGGTTCCGATCTTGATTTCAGGAAGCCCAAAGGAGGCGTCTTCGGCAGCGTAAATCATGTCGCACTTTTGGGCCCATGGTCAGCAAAAGTCTCTTGGGACCGCTTCAAAACGTCCCAAACTCGACAATCGTCGCCTAAACCACATAGACGTGGGGGCCATGTGGCGATGCAGGTTGTGAGTGGGCGATTTGACGGCGAGCGTCCGGATATTGACTTACAGCGAGAGCAATCTCGCATCCTCCGCCCAGCTGGTCGACGTGCATGTTAGCAAGCGTGCTACGAGGCATTTCCAAAGTCGTTGCATCTTGACAAGGTCCAAAAAGAAAGCAACGACTTGGACGAACGAGACTCGCCTACGGCCGCGCGGTACGGAGTACTGTACTGCGTACGGACTAGAGTACAGGATGACAAGCGCCAAGAGGCGGCAAAAGAAAAGAAGGGGACGTACGGCAAATCCGACAACAGCCGCGATGAGAGGCTTGGAGAAGTTGGCAAAGGCGTCTGTCAGATCCTTGAGAAAGGCACGGCTGTGGGCCTCTGCCGTGGAGATGTGCACCAGTTCGTTGAGATCCATTCCGGCTGCATCGCGCAACGGGGATTAGCTTGAGGACTCCTCCGTGGCTGTACGATGTACGCTGTAAAAAGAGACGACGCCAGAGACCGCCAGAAGCGAGAATGACGAAGGCAGCGTGGGTTGGCGGAAGCAGACTACTGATCCACATCTTCCTCCCCTCAACTCCCCTGCTGCCGGCCTCCGAGAGATGAGATGAAAGAAGAGAGATCCACTATCAAGCACGGGGCGAAGGGATCCATCGTGTGGATATATTGGGCGTGGTGTTTCAGAGGTTTAGAAAACGTGGACGATGACCGACCAGGGACGGAACCTGCTGGAGCGTGATGGAGCGTGATGGATGTTTACGCGCGCAGTATGGTCGTTGGACGTGAGCCCCTGAGTATCATGCCCGTGGGGAATCGGACGGACATTAGATGACAGTTGGGCCAGCCACAGCGTTGGAAAGGTACAGATGAGCGCTCCAGAGAAGTGCCGAACGCACACGAGTAGCATCTACCTTGCCCTGAGCTGATGTTGGAGAGGGCATCCCGGCGAAGGATGGCAGTGAGTTGATGGCGCTCTGGCGCACGTGGCGGAACGTGGAACTGTCCACAGGTGTGGCGGGCATGGCGAGCATGGCGAGGAAAAGCTTGCCCAAGTCTGCACAGTTGCTGCAAGTAGATGCCACCGAGACGGAGGGAGGGGGGAGAATGAAGGTTCAGGGTGAAATCAGGTGAGGGGAAACGGAACGGGAACGAGAGAGTTGGAGGGAGAATGGGAGCTGACGAGGGGGTTTGGTTCACCGGACGGGCTTCACCGTTTGTTTGCCAGGTCGGTCGTTGGTGGTGGGAAAGGATTCTGGTGGTGGGAAAGGATTCGCCTCGCCCGGGAACAGACAAACATGGAACGTGGCAAGCAAACGGACGGTGAAGCTGAAAGGAGCCTGGCAACGCCTCATCCCGGGCAATCGACCCCAAAGGAAGGCCGAAGAAAGCGACGAGCTGCGACAACAAGTAGGAGAAACACTGGTCGAAACATACCACAGAATGGCCCGTCCGGCCCGCCAGTGACGACGACAGCGCGGATGGAATCTTTGGCATCGAGGCTCTTCAGAGTCGCGACCAGCTCGCCGATCATGGCCTGAGAGAAGGCATTGCGCTTGGCCGGACGGTTGAACCGCACGAGAGCGACACCCTTGGGCTCGTCGAGCGTGAGCTGGAGGGTCTGAAGATCGGCCATGACTTTGGATGCTAATTCTGATTCAGATTCAGATTCTGGCTCTGGTTCTGCCGCGCCAAGGCTACTGACGAAGGCTCTTTTGACGGTTGGGCGTTGTCGGACGTGGGAGATTTGATGGGCTGTGCCTGCCTTGTTTAGTGTATCTGGCTTGGGGGAAGAAGAAAAGAGAAGAGTGCAAGGCTAAGAATTCAACGCTGAAATAAAAGTTTGGGGCTAGAGCAGAATGGTGCCGGGTCCCATGAGATGAATGGCCAGGTGGGTGGAGGAGACTAGGAGTCAAGGTTGAGACTTTGTTCAGTCTTCAACCTCGTCCAACGAGAAACTTGAAAGGCGAGTCACGAAGAACAAACCCGACGAAAGAAGGGTGGGCTACGGGTATCTGACTGAGTACGAGGCCCGCTCGCCACCTGGAAACCATGAGGACGAGATGGGATTGCTTCGTTTCTTCTCTCGTGGCCATTTCTTCTCTCTCTCTCCCCCCCCC